>CM050420.1:10266363-10856280 GCA_027564155.1 Gymnocypris eckloni scoliostomus
GACTTTGGCTTCTGTATCCCGGACAGCCGGAACACGTGTGAACACATTTACGAGTTTCCTCAGCTCCCAGATGACCTCAGTGAGTGTTCTGGTTACTCTTTGAACTAACTATATAATTATTGTAACAGTTCTTTAAGCTATTAAATCAAACATGCTGTTTTATTTTTGTTTTAAATTTTAATTTTATTACATTTAGCAGGTAAATTTAACACTGCAAAAAAAAAAAATCATACATGTGTATATTTTTGAACAGGTTTATTTTTGATACCCCACTGACAAATATTTTTCTTGTTTCAAAGTAGATGTTTGTTTTTTGAAAACAAGTCTTAATATTTTTTTAAGTAAATGTATAGTGATGTTTTTTTTTGTATACAAATATTTATTGTATAAAAAAGTAGAGATCGACCGATATATCGGTTTACCGATATTTTTCCCGATATTTAAGCATTTTACCGTTATCGGTTTTGAAAAAAAAAAAAATCGTTTTTTTTTTTTTGTCGTCACATACATAATTATACAGAGTAGGCTATAACCAGCAGTGAAATTTGTTCTCTGCATTTGACCCATCCAAGTGTGCACACACTTGGAGCAGTGGGCACACACACACACCTGGAGCAGTGGACACTGTTCACTCAGGAGAAGCTCCAGCACAACCACCGCATGTAACTTTATACAAGATTAACTTGTTTGAAACACGCTGAATTATATTAACATTTACTATAGAACCATTATTTCACCAATAAACATCTAAATAAATACATCTCTATCAAATTAATTATTTATTATCTCTGCAAGTGATCGCAGTTTGAGTAGTTCTGTGTAAATACATAGATAAACCGCGCTGTCAGCAGTTATTTCATAATCTAGAATGACAAAAACATTTGAATTCTGATATAACATGCCAGTTGAGCAATGCAATAAAATAGGCCTACAATGTTTTGTTTGTTATAGCTTATTTCAATATTCCAGAGAATATAACAGCTTATGAACCTAAAACTGTAGTTTAAAATGAAGTTGATATTTTGTTTGAGTTTTCCGTCTTTTCCTCAGGTTTTAAATAAGCCTGTAAGCGCCGTGCGCGTTTTACTTTGACTTTAATATCAGCAGCAATACGGCGTCAAGCAGTGTTTAAAATAAAAATCAGCAAATACTGTGGAACCAAATAAATGAGAAACGAATGTTTTTTTTTTTAAAACATTATCACTTAGATCAGGGGTAATAGATCGTATTCACCTCTCTAGTATTCTGTGTTTCGGAGGAGAAATACGGTTCTCGTGGCGCTGTGAATACAGACTGAACGGTGGCTCAAAGCCGCTGTATGAGAACATGATACACAAACTACAGCTCTCGATCGATAACAGAAGCCAGTGTCACACTGGCAAGTTTTGTAATCAAGGTAAAGCTGATTACAGTGACATGATCGTGCATTAGGCGCGCGCTGTGTCCGTTATAAATGATGCGCAAACGAAGCGTGTATGCGCGCTCTCGATCACTCATATTTCTGCTTGAATACAGCTCAGTAGGCTATATAGTTGAATACATCTCAGTATATAGTTGAATACAGCGTGAATAGTGCATAATAATAAAACACAATTTTATTTATTATTATTAAATTAATGCAACATAAAGATACATCACAACAAGCCTTTTTAATTATTTATTTAATGTGTATTTTATCATTTATTTACTTTTCACTTGGTAGATCTCGGTGAGTTTTCTCCTTGACTTAGATTAATGTCAGACTCAGGCTAAATGACAGGCTAAAAACGGGTGCTTTTACATTTCGTTTTGAAACTCTTCCGCATCTAGTCTTGTCTGTGTCACCTCATGTCTCTCATCTTGTCTATCTCACTCTTCTTGTCATCTCTTCACGTGATAAATGAAATCTGATCTGTGATGTAGAGGTCTGCGCGGGACTGTTTTTTTAGGTTTTATTCCGCACACACCCGCTCCCGCGATATATTCTGTTTGTTCACATTTCTGATGAAAGACAGAGATAGGCTAACAAATAAGTTTAATCTGCACAAAATTGTATTTATTTAATTCGTCTTGTCAAGAGTCTTGAATTTATTGACTGAAAAATGTCAATAACATTTTGCTGCCAACACGGAATAAAGTTTCACAGAGAGGAAAAAAGTTATACAAAAATTGTTATCCCTATTATAATTTGTTTTGTCAGGATATAATTCGTTTATGCTAACATTCAGCCTACAACACAATAGGAAAAAAATGAAGGTTTAGCCTAATAGCTATTTTATTAGTCTTGTCAAAACACTAAATTCATTTAACATCTTGCTGTTAACACAGTGAAAAGTGCAGCAGAGAAAAAAAATAAATTCGACACAGTCTGTCATTTAAAATGATAGGATAAGCATAATACAAAAAGGAAAGAGCCCCTTCAATGACAGCGGAGTAAGAAATCTGGTCGGGACAGCCGGCAATGCAGACCTAGACTGCTGTGATGCAAGACTCTCGTTCATCAGCCGCGTTCAGTTTTAATTTTAGTGTCCTCTATCTGAACGAATTTATTTTTATTACTATAAAAACAATCTAAAGGACGGTGGGGGACGGTGCCACGGTGAGCAAGTGATGTAACAGTGTTGCGGCTTAACACCAGTATAACCGTCGTCACATCTATCACGGCAAGCCTACTTCACTCTGTTATTTATTTACTTTATAACAGTAAATAAATATCGGTTCTGAATATCGGTTATCGGTTACATAAACGTATAAATATCGGTATCGGTTATAAAAAATCAATATCGGTCGATCACTATAAAAAAGACAAATATACTGTGTAAGAACTTAATAGATTTTTGCAGTGTACATAAGGAAGGGTTGACGTTTAATCTGTCATATCTGTAATATAACTCTATAATTATTTTAATGCAACACGATTTATAATTGTAATCTTATTATAATGTATATCATTTTATAATTATACTCTAATCTGAGAAAATTACTTATTAGCACCCACCTTGAATTAACCCCCCCAAAATGCTGAGAGAGGAAATTTGGCACAAAAGAGTAACCAGTTGCCTTGCTAATAACATATTAACCTAACTCTGTCTGACATCTCACTCGTCCTGTCAGGCTTGTATCAAATTTCAGACCTCACTCTCTTACCAGTGCTCCGATAGAGGAGAGCGTGTTACATGAGTTGGAACAAACTACTGGTTCGTCTGGCCCCCCGACTGAGCCTGGTTTCTCCCAAGGTTTTTTCTCCGTTGCTGATGTTGTTTTGGTTCCTTGCCGCTGTCGCCTCTGGTTTGATTAGTTGGGAACACTTCATTTCCAGCGATATCATCTACGATTGCACAGATACTATTTATACTGAACTGAGCTGGACGATGACATCACTGAATTCAATAATGGAATTATTCAACTGAAAATTGAGTATTTAATCTTGTCATTTTACATTGTTGACACACACTATTTCCCTATTTTGATATTGTGCAGTTGCTTTGACACAATTTGTATTGTTAAAAGTGCTATATAAATAAAGGTGACTTGACTGTTCATTTGTTAAAGTGCTGTGTAACGCTCTCTGCTCTGTCGTTTCTTTGTCTCCTGCAGTTCGATTGATGATTAAGCACCCGTATGAGACTAGATCAGACAGCTTCTACTTCGTGGACAACAAACTCATCATGCACAACAAAGCAGACTACGCTTACAACGGGGGCCAGTAGTGCCTCTTCAGCAGGAAACCTGACGATTGTTTGTTGGAGTGACTGTGGTTTTGCTTGGAATGCAAATACAGGAACACCCCTCACTACCAGCAACACATGGTGTTGTCACCAGCATTACGATCTGGCACCATCGACTAGGGGTCGACCGATTATCGGCGCCGATATTAAGCATTTTACCGATTATTGATATCGGCCATTTTCAAAACAGATTTGCTGATAATTTTTTTTTTTTTTTTATGCAAACAAACATACTATTTACAGGTGACATTATTTATTGGTGAATAAATAATACAGGTGAAACTATTTAATGTTTAAATGCACTATTTGGCTCGATGCAGCCTGTCTGAGCTCAACACTCTGTGAGAGTGAGGCGATCTCTCAATCTCTGAGAGCAATCTCCGCCCACCGCTCATCTGATATGTAGAGAGTCACGAGTCCGACGAATCAACGCGGAAAACGCTCCGGTTACTATGGTAACCTCGGTTCCCTGAGAGCGGAACGAGACATCACGGAGATTTCTCCGTTATGGGAACTCCTTCCTTCAACCTTTCCTGAAGTCCTATTGGCTCACGCCAGTCAAACGACTGGCCAATTGTCGCAAAGCATGCAAATATGACGAGCTCGAGACAGTATAAATGCAATGCCCGCGACAATTATATCAGAATCGGATACTGAACACCGTAAGCTGAAGAGCAGCGAACACGGCGACTACCGTGATGTCTCGTTCCCGCTCTCAGGGAACCGAGGTTACCATAGTAACCGGAGCGTTCCCTTTCGAGCTGTCACGAGACATCACGGAGATTTCTCCGTTATGGGAACGATATTAAATCCCGCCGTGAGAGAGGCTACGAAGCCTTACCCCACAACACAGCAGATAGAATACGCACATACATACTTCCCACCAATAGTGACGCTGTAGGCGAGCTCACAGCTGATAGGTGGCTGTAAGCCAATGAGCGTCTAACCCAAAGGTATACAAATTTGCATATCTGGATAGAAGTAACGTTGGCTGTGCTGAAAAACAGGGCAAACTTGCACAACGAACATTAAGGAACTGCACAGAAGCTGTGTAGCAGCAACCACAACCTAGCATGATAATGGTATCACTAGAAAATCAACACGAATACAGGAATCTGCACTGAGTACAGGGCAGAACAACCGTATTAGTAAGAGGGTCATGCAGAGCAATAACCTACTGTACGAGACAGCGGCACACACATAACAATGTAGCAAACATGCATCAGCCACTCACCGACAGCACCTGGGAGGCAAAGGACTGAACGTCCAGCTTGTAAAACCTGGCGAAAGTATTCTCTGAAGACCAGCCGGCTGCAACGCATATATCTCGAATAGAAATACCTCTCGACCAAGCCCACGAGGAAGCAATAGCCCTTGTTGAATGCCCCCTAATGTGTAAAGGACATTCCAAACCTTGGCTCGTATAAGCAGCCGTAATAGCGTCTACGATCCAGTGGGAAAGCCTCTGTTTTGACACGGCCCGGCCTCTCGCACAACCACCGTAGCATACGAATAGTTGGTCAGATTGTCGAAAGCCGGCCGAACGGTCGATGTAAATCCTCAAAGCCCTGACAGGGCACACCGAAGTCTGAGCATCTGCTTCACGTGAGGCTGTTGACTCGGAAGACAAGGCAGACAGAGAAACAGTCTGTGTCTTGAAGGGGGTAGAAAGTGATTTAGGCACATATCCCATTCTCGGCCGGAGAGTGACGCTGCAGTCACCGGGTCCGAAGCGAATACAGGCACTGTCCACAGAAAAGGCGTGCAAATCCCCTATGTGCTTAGCTGACGCGAGTGCAAGAAGAAGTGCAGTTTTAAGAGACAGCTCCTTCAAATCCACGGATGTTAAAGGCTCAAAAGGTGGCTGAGAAAGAGCTCTTAATACCACCTCTAGGTCCCAAGGTGGAACTGAAGGTGGCCTCGGAGGGTGTAGCCTTCTCGCTCCCTTAAGAAAACTCACCACCATGGGGTCCCTGCCGATCGACTGGCCGCCCTGCGGGGAACGGAACGCGGCAATGGCTGCTACATAGACTTTCAGTGTCGAGGCTAACGATCCACTATCCAGCCTGTACTGCAGGAAGCTCAGAACATCCAACACGGTGCAAGCAACCGGGTCGATATGAGCCTGATGGCACCATTTCACAAACACTCCCCATTTTAAGGCATACAAACGTCTTGTAGAGGGTGCTCGCGCTTCCGTGAGTGTGTCGATCACACGAGACTGCAATGCATCTAGCTCCCCTGACAACCCTGAAGCAGCCACACATGAAGGTTCCATAGTTCCGGGTTCGGGTGCCACACCGAGCCGTCCACCTGAGATAACATGTCCCTCCTGACCGGAATCGGCCAGGGAGGGCCTATCAACAGCTCTGTCAGGTCCGGAAACCAAGGCTGGTTCGGCCAGTTCGGGGCTATGAGTATCACAGACGCTCGCTCCTCCCTGATCTTGCATAACACCAGAGGCAATATTTTGATCGGAGGAAACGCGTAAAGCCTGGCTGTCGGCCAGCGCGCTGTGAGCGCGTCCCCTTCCAGCGGGGAGTGGGACAGAGAGAAGAACGACGGGCAATGTGCATTCTCGCTCGTAGCCAATAAATCCACCTCTGCTTCCCCGTAGAGGTTCCAAATCATCTGAACCGACTCGGGGTGCAACCTCCATTCCCCTTGAGGAATTCTCCTCCTTGAAAGCATGTCCGCCCCGCGATTCAAGAGACCGGGGATGTGCGTTGCTCTGATGGATAGAAGGCGAGAATCCGCCCATAGCAGTAAAATCGCTACCTGCTCGCACAAAGCCTTGGAACGAATGCCGCCCTGGCGATTTATGTACGAAACTACAGACATGTTGTCGGTGCGAATCAGTACATGTTGCCGTTCCAGTTGTGTTTGAAACTCCTTTAGAGCTAAAAAGACTGCTTCCAATTCCAAGCGGTTTATGTGCCATCGGATCTGAGGCTCCGACCACCGCCCCGAAGCTGGCATTCCCTCGCACACCGCTCCCCAGCCGAGCGTCGATGCGTCCGTTGTGACCACCACGCGTGAAGTCACCAACCCCAGGGGGACTCCCCGGCTGGAGAGTTCCGGGTTGCGCCACGGAGCCAGAGCTTCGATGCAGCCGCAGGTGACCGCGATACTCAAACGTCCCGAAGTCCATGCTGTCCAGGGGACTCGAGTTTTCAGCCACAGCTGCAGTGGTCGCATGTGTAATAAGCCCAGATGACATACTGCCGAAGCTGACGCCATGAGTCCCAGCAGTTTCTGAAATTTTTTCAAATGAACAGAGCTGCCTTCTCTGAAATGGCGCAGGTAAGACAAAATGGCCGCCACGCGCTCTCGCGAGAGGCAGGCTCTCATTTCCAGGGAGTCCATGCAAACTCCCAGATACATAATGGACTGACTCGGGGCGAGAATGCTCTTTCGCCTGTTTACACATAGCCCTAGGGACTCCAAGTGAATAAGCAGCGAGTCTATATGGCTGAGTAGCGTGTCCCGGGACTGAGCTAAAATCAGCCAATCGTCCAGATAATTGAGGATGCGCATCCCGCTCGCCCTGAGGGGGGAAAGTGCTGCATCCACGCACTTTGAAAATGTGCGCGGGGCCAAAGCCAGCCCGAACGGGAGAACAGAGTATTGGTACACTGTGTTCTCGAAAGCAAACTTCAGAAACTGTCTGTGATGCGGTGCTATCTGAATGTGAAAGTACGCGTCCTTCAAATCCACGGACGCAAACCAGTCCCCGGGGCGAATTTGCGCCAGGATCTGTTTCAGCGTTATCATCCTGAACGGACGTTCGCAAAGCGCTCTGTTGATGGGTCTGAGATCCAGAATTGGGCGGAGCCCCCCATCCCTCTTGGGTACCACGAAGTAGTGGCTGTAAAAACCGCTCTCCAGCTCGTTCGGTGGGACTCGCTCTACTGCTCCTTTCTCGAGCAGACAGCCAATCTCTTGCCTCAGAGCCTGGGCATTTCGAGGCGATGTTAGAGACTGCACCACGCCATTGAAACGGGGTGGTCTGTGCCTGAATTGAAGAGTATATCCCCGCTCTATCACGCTGAGTAGCCAACGCGAGATTCCCTGAATAACTATCCACGCACTTATGAAATGACGTAGCGGCTTTAGTGGCTTGGTCGTTGGATGCGCGGCTATAACCTGTGTGGGATGCGGACCTGCACTGCTCTGAGGCGGGGCAAGGGGAGCCGCATTTATTGAGTGAGGAGGAGAAAGCTCTTTTTGTGAGAAAGTATGCATTTTTATTGAATGAACACCCAACACACACACATTTGAGCAGCTGAACTTTCGGCGCTTGGGAGCTGGGCTGCTCTCGCGCTCTCCTCCTTTCTTCCAATCGTCAGGAAGACGGTTTAGCAGCCGTTTGCTGCTGGAAGGCGCGTCTCGGCATCACGTGACTCATGGTTTTCGCGCTTTTGAGTCTCAGCGAATCGCTCGGTTATGGACTCCACAGCATCACCGAAGAGGTCGGAGGGAGTTACAGGAGCGTTTAGGAGCACCTTACGGTTGGCATCCTTGAGGTCAGCTAGGTTTAGCCAGAGGTGCCTCTGAAGAACGACCATAAAACCCATGGCCTTACCCACGGACTGGGCCGCTCGCTTCGTCGCCATCAACGCGAAGTCCGTCGCCGCGCGCAGATCCTTCGTCGCCTCAGGAGTGAGGACTCCGCCCTCCGCCGCTTGCAGGAGTTTCGCCTGGAACACCTGCAGCACTGCCATGGCGTGTAACGCTGATGCCGCCTCGCCATCAGAGGCATACGCTTTATTAGCGAGGTGGGCGGCGGTCCAAGCCTAGGGTCCTCGCTGCTGCAGGACACAGGTGTGCAGCAACGGTCTCCTCGACGGGGGGAGAGCACACATATCCGTGGGCCTCCACCCCATCCACGTGGGAGAACATGGCCTGCGTGTTAGAATGGACGCGCGCCGATTGGGGCGCAGACCACGTCTTCACTAGCTGTTCGTGAACATCGGGGAAGAAAGGCACCGATGCCCTCGAGTCAGCTTTGCATGTGGACCTGAAGTACCACGAGTCGAGCTTACTCCTGACAGGCTCCTCCGGAGGATTCCAGGTAAGCTCCAACTCCTGCACAGCTTTAGACAGAACCCTCATGAGCTCCTCCTGGAGGCCTGAAGGCTCTGAGCTGCCTAACTGCTCGGGCTCCGATCCCGCCCAATCCTCCTTCTCCGAGGCCGAGATGGACATGGCCTCGTCGCCCTCCTCGTGGCCAAAGGCTACGAATCCCTCGATATTGGAAGGGGGGCGGAAACAGTCCTCGGGGAAGGAAATCGGAAGGAACCGGCAGATCCGCGCAATGTCCGCAGTCGGACTCGTCCAGCGCCGCCTCGGCGTGGGCCAGGCCCAGGCAGGCGACGCAGTGAAGGTGATGATCCAGCGGTTCGATGGGTCCCGCGCAGATCTTGCATACTGAAGCCATCACGAATTCAAGGTGAAGTAGAAGATTCTGATATAATTGTCGCGGGCATCGCATTTATACTGTCTCGAGCTCGTCATATTTGCATGCTTTGTGACAATTGGCCAGTCATTTGACTGGCGTGAGCCAATAGGACTTCAGGAAAGGTTGAAGGGAAGGAGTTCCCATAACGGAGAAATCTCCGTGATGTCTCGTGACAGCTCGAAAGGGAACTGAAGGCAGTCTCACACATGCTAACTGGAGCTGCCTCAGTGATCACGCATCAGTTGTCTCTCAAAGGTAAAGCAGCAGCAGACGTTGCTGAAGTTACAAAACACCTCAATATAACCTATGATGTCCGCGATGCGGAAAATGCGGGCGGAATCGTGGAATGCAGTCATATAATGGAATTTACCGTATAACGCGGAATGTCATGGAATGTGTCGAAGTTTGGATGAATTAATCAAAAGTAGGTCAGTACACTTAAATCGACTCGCGCTATGGACTAGTATCTATAAATATTAAGCCTCAAAAACACTATTTAAATATGAATCCTGCATGTTCTGCATCTCTGTTAATGAATGACACAGACGTGCGGTTTCATTTACTGCACACATACATACTGAAGCGCGTGCTGCTTGCGGTGTTTTCAGCATCTGCCGTCTCACTAAATGAGGACATAAATTAGTGGTGGGCCGTTAACGTGCTGCGTTAACGTGAGACTCTTATCGGCGATAAAAAAAATATCGCCGTTAATCTATTCTCAAAGTTGGGTTGGGAGCTGGGTCTATACTACGCAAGCTATGATGACTTTCACCCTGATATTTTAGCGCGGATGTATACCTAGCCGAATTGCACTGTAGGGGCGAGAACGAGTCTTCGAACTAGAGGCTCGCAGTCCGTGATGGACAGATTGTTAACGGCTGGTCTATGTGGTAATACAATCGGGCAGGACATCCAAACGCTCACCTATCATTCATCAACCTCAAATATGGCTTTTCATCTGAAAGATGTATGTAGTAACAACTTTACATGGCTCTCAATATGATGTTAATCTAGAGAAATGTGCGCTATTGAAGTGTTTGTGTGGAAGCGCGTTTGCTGCAGGACAGGCTCCGGTGCGCTCACTTGCTCTTAAAATCTCCGTCATTTTTGGTCATACAGATAAAAGTAGCCTAATACATCTTTCGAATCTGTAAAGAGTACGTTTATTTGTGTGCACTCAGAATAACAACGAAACGTTGCGCTTTTAAGCAAACAGGATGCGCTTTAGGTCTCATGTGAACTTGAGCGAGAAACTTAGAAACTCCGTCTTTGAAAAATATATCTATAGAGAGTGAAATGTCTAAAAAATAAAAATAGAAGACGTGTGTGTTAGCATGGATGATTTACATGAAATGTAATCTGTGCAACACTGTGCATAAGATGGCTTTCAGTTCAATATAATAACAAAAAACGACATTTTGGGTTTTTATTCAACTAATAAGGTGGGCACGCTGTGATCTGTACTATATTTTTACTGTAATTGACAGTTATCGGCCAAAAAAAAAAAAACAACGCGGGAGTGGGAGGGAATGGGAGTCATTCTTCCGGGAGTGGAACGGGATTTTCCCCCAGTTTTTTCGTGGGATTGGTACGGGAAGAGATTAAAGTTTGTGATGCATTTTGGAAACAGGAGATGAGCCCCTGGTCTAATGCGCCACCTGGCTTGAGAAACCCGTTCTCAAAGACTTACTTTTAGTCATTATTTGGGTAGCACACATATTCTGAATGCCTTCGGCAGAATTCAAATGAGCCATTTTAATCTAGATTAATTCTAAGATTAATCTAGATTAATCTAGATTAAAAAAATTAATCTATGCCCACCACTAACATAAATACATGAACAACATCCCCAGAACTGCTCGGAGAGTCACTTCATGAGCATTTGACCGTTTCATTTGAGTAAAACGATCGTCATATCATATATACATAGGCTACAGAAACTTAAAAGGTCCTCATGGCAACCTGTCAAAATATAAGTTCGGTTTAGCCGAATATATTACTGTATACGTGTAATACAACTACAACAATTATTACAAATTTTGTTGAGAATAATCACACAATACGCTAAATACGTTTACTTTAAGTTTTACAAAATGTTTACAGAATGCTTCTGGGTGATCTCTGTACTTATGTTATTATTAATATTACTGTTTATTTAATGTTGTTGTTATTAAGTTTTCAGAATTAAAGACATGTTTAAAAGCATTTAAAGAACGTTTTTTTTTTTTGTCAGAGCTCTTGTTATTATTAATTTTGGCATTCATTTTCATTTTTACACCAGACACGTATATCGGTTCAAAATATCGGTTATCAGTCTACTTGATCTGTAATAATCGGTATTGGTATCGGCCCTGAAAAACACATATCGGTCGACCCCTACCATCGACCCACCCAACTGGAAATGACTGTCCTTCAGTGAAGTTCCTGCATTCCACAGACTGCACGCACTACTTGTGAGTTTGGCCAAAAAAGCGGAGCCTTTCTCCTCCGTCTCACTTGACTGAAGAATTGTAATGTCATCCTGGAGGAGTTCTGTTTTGTAACATTTGTTGTCTTATTTCCTGCACACACCAACTTTTGTCCTGTTTTGTGAGATTTTTAAACTCTGAAGTTGTTACAAACTAAACTATATCTTGAATTTCTAAATAGGGCCTTTCTCAATCTGCTAAAGCGAAGCAATCCTGTCACTTATATCTTTGGTTATTAAACAAAAAGCGGGGTTTTGCACAGATTTGCAGTTATTGTTGATCATTAAAGTGAAAGAAGAGATGTTGTGGTAAAGTTTATCAGAGCCAATGTTTTTGCAACACTTTCAGACGTGTGATCAGGGTTAGCATGTCGAGATAGAGGATTTAATCAGTTTTTTTATGTGTGACCATAACCCTAAAACTGTTGATAATTAGCATTTTGTTTAACCACACTACTGTTCAAATGTTTGGGTTCGGTAATATTTCGAATGTTTTTCGAAGACGTATTTTGTTTATCAATGCTGCATTTATTTGATCAAAAATACAGTAAAAGAAGTAATATTGTTAAATATTATTATAATTAAAAATAACTTTTCTATTTTATTCCTGTGATGGCAAAACAACTGAATTTTCTGTATCATTACTCCAGTCTTCAGTGTCACATGATCCTTCAGAAATCATTCTAATATACTGATTTACTGCTCAAGAAACATTTATTATCAATGTTGAAAACAGTTGTGCTGCCTAATATAGAAAAGAGCAGCACTCATTTAAAAATACTAAAGTCACTTTTGATCAATTTAATGCATCTTTGCTGAATTAAAGTATTAATTTCTTATTAAAATCTTACCCCAACATTGTGAACCCTAAACTGACCCTGTGTAAAGATCAAGATTGTGGCTGTTAAGTTTTTATTTTTGTCTGGCTGTTTTATGTCAAGTCTTTATCTGACAAAAATGGTAGGACTTTTGTAGGTATGTAGTGTCCTGTCAGTCCTGTAGGGATCTGGAATAGATATGACCGTACGCACTGTGGATCATGGGGCATCTGTTTTGTCATGTACGAGGGCTTTCGATGTCAGACTCAGCTGTGTGTACAGAAGCCCTGTTTTCACTCATGTCACACAGAGAGGGTTGGGATTCCCAACATGGTGTCCTTGTGCACCTTTCAAGCTGTTTAGCCTCTATCAGAGCTTTGAACCGAGTTTACCTTTGATCTAATTCAGCATGATGCCTAATAGCAGTTGAGATTTAGGCAACATGATTGGCTGAGAAACATAAATTGAAAAGAATTTTAGAAACCTCTAACTTTACATATTTAATCAATATTACCTTGATTTGATTAGCATATGATCAAAGCAAATCATGTTACTGTTGCTAAACGCCCATTGTTATTCATTGAAAGTCAGTCCTCAATTCTCTATCCTTTCACAAACAAGTCCGTTCTCAGCTGGATGGTGACTTGCTTATAATCTTAAGTGTCCTTAAGGAAGAAAATATGTAATATGAGGCTAAAGGACCAATATTTGTGAAGTATTTGTGGTTGCATGTCTGTCTAATGCCTTACTTGGGCTGTTTACATAGGTCTGTGTACCATGTATGTGTTGACATGCTGTAATAGATTTATTTTGGTCTATATAATTAGTTTTACTACAAACTGCAAACAAGATTAAATATTTGGTTTTATTCCTATTAACTTTCTTCCTCAATTTATGATTAATCCTTTGCTGAGATACGTAATAAAGTGTCTTTATATTCTTTTGTCACCACAAGGATGCGATCTGCTCATCTTTGGTGGTTTCTTATTATATATCATGGACACTAATGTGTGTATTCAGTCAGCAGTAACTTTAGGAATGCTGCTCATGCTTACATTTGTTGTGAAATATGTCAACTGTATTCATTTAGCCATTTATGTCAGATTGTTTTCCATGTAGTGAAGCCTGTATCAGGACTTGATGAAAATGAACTTGTTTGTACAAGAGATAACAGGGACCATTAAGATGAATAGTATACATTACACCTCAAGGAAACATTTTAATTAATGGCAAGCATGAGTGATACTGATGGCTTTTAGATCGTTTACATTAAATGTTAATCTAAAGTAAATTTCTACATCTACAATTAGTGCTGTTACTGAAGGATGTTATCCTGGTGATCTGATCTCTATGATGTTTCCAAGATCTATTGCAATTGAAGAAATAATAATAATAATCTTATCCAGCTAGACTAGCCACATGTCATATTAATGTAATACATGTGGTCAGTCTAGTCTTTAGTCTGTAATTTATGTTGCATTAATTTGGGTATGAAACTGTCTGTTAAATTACATACCATCATGCTCAAAGGCCCACTCGCTTCAGAATTGTAGAAACATTGTATTATACTGTATAAAATTGGACTTCTGTTCATATGTGGCAAGAGATTTTGATTAGAGAAATAAAATACATTTTATAAAGGAAAACTTTAATTCTTTGATTTTAAATGTAGAGGAAAATCCAGTATTGTACCACAAGGTGGCAGCCAAGTTGCTTGAATAGACCGATAGGCTGCTGCTTTTCTTCTGACCCTACTAGACAAGCGGTTTGGAGAAATGTTTAATGAATATACACAGCTTCATTTGGACAACACAGAGAAATAAACATCTTAAACGTGTTTGCTGATCTTCCAACTTGGTCAAGCTGGCCTTTTATCTTACTTTTGTCTGAGCAACAGGTTGGCCAGGGCTGAAACACCACTTTAAACGGCCGTAGACCAGCAAACCATCGTAGGCTGGTTTAGCAGTGCAGTTCATTAGCGAAGTCATCTCGTTAATAACAGTCTGTGGAGATTTCAATCTTGACCGTTATTGTCAGATAACTGACAGATATTGTTAATATCAAACACCCAACAGCAGTCGAATATAATTTAATTGTATTTCTTTGAGGACGACGAATGTGCAAATACTAGGAAAGGTGGGGCGGACAGCTCAGACAGACGCGCTTCTGCATGGTTTGACAGAAAGTAATGGAGGACAAGGAGTGAGAAAACAAAATTGATAGTCGTTATATCCATCGTAGCTATGTTCTTTGTGAAGGTATGCACTTTTCCTCTCAATTTTCTTTTAACATTTTCAACCAAAAATATTTCATCATTTTAGGTTGTGTGACAACGAAAGCCACCAAACTTTAGTTTCGTTTTCTGCATATAGAAACTAAGGTGTCATGTGTACAGTACACGGATGTATTAGTGTTCAAATGTACAGCCATGTAACTTTTTTATGTTTGTGTGTTTCTCTTTCTGTACTTACAGTGCTTCTATTTTGTCTAAACGTATTAGACAATATGAGTCTGCAGGAAGAGCCTGAAAGGTGCCGTTTAAAAAGTCTTGTTTACTATTTTATTGTTTTGAGGTGTCACCTACCTGAGTTTTGTAACATTTGAAGCAAATTATGTATTAGACCTAGGTTTAGTTGAAAATGGTTTCGTTAATATATGAAATGGACATTCTTTTAAATTATTTAAGCACAACTAATGATGTATCCATATTTATTTGCAGTGAATCCAAAAGAAAGAGATCAGAATCACCCGACTTCACATCCACAATACATGAACACACAGACCTCAGCAAAGAAAGTGATCATGAACACAAAAATAAAAGGTAAATCTTTATTTGTCTTTGTGTGTGCCTGCTCAGACATATTTTGGGGACGAATTTGTACCTGGGTCCTGTATGTATTAAAATACATAAAAGAAAAAGTGATCTTACTAAATGTAAATATATTTGAAGTGACTAAAAACTAGTGGTGGGCCGTTATCGGCGTTAACGTGCTGCGTTAACGTGAGACTCTTATCGGCGATAAAAAAAATATCGCCGTTAATCTATTCTCAAAGTTGGGTTGGGAGCTGGGTCTATACTACGCACTATGATGACTTTCACCCTGATATTTTAGCGCGGATGTATACCTAGCCGAATTGCACTGTAGGGGGCGAGAACGAGTCTTCGAACTAGAGGCTCGCAGTCCGTGATGGACAGATTGTTAACGGCTGGTCTGTGTGGTAATACAATCGGGCACGACATCCAAATGCTCACCTATCATTCATCAACCTCAAATATGGCTTTTCATCTGAAAGATGTATGTAGTAGCAACTTTACATGGCCGCTCAATATGATGTTAACCTAGAGAAATGTGCGCTATTGAAGTGTTTGTGTGGAAGCGCGTTTGCTGCAAGACAGGCTTCGGTGCGTTCACTTGCTCTTAAAATCTCCGTCATTTTTGGTCATACAGATAAAAGTAGCCTAATACATCTTTCGAATCTGTAAAGACTCTACGTTTATTTGTGTGCACTCAGAATAACAACGAAACGTTGCGCTTTTAAGCAAACAGGATGCGCTTTAGGTCTCATGTGAACTTGAGAATTCATTCCCGTGTCACCCTCTGCTTCGAACCTGTGTGTATGCCTAACGTTACTGTGAAATTACCACATCAGACGTGACGTGCTAACATGGATGCAGCTATGAAGCCGCCGGGTTTGCTTCAGGGAAAATTTATTTTTAAGAAGCTTCCCAATGGAAACTGTAAACAGTTCATCACGACCAAAATTCATGTTTAACTGAATAAACAGTTAGTAAACACAAGTACATCTTATTGAACATAGTTTATTTTCATCACCAATTATCATAGTAGAACAGCTTTCTCAAGCAGTTTGTGATGCATTTTGGAAACAGGAGATGAGCCCCTGGTCTAATGCGCCACCTGGCTTGAGAAACCCGTTCTCAAAGACTTACTTTTAGCCATTATTTGGGTAGCACACATATTCTGAATGCCTTAGGCAGAATTCAAATGAGCCATTTTAATCTAGATTAATCTAGATTAATTTCAAAATTAATCTAGATTAATCTAGATTAAAAAAATTAATCTATGCCCACCCCTACTAAAAACGTATTGCTGATGAAGGATAGTGCCAAAGATTTAAGATGAGTTTTTTTTGTGGCTGCACTGTGATCCTCTAATAGTCTTTTAATGGTGTGATTCTTGTTCTGTTTTGGTATATTAACTATTACACTGAATAACTAAGTGGGTGCCTTCTGTATAAATGTATGATAGTCATTATTTTTTTGCTCAGGAAAAACAACTAGCAATTAAATAGAACAACGTTTAAAGCTGAATTAAACATTATTTTGAAGTGAGCTAAATCTGACAAAGTATTATTTTGTGGACATCCTCATCAAGTATAAAATAAAGAAATGAACATTTTGATGCAGAGAGTTGTGCAGAAAATGTTCCGTTGGGGTTAGTGTGTGGGTTATGATTGATGTAGGTTATTCACTCCACCTGTCATTGGTTTTAATATTGTGGCTGATCAGTGTGTAATTAGCTGTATAAGAAAAATCAAAGTATATAGAATGTCCATATTTAGGTAAGTAAAGGTGTGTGTGTTTGTTGTATAAGATGTAAATGCTAACATATATTTACATGTGCATCAATTAGACAGCCATTTTAAAAACAACTTAAAAAAACAAATTCCAGTTCTCTTTGAATTAGTTGGAATTGTATATATTTATTGATATTTACCACAATTGTAACCTTCAGTTTGAGATGACGTTGTGTCCTCACAGAACAAAATCAGAGAGAGCGCATTCTCCTGCCCCCAGCTATAGATCAGATGTTTCAATGGATCCACCAACTAACTTCAAAAGCGGAGAAACATTTGGTTTGGATTTAAGGTACATTTCTATTTTTATGGTTGGGTGACCAAAATTCAATGTCAATTCAACATCTAACGTCAACGTTAGTTTTATGTCCAATACCGACATTGATATTTGTTGTTTTTAGGTTGTGTAACCAAAATCCAACGTTATGTCCACATCAAATTGGCGTCAAATACTGACGTCAACCCAATTTTCATTCTCATCCAAAATGCAATATCTCTCTGACGTCATGTCCAACGTCAACCTAAAAACCTGTGCCAACGCTGTACTTAAATAAGTACTGCAGAAAACTGTATATTTATGTTTATCACAGTTGTTAGGTATTGTTTAACATGGCATTGTCTCTTCCTAGAGTAAAGTCAGAAAGAGCAGCTTCTCCTGCACCCAGCTATATGTCTTTAAGAACCGATGTATCAATGGAGCCACCAACCAACTTCAAAGATTGTCTTTTGGATACAAGGTGCATTTTACAAATTGTATTTATATTTTTGTTTCATTTTATTCAAATATAAACACATTTTAACCCAATTTCGTAAGACAGTAGCTTAGTTAATGAATTATATGTGATAAGACGGTGTTGAAAATTTAAAATATGTTTGTTTTTTCAGTATTAAAAAAGAAAGAGAAGCAATAACCGTTTCAACAAACAACCAAATGGTCAACCCAATCATGATAAGGTAACAAAATATGTCATATTTTAATCTAAAACATTGGCAGAAGTCTTTAAGATAGCATTCTCTTTTATTTTCAGTTTGAAACTTTCACAGATCAGAGAGAGCCCTTTCTCCTTCGCTGTCTCTATGGTCAGATTGGTCAGCTGAACCATCAGCTAACTACAAAACTGAAGAAGCTTTCCCCTTGGATTCAAGGTGAAGTTATTCAACTCTTTATGTATCATCAAGAAATGTCATGCTTGGAATGCTCAACAAAAAATACATAACAAAAAAAGTATAATTTAGATAAAGTGTGAATCTTATTAATAGTACTAAATATTACTCATTTTGCCCATGTTCAGTAAAAGTAATTTTCAGGTTATTGCTTTGATTTTGTGACTTCTAGACTGCTGACAAATCATCTCTTAAAATGTCCACTGTGCAAATCGATGTTAAAGGATCCAGTGTCCATCCCATGTGGACACAATTACTGCAGAGGATGTATTAATGAATTCTGGGACAATTGCGCTGGAGATTATGTCTGTCAACAATGTGGTAATCCATCAGAAACACGTCCGGTGCTGAACACAAACGCAGCTCTGGCTGAGGTGGTGAAAAGCCTGCAGCAAGCAAGCTTCAGTCCAGCTCTTCCACCACAATCCTATGCTGGACCGGAAGATGTGGCCTGAAGATGAGTTCTGCACTGAGCAGCACAAATTAAAAGCTGTGAAGCGTTGTTCAACCTGTGACGTGTCCCTCTGTGAGACTCATGTCAAGTCACATTACACAATAGCAGCGCTACAGAAACACACACTGTCAGATGTGACTGGAGACATGAAGACGAGACCAGAGCAACACCAGAACACAGATAACAGCTTCAGCAGCACTGTCAGTGGACAACAGGATCAGACAGATAAAATGGGTGCCGTCAGAATGAGAATCCAAACAGCTCACAATAATCCACAAGTAATTCACACCACTCCGGTCCATCAATTAATGTGTTGTGAAGTGAAAAGCTGCATGTTTGTGAACAAATTAATCACTGAGACATTTTAACTTTAAACATTAAAATAATATTGCTTTCTTCAGTAAAAAATGTAAACTAGTCTGAATTTGGAAAGAAATGTGTAATGATCAAACAATGTCTACAAGCACAAACAGTCCTATAGTTCTAAACAAACATGTGGGTGGAGTTTGAAGTGAAAGCACAACAGGGAATGGACTTTTTCACGGAAGGAAGCAATATTATTGATTCATGGACCAGAAGAGATGGTTTAAAGTTTAAACAACATAATTATGGATTTTTTCATTACAAAGACACACTTTTCACTTCGCAAGATGTTAACTGATGGACTGGAATCATTTGAATTATTGTGCTGTTTTTATCAGCTGTTTGGACTCTCGTTATGACGGCACCCATTCAATGCAGAGGATCAATTGGTGAGCAAATTATATAATGCTACATTTGTCCAAATCTGGTCCGATGAAGAAACAAACCGATCTTGTTGTTAGACTTAAACTAATTCTCACCTACTCACTATTTATTTATTTTTTTGTACACAATGTTTTCTGAATTTCATACAATGTATTAAAAATGCACTGTTTTTTTGTAGGGGAAGTCAGGAGTATCTCAGAATCTGCATTAAGTACTGTCTGCACATCAGAGATGGAAGTTAATAAAGACACTAATGTTAGAAATCTTGCCCTCTTGTGCTCTAAACTACAGCAAGATGTTGCAGGGCTTAAAAAAGGCCTCTCCAATTTAAAGGAGAAAATAAAAATAAAAAGAAATTTTGATGAGGATGAAGAGCATTATGGAGAGGAAGATGATGATGATGATGATGCTCATGATTATGATGATGAAGACTACAATGAGAAAGATTCTGATGCAGAAAATGATGAGGAAGAGGAGGGGGATGAAGATTCTTTTAATGATGCAGAAGGGTACACAGATGATGAGGAGAAGGAAGATAGTTACCACGATGAGGAAGACAACATAGACGATTACAATGACGATGATGACTACAAATACTCTGAAGACTGTGATGATGAGGAAGATAGTGATGTGGATGAGGATTATGATGAGGACTATTAAGTGTCAATGAACTATTACGATTGTTAAGACACGTTTTATTCTCAAATGAATGATGTATTGCAGGATAGTTTTGTCTTAATGTCCTATCTTTGTACTATCACGATATAATCTGCAATACAATCTTAAAATTGAACGAATTTAAGAAAGTGTTAAATTTTTTCAGACAAAGTTTTAAGATCTGCACATTGGGAAAAAAATCTCGAATTAATCTGTTAATAAAAAACAGTTTCTGGTATGGTGGAAATCAGAAAAAAGGTCAGAGAGGTGTAAAGTATTTGAAGTAATTCTACTACTATACAGAAGTATTTTGGAGAATGTGTTGAGTTGTTAAAATCAAATTCTTGTAGCCTACTTTTACTTAATTACATTTTACAACAATGTCAATGTCATTTTTTATATAGGGTTTTATAATGGGTTGACCAATGTGCTGCACAATAAAACAATTCAATAAGACAATACAAAAATTAAAACTAAAAGAAAACAGTACAGTAGAAAGTTCCAATTGAACAAACGACAAATTAAAAAGGTAAGTTTTCAACATGGATTTAAGACAGATACAGAAGCTGCAGATCTAATACAGAGGGGCAGAGCATTCCACAAACTAGGGGCAGCATCTGAGAAAGCACGGTCACCCCTGCATTTCAGCCTCGACTTTGGGATGCTTAATAATCTATGGTTTGATGACAACAAAATAATAATACTATATACTCAAGTTAAAAGTGCAAACACGTAGAAGTCATCAATTGAAGACAATGGTTTTAAAATGCAAATACAATTTTTTTATCCCAATGTATGTGACTAACAAATCAATTAATAATAGTCTACTCACATGAGCTTAGCTTTCGTTTTATTTACATCAGAATCTACATCTACTAAATACAATTTACTTTCACTCAAGTGTTTTTGGGAATAGGTAGACTTCTATTTTAATACAATTTTTGACATTGTATCTGTAATTTAGGTAAATCAATTGATTATATCTTCCTCTTCTACAAATAATGTTTTGGCTCCATTACAGCAGGGGGCGGTAAAACACCTAATGCTTGATGCTTGCAACCTAAGCCTTCTCTTTGGGTTTTGACTGCACGTGGGCCTCGCTGAAACTGTTTTGGACGTATGTTGGAATGTTGGAAGATAAAGTAGAGAACTATCTGTGGTGTAACTGTCGCTTTTTAAAGCATTTCTCCCGAAATGCTGCATTATTTAAAGTCTTTCGTTGTTCCTGCTTTTGTGCACGTCATGTCAACCAATTTAAACCAATAATAACCAGTCTTAACGCACTGTTTATTTTCATAGCTATAAACATATGTGTTTGTTAAAAGAGAAGCTACCGCAGATAAGCTTAGACTTTGGTATCACATGATATTTGGAAATAACTCTAATATGCCGATTTGCTGCTCAATATACATTTATTGTTATCAATGTTGAAAACAGTTGTGCTGCTTAATATTTTTGTGGAAACTGTGATGCATTGATTTTGAACGTTCACAAGAGCAGCATTTATTTGAAATAGACAAAATGTGTGACATAAACATTTTTACTGTCACTTTTTATCAATGTTATGCATCCTTGCTGAGTTAAACAGAAACCCTGTTTTCTCTCGTGTCTCAGAGAGGGTTGGGATTCCCAACATTGTGTCCTTGTGCACCTTTCAAGCTGTTTAGCCTCTATCAGAGCTTTGATGTTTACCTTTGATCTAATTCAGCATGATGCCTAATAATGGTTGGGATTTAGGCAACATGATTGGATGAGAAACATAAATTGAAAAGGCCTTTAAAGACCATCAGAAACCTCTAACTTTACATATTTAATCAATATTACCTTGATTTGATTAGCATATGATCAAAGCAAATTATGTTACTGTTGCAAAACACCCATTGTTATTCATTGAAAGTCAGTCCTCAATTCTCTATCCTTTCACAAACAAGTCCGTTCTCAGCTGGATGGTGACTTGCTTATAATCTTAAGTGTCCTTAAAAACGAAAAGATGTAATATGAGACTAAAGGACTAATGTTTGTTTAGTATTTGTGGTTGCACGTGTGTCTAATGCCTTGCTTGTGCTGTTTACATAGGTCTTTGTTGACATGCTGTAATTTACCACACATATTTTGATCTATATATTAGTTTTACTACAATCTGCACACACGATAAAATATTTGGTTTAATTCTCCTCAAATGAAAAAGAAAAACTCCCTTGCTGAGAGACCTAATAAAGTGTCTTTATATTATTATTTTTCACCACAAGGATGCGATCTGCTCATCTTTGATGCATGGTTTCTTATTTATCATGGACACTAATGTGTGGATTCAGTCAGCAGTAACTTTAGGAATGCTGCTCATGCTTTTCATTTGTAAAAAAAAAAGGTGTTTGTTGATGAGTTTTAGCTCCAGGTCTGCATTTAAAGTCACACCAGAGGTGTTCAGCTGGGATTAGGACTTGGCTTTCTGCAGACCAGTCAAGTTCTTCCACACTGACTGAATCATCATTTCTCTTTGATCCTTGTCTTATACACAGAGACACTGTCATGTTAGAATAGAAAAGAGTCCTGTCCAAACTGTTGCTATAAAATTAGAAACACACAATTCCCTAGAATATAATTATATGCTTAAACATTAAGATTTGAAATCATGGAAATTACTAAAGTTGTAAAACCTTTCATTAGAAGGGGGTGACCCAATACTTTTGGCAATACAGTGTACATTTATATACGAAATCAGTACAATTCAATATTTTACCACAAGGTGGCAGCCATAATCAATAGCACAATTCGTTGTTTATTTGGATTAATATTTAATAAACGTTTTGCACAGTCCTGATAGGAGAATGTTTTAAATACAGTTTAAATTATTATTAATTATTCCAAGATACACATACTTATTTGGGAAGTTAACTTTATTTGGTGCTGATCGCATGCTTAAACAAGTGTTTGCTGACATTCATCAACTTGGCAAAGCAGGCATTGCTGGTTTTGGATTTCGGTTGGATGCCCTGGAGAATGGAGATGTATATATATTAAGCAGCTTAAAAGCAAACCATCATACCAGAGCAGGTGTACCGACGAAACGTGCTACCTATCAGATTGTGCTACTAATAATATATTTGTATTATTTTAAGGGTAAGGGTATGTGTGGACGGGTAGGTTTAGGGTAGGGGTAGATATGGCCATTAAAAAAAGCCTCAAACCCCATGAATAAGATGTTGGTAGCACAATCTGGTAGGTAGCATTTTTCGCTATCGATTTGTGCTATCTGTCTTTTAATGGGAGGTAGCACAATCTGAGCGGGTAGCACAAATCATACGCTTATTTGAATGGCTGTTTTTGGAGGGCGGATATTTGAGCACCACGTCACCTGCTTCTAAATTCAATTTGAAGTAACATTTAGTGATCAGCAAAAGTGATTTCGACAATTGTGCAAGACTGAACATTTCTAATTGTAAGTATATTGATTGTTACAAACATTTCGAAAAGTGTTTCAATTCCTCTTTCACTCATATTCCCGCATTTTTGCTTCATCTCCACAGGTTTATAAAGTGAAAGCCACCAAGTTTCGGTTTCTGCGTATCGTCGATAACGAGTTACTCTTTTGGTTTGCATTTATACAACATCTGTTCATGTTTGCGTGCTTTGACTGCCCGCAAAGAACACAATGAGTCTCAAAAACACGCGTGATTTTAAAAGGTGAACACAGTTCTCTATTTTACCGCGTAGGCATATTCATTTTTTTTTTAAATGATTTTTAAAAAGTGTTTAGTTAAGATTTTGTTAAATGTATTATTGTTAAAAGAAATGTTTGGTTAAAAATCATGCTGTGATGTTGATTTCAAGCCAAACTAAGCGAGCGAGGTAGAATCTGAACGCACTGCCAACAACCTTGCAGAAAGAAAACACAAAAGGTAAACACCATATCTTTCCATTTTATGTTTAACTATCCATTTTATGGTTAGGCTACTATAAATAAAATGTTGTATGTGGCCAAACAACCATTTCTGGTTACATCTTATTTACCAACTACCCAACTGCATCAGGGGCGAGACCAGACATGTTTAAGTGTTTACAGCTTTCCTGTAGCTCAACTAGTAGAGCATGGCACTAGCAACGCCAAGATCATTTGAATTAATATTACAACAATCAAATATCAACAATTACATCGCTTTGGATAAAAGCGTCTGCTAAATGCATAAATGTAAATGTAAGTGGGTGGGCCAACATAAAACCGGGTGTGCAAGGTGCATGTAAGAAAACTGCATAATTGCCAACAGAAAATACAGCACAAATGTTCAATGCACAATAGGCTACTTATAAAACATGAATTAACATTCATTTTAAGAATGTTAGCCTACTAATTTATTAAACTTGTAATTTATCTGTTAACATTCGTACTTGAGCTAACAAACAGTTGTAGCTTATTTTTTATTAAATAACCGTAAAAAGGGTTATTTAATACTGTAACCAATGTATTTCTCGTTGTTACTGTCAGTTAATGCATTACCTAACGTAAGTTTATTGTAAAGCATTACTTTAGTCTGAGACGACGGAGCTTCGATGATCTTATAATCATGGTTCTCTGTCAGGAGAGTAAACGAATACCGCTGAAACGTGCGCAGCTGCAAATATGCAGTTTGTTGTGCAGAAGAGTTTGTAGCACAACGTTTATGTTTTCTTTAAAGGACGCATCTATTTAGCAGTTCAAACACTAGGCGCGTTCCCATTACAGATTTACGCAAAACTTTGGCGAAATGTTATAAATGTCGATAAAAAAGTATTTTGAAATTACGGCGATTCCATTAACCAATGTTTTGCGACTAAATCGTAATAACCTTTTGCCTCTCGCGATAAGTCATGGCAGCGGATTTTGGTGAGGTTTTACGGATTTTGGATATATTTATTCAAAGGAAGCTTAAGCTTACAGAAGCAGCGAGGAGAGACGCTTCATGCGTGGTGTGGCTGGAATAAACAAGCATTGACTAGACTGGCCGCAGTCAGCTTCAGTGGCCGCATCATAGCCACACTGCGTCACAGACATGTGCAATGTAAATTATTTAACATTAATGGCAGGGAAAGTCCCTTATATTCGAGAGCGACCACGTATGAAATGTTTCTTGGAGGTTATTGTACGTTAAATAAGGATTATGTGACGTTTTACATGCCACGTGACCTGTAAATGTGAAAAACCGTTTCCATTGCACTTTTACGAATCCTTTATTTGTATAATTGCCTTAAAACCCACCTCATGCGAGCGTAAAAGCAATTTTGATATATGAGAGTTTTAGCGAAATTGACGCGTTTCCATTAGACGTATTTTCAAATCGAAATTTTAATTTGCGCAATTTGAAGGGAGCCTAATGGAAACGCGCCTATTGTATCGTTGCTACTATGATGCTTTAAACACGCTCATAAGTTCCAATCTAAATCCATGGTTTCATTTGTGGGCGGTCCGGATTCAGTGCTAAGACTTAAGTTTAATTTGGGATATCCAATATTTTTAAAAGACTGATTGAGATTTGTTTCACTATTTTCAAATTCCACATTATTTTCAAACGTGCGCGTTTTAGCCTACTATGTTCTTACCTCGTAAACATAAATGTGGGTGGGACTAACTGAAACTGTCTGTAATTGACCGTAAAAACGCACGTTAAATATATTTTAAAGTAACTATATGAAGTTGTAGGGAAACTATACGTGTATCATTACTATCGTTTAATAAATATCATTCGTTTTAAAAGCCGGGGCTGAAAGTGGGTGGACCAAGGTTTTTCCAAGGATCAAAATATGCCATGTTTTCTGATGAAGCCAAACATTTGAATTAATATTACAACTTATTCAAATATCAACATTTATATCGCACAGTTCTGTTTGACCTGACCTTCTATCTCTTTAGACCAAAGTCAAAGAGAGTAGCTTCTCCAACAACCAGCTATCTGTCAATGAAGACAGACTGGTCAATGGATCCACCAACCAACTTCCAAGCTGGAGACACATTTCCTTTGCATTCACGGTGAATTTTACATAAGTACTATACAAATACATTTTAAAAAAAACTAATGTGTATATATGTTGATGGTCCCTAGATCTAGATTGAAGTTGAGGTGTGACCGCGTCTTTTCAATTGCTGGGCCAAAATTATGGAAGAGTCTTCCTCCGATTTGTTTCTTCAGAATCTGAATTTAAATCTAAGTTAAAAATGTACCATTTTTTCAAGGGCTTATAACTCTCCTTAAAGTCTCTTTAGTGTATTGCGGTCAAAACTGTTCATATTTATGTATTTTTATATCAATGTCTTTTTAGCAAGGTTTGTACAGCACAGTGGTCAACTACTGTTGTTTTTATTGTGCTTTATAAATACATTTTGATTGATTGATTTGATTGATATATAAACCAGTACCAGATTCATACCCACATAATGACATGCTCCAAAACTGTTTTAAAAAATGACAGGATTAAGAGAAAAAAACAGACATCACCAGTCACTAGTTATATCTCCCTGAAAAGTGACAACCCAATGAACGATTCAAGAGGCAACACATCCAAGCTAAGGTCAGGAATTGTACTCACTATAATCTTGTAATAAAAATACATAAATAAATAAGAACATGACGTTTCCTCACAGAGTAAGAGAAGCTTCTCCTACACCTACCTGTTTGTCTTCGAGGACAGACTGGTCAATGGATCCGCCAACCAACTTCAGACCTGCTGAAACTTTCCCCCTGGATCAAAGGTGAAGCTATTCTTTCTTATACTTATTAATTTGTTACATTTTTTTTTGAACTCCGGTTGAAGTAACGTGACAGTACTGAAAAGTTTAGGGAATTACTTTAATTCTGTGACTTCCAGACTGTTGACAGAGCATCACTTAAGGTGTCTACTGTGCAAATCCATGTTAAAAGATCCAGTGTCCATCCCATGTGGACACAATTACTGCAGAGGTTGTATTAATGAATTCTGGGTCATCTGTGCTGGAGATCATGTCTGTCCACAATGTGGAAACACTTTGGAAACACGTCCAGTACTGAACACAAACGCAGCTCTGGCTGAGGTGGTGAAAAGCCTTCATCACGGGCTTCAGTCCAGCTCTTCCACCACAATCCTATGCTGGACCGGAAGACGTGGCCTGTGATTTCTGCACTGAGCAGCACAAATTAAAAGCTGTGAAGTGTTGTTTAACCTGTGTCATGTTCCTCTGTGAAACACACATAAAGCCACATTACACAGTAGCAGCGCTACAGAAACACACACTGTCAGATGTGACTGGAGACATGAAGACCAGACCAGAGCAACACCAGAACACAGTCAGCAGCACTGTCAGTGGACAACAGGATCAGACAGATAAACTTTAGACATCATAAAGGTCTGGTATCCATTTTCAATATACAATACTGGTTAAAAGTTTATAATAAATAAGATTTGTTTTATGTTGTTGAAAGAAGTATGCATTTATTTAATAAACAATTTTGATAGTGTGAAATATTGCTACAATTTAAAATAACTTTTTCTAATTGATTTTAATATCCATTTATTTCTGGATTTTCAGCAGCCATCAGAATCATGCTAATATGCTTATTTAATATGTGGAAATCATATATTTATTTATTTTTAATGAATAGCAAATTCAAAACAACAGCATTTATTTAAAATAGACCTTTGCACTTTTGACGAATTTAATGGATCCTTGCTGATAAAAGTGTATATTTTAATGGTATTACTGTATCACAATTTCCACAAAAATATGAAGCTATGTTATTATTCAACATAAATAATAAAAAGAAGACCAAATCGGCATATTAGAATAAGTTCCGCAGGAAAAAAAAGACAACAGTGATAAATTGCAATAATATTTGACAATATTCCTGTTTTGACCTGATGTATTTCAAACAGTAGTGTTTGTGTATATATTGTTTATGCTGAATAGTTAGCTTGATGTCTTTCTCTTTTGTAGGAGATGGCAGTCATGAGCGCCTTTGAAAGTGTTTTAAAACCCGTCAAGCTTCAGACACAACCAAAAAGATCTGCAAAACCTAAAACAAGAGATAATAAAGAGGTTAGAAGTCTTGTGCGTATGTGCTCCACACTAAAGAAAGAAGTTTCAGGGCTTAGAAACCAACTCTCAAAGATCTCAAAGAGAAAGAATACAAAGAAAGAGAAACGCTATGAAGAGGATCACCGAAAGGAAGAAGAGGAGGATGAGGACTGCAGTGAGAAAGATTCTGATGAGGAGGAAGATGGCTCTGATGAGGAGGAAGGTGGCTCTAATAAAAGTTCTGATGAGGAGGAAGATGGCTCTGAAAATAGTTCTGATGAGGAGGAAGATGTCTCTGATGAGGAGGAAGATGGCTCTGAAAATAGTTCTGATGAGGAGGAAGATGGCTCTGATGATGAGGAAGGTGGCTCTAATAAAAGTTCTGATGAGGAGGAAGATGGCTCACATAAGGAGGATGGGGAAGATAGTTGTGATGATGAGGAAGACAACTCTGCTCACAGTGATGAAGAGTCTGATGACAAGTATTCTGAAGGCTATAATGATCACCGTTCTGAAGAATACAGCGCTGAGGATGAGGATGATGGCTACTGATATGAAAAATATGATAGCCTGATGTATATTAGGCTATTATAAAAAATATATATATTGTCAATATTATGTGCCTTCAAGTACTCATTTATAAATAGTTATATGCATGTAGTGCATCTCAACGTTATATTATTTTTGTTTTGGTTATACCATTACAGTTCTTTGACATTTCTTAAGTAAAGTAAAACTGCAGCGCATGCATATTTAGTCTTTACTTGGCTTTCATTGTACTGGCAAAATTACTTACTGTAAAACAAATAATAAACTTAAAAGTGTTTAAAACTTGTGTTTGATTTAATAAGAGGAGGGTTGAACACTTATTACGGGGCACTAAGACAATTGAACAATTTTCACTTAGAAATTCAGTACATTTCAGAATGATAAAGAAATGGCAAGCTTCACGTAGAATTAAACTTTTTGTTTGTTTTGTAGAAAGACTGAAACAGTCTTGTTCTTTGTCTATATTCTTTGAATTATTTAGCCTATAACTTAAATTGTTTAACAGTGAACAATATTTACTTTATTTTACAGGTTTTTCTCAAGATAAGCAAAGGGATTTGTGCTTATTAAAAAAGAGATTTTCAACACTTTCATATAAAATAATGCTTGAAATGAACATGCTAACTGAAATAAAATAAAAACTTAAACGTTTTATTTAAGCTATTGTTGTCAAGCAATATTTATAATTTTAATGTATAACTTAATAGCCAAGCCTGCTAAAATAATGATTTAAAAATAATAAAAACAAACAAACAAGATGAATAAGAATAAACAAAGTTTTATTGTTATTTTTATTTATTAAACCAATAACATTCACTGGGGATAGAGTCAAAGCAAAAAAATACAAGCACAACCAGAATACAAAACAATAATTACCTAAACAATAGTAATAACATAAAATACTTATAAAGAAAAATAAATAAACAATAGTTACCATAAATATATTTAAAAATACATTAATAAAATATAACTAAAATAAAAAAATACACATAAAATGTCAACTTCAAAGAATACTCAGGAGGTAACCCTTAACAAAGTCATTATTTTTCCATCGATGCGGTTGTTTTAGCAGCTTCCTTATTAAGTGATGAGCAGAAAGATTCATAAAATAATTTAAAATCAATACAACAAATTGTGCATAAAATCAGTAACTTTACATTTGTGAAGATGAAATAGGCCACATAGAGTAAGCAGTTTCAACAGATCATCCAGCTCCTTTGATCCTGATTCCCAAATCAAAAACTGTACATTATTTCAAAACTAAAAAGTTTGTCTTAAGCTGCGAAAACAAGCCAAGACATATATTTCCATAAATCCTTTGCATAATCACATTCAAAACAAAAGTGTGATATTGTTTCCAAGTTAGAATTGCAGAAGAGATGCCCAACTTAAACTTTGAGAGTACATTTAAATGTATGCATTTAGCAGACGCTTTTATCCAAAGCGACTTACAATTGCATTCAGGTTATACATTTTCATTAGTATGTAAAGAATGTAAAGAGTAAAGAATTATAAGGATAGTACACATAGAATTTCGTGAAGTTCTTTCTTCTTGTTAGGTAACATAAACTTGGTAATAACAACCCAGATTGTAATAGTATGTAATAGTTCCCCTAACCAAATGTAACAATTTGGGTGAAATGGAATTAATAACCCATTCATACACTCTATGTGAGGTATCCACTCCAAAGAGTTCTGAAAATTCTGAATAAGAACAGAAGTTACCATCCTTTTTTAACAAATCTAAAACAAAAATGACACCTTTGTCAAACCAGTTTTTAATAAAGACAGATTTATTTCCACGCAGCACATTCGGATTATTCCACAGAATTCCACGGGTGGGGGGGATTGTGACAGAATTAAGTTTACAAGCGTGAGCTTGCTTATGAAAATTAGCGAGCTTCACTGGGAGTTTATTGCAACTAAAATAGCAGGCTATTAACAAATCTAAACCTCCACATTAGTCAAAGATCAATTTAGGAATATAAAACCATAACGCAATGCTACGTTTTGTTGATGTTTTTTTACGGTTCCTCGTGCAGAGCTGCAGCTCCGGTACGGTAGGGGCGGTAAATCACGTAAAGATCGCTGTTACAGCTCAGGATTTTGAAAACATGTGGACCTCGCTGTCTCTGTAGACTAGACTGATTTGAAATGATCGAGTTTTTGCTTGCGTTCCTCTGAACCCGGCGTGTTTGTGTTTTAACTGACGGACTGTTATGTTTACCGTAGTTTTTAGGGCTGTGCAGTATGCACCTCAACGACAGCTAATCTAAACAGACTGCATCCTCGACATTTTCACATAATTTAACTTTACAGCGTACGAATAACTATTCTTTTAATTCCTTATTGAAAACACAAGCCACCCCTTGGGAATGTCTGAAAGCAGCAGTGAAGATGAAAACACTGACAGACTGAAAGAGGCAGTGTGGAGCTTTCGACCACAGGATGTCAAGATCAATGGAGACGGCGGAGCTTCTTGTCCTTACTGTAAGTAACTTAGCTTTGTAAAATATTGGTAATTAGCAGATGATGTTACTAAACTAATCAATACAATAATATAAACCAATTAAATATAAATCCAATCAATTGCTGACAAATGATATGGGCACGTCTCTGGTCTTACTCAGTGCTGATTTTACCTCACACAGATGGAGACAACAATAGCAGAAGAATAAGTCATAGGTGAGTTGCCATAGTAGTAGTCAGACCATAACAGTTAATCATTTTTAAGATGTCAGTATGAATATATGCCTTCATTTTTAAGACTGGGTTTCAGTTTTATTTGTTTGTTAATTTTCGGTTTAACTTTGTTTCACAGAACCGATGTTTCAAAGCATGAACATGATGGGAATGAGCTTGGGACAACACCAGAATTTCAGTCTCACGTGGCAAAAAAGTTAGGAGCCTTTTTGGATGGGTGAGAAGAAAAGACTCTTTCTACTGTTAAAACTACTACAATAACTGTTCTTTTAGAATATTTTTGTCATTACCCTTTACTTCAGCTTGTCAGTCAGCACAGCTCCTCTCTCTCTTACTCTCTTTTACAAATGCTCTGAACTCAAGGTGTATTTCAGAAGTTTTTTCTGCGACTGTTGACTCAAAACGTGGTCAATCCAAAAACAGAGATGAAGAGGATGAAGAAAGTAAGTAAATAGTCATTTGTTTTCATGCAAACCCGAACATCTGACAATAGATAATAAATAGATCATATCCACAGCTGTAGCTATATTAAATCCAGATGTGCAGCTGAGGCCATGTCCACACTAACACATTTTCGGTTGAAAACACTTCTTTTTCTCTCCGTTTTGGCCTTCCGTCCACACTGAGATGGCGTTTTTGTCAAGTTTGTCAATGTCAGGTTTTTGAAAACGCTCTCCAAAGTGGATACATTTGAAAACGCTGTTTTCACGTTGTAGTGTGGACTGTGAAAACGGAGGCTTATGAAAACGATGATGCATGTTTAGTCATGTGACGTATATTGTACCAATAGACATCTATGTTTATACAGGTAATTGCACCAGTTATGTGCTATTCACTTTCACACTATTGCTAAAGATGTTTACTTTATTCACTCATCATATTACAGTCCTAAAAAGATGACCGAAAATGTACTCACAATTGCTGTCTTGCGGCAAAACATGAGGGCTGCTGCTTTTTAGATCAAACATAATTGAGTGCGACATGCATCAGTGAATGATGAGATATTTCCATAAAAAAATATCCTGCGAGAAGAATTGCATGAACTTATTATGTCTGTTCCATCTGTATCAGATTTAATGAGGTTTTACACATGCGCAGTAAGCGAATTTAATGTTTTCTGATGTTTCAGTGTGGATGAGAAACTTTTGGAAAACGCTAACGTGGACGGAGAACGTTTTAAAACAAAACTCAGTTTTCAAATGTATCCGGATTAATGTAGATTTAGCCTGAGGCTTGTTTTCTGTAATTTTCTGAAGGTTTCCGTCTCTTTTCCACATCCGCTCCTGGAAATTGGATGGAGGAACCACTTCCTCCACCTCCTAAAAGAAGACCAATTCCCAGCTCCAGGTGAGTCTAACTCCTGCTTATGACATACACATACTATTTTAGGGTGAATCTTACAAAAACAAAGTAAGATGAAAAAAGTAAACACTTCTTTTTTTTTTTTTTCTGATGCATGTATGTTTTTGTGAGATTCACCCTCAAATAATCTCTGTGGATGGATGGATAGTTTAATAAAATTACATTCTATATGTATGCATGAGATGATTATCATCAAGCTAAGTTTAGATTACATTACATTTTTGCATTATTGACAGTCTGTGTTCTGTTTAAAGCATTAAATCTTCTCACTTCCTGCAGTGACAGTGACAGTGAGATGGAGATGAGGTTTAGAGAAGCTGCTGTGTCTGTGTCAGACATCCTCGCTTCTGCAGCACAACACCTTACAGAGCAAACGGAGGAGAAAAGTATGACAAAAGAGTCAGTGACAGCAGAGGAAGTCACCGTTACTAAGAAAAAGAAGAAAAAAACAAAAGCATCCACAGAGAGAAGTGAGGACAACAATACCCATGTATCAGATAAACAGTCTAATGGAGAAGGAACAAATAAGGAGGAGCAAATAACTGTTGCAGAGAATTTGACAAAGACAAAAGAAGAAAAAGAAAAGGAGAAAGTTAGAGGAGGGCAAAAAAGACTGTGATGAATGACTTGGTTTATTTGAATTAATAGACCTCAGTCAGGGTAGTGCCATATTTGATTTTTGACTAGCATGAAAACGAAGCTGTGAGGGATACATAAGTGCAGTGCATTTAATTGATCGCACTATTGTTTAAAAACCGTGTTCAGCCAGTGAAACGTCTCTTTGAAAAAATTCCATTGACAAGAACTTTATAAAACAGTTTTTAAAGTTGTGGTTTGTGAAAATTAGGTGATCTAAGACCTTTATACAGTGTTGTTTTCATCTGCGTAAAATTCAATATGATGACTAACCTGACTAAGGTCTTATTCTGTAAATGCTGTTCTTGGGGTTTGTACATTTGTATGTCATTGATTATGTAGTGACGTTTGACTCTAAAATTTGGAGAACACTCGTGCTATAAATCAATCAAACCAAAACATCAATAAATATTTTATTTTACTAGAAAGTATAATACTTTTTATTCATTTAATCAGTCTAGCAGACTGTCTAGACAGAAATCTAGTATGGTTCCATTTATATTTTGCGTAGTTTATTGCAGTCACAGATTTTAAAACTAATTATATACACTGCCCTCCAAAAGTTTGGAAACACCCCTGGCAAAGTGTGGTTTTGGACGATATCAGCATAAATCCTTATTTTTTGTGCAAATACATTAAAGTAACTTGTCATTATCATTGAAGACCAGCAACAAAACATAATATTGGAACTATATACATGTCAAAGTCCAACATGCCCATTTGCCTGCTGTGATGCCTGGTTACTGGTTTAAACTTGGCCCAGGTTTTTAAGAGTTTTGGGTCAGCACACCTTAATACTGTAGCTTTAACAATTGATTGCTAATTCAAAGTCAATGTTTGAATAAACTGACAGCTCGGATGCCAAGATTATGCAGAGCTGTAATAGCTGCTAATGGTGGATATTTTGATGGATCGAAGTTTTTCGATGTATAAACTGTTTATAAAATATGTTTTCGTAGTTTGTGTTGTCCCTTATCAGTGCAAAATTGTCACAAATTAAAAAGTATTCATGCCAATATTGTCCAAAACCCCACGTTTCTAGGGCGTTTCCATACTTTTGGAGGGCAGTGTACATCTAACATTCACAGAAGATTTCATTTTGAATACAATTATTTTACGCACCATTACAATTTTAGTTTTATTGTTTTAAACTTCATGAGTGCATTTAGGATGCAGGTAGCATAACCCAGGTGAAAATAAAAATATTTAAATAGTGCTTTTTCAGACGCACTACATTTAAATTATACTAAGTGCATATTAAATGTATTATTTTGAAACAACTTTAAGTATATTAAGTGTATTCAAGATACGTTTAAGCTCGATTTTAATCTATTTGCTATATACTTAAAGGGGTGGTTGACTGTTTTTCTTTCTTTCTAGGCTTTATTGTGTTTATGGGGTGCAGTCTAACGTGTTAATACTTCGTTTGTATTTTTCACATAATTTACCTGTATTCCACACTGCTCTGTCCCTTCTCTGATAAACGCGCTGATCATTTCCTGCTTTTATGAAGTCCTCCCTCAGAAATACGCAATCGGCTCAGATTGGTTTGCTGGCCCAGTGTGTTGTGATTGGCTAGTGCTGAACATCCCGCCCCTCACCTCAGCGGCATGTGCTCCGATTGTTATACAGTGCTGATTGTTTCAAAGATATTAATAATGATATTGCAGAAATATAATTACAATTAATATTTAAATTATGCAAACAGAATTAAATTCCGCTGTCAAGCAGCTTAAAAAAGAAACGGAGTGTATTTACTTTAAGGACAAATAGAATAATGGCAGAGGCTATTTACATTAACTCCCCCCACCAATGCCTGGCTGTGATAAACAGCACTACAAAAGACATTTACATTTTAGTCATTTAGCAGATGCTTTTATCCAAAGCGACTTACAAATGAGGACAATAGAATGAATTAAAACAAGGGCTGCAGTGATTCGTCAATGTCATCGATTACGTCGATTATAAAAATGCATCGATTACCATGGAGTGCGTCGACGCGTCAGTCCCAAATAGTAACTGTGAATGCAGCCATAATGTGATTGTGCATTTCTATTGATTGTATCACTGCCCTGTATTCAGGGGCAGATTAAGTGAATTGGGGGCCCCAGGCAAATATAGGAATGGGGCCCTATACATTTGCACACATTTACTAAGATCAACCTTGAGGTTCCTTTACCGCACAATGGTGCCCCATAGTTGAGACATGTTGTAATGGGATTCTTTCATTTACATTTATTCATTTAGCAGACACTTTTATTCTTTAATGTAGTAGACCAAGAAATAGCAATTGATTTACCATTGAGATACAAGTTTTAGCAAAAAAACAAAATAAATTATAAAATGATAAACCTCACAACTGAACCTTTAAACCCTTTTTTTAAGAAAAGGGATGTGTCAATATTTAAAACGGATTTATGTGGGTGAATTTTCACATTGGTCTGAACAAAAACTGTAGACTGGATTATTGAAAATTAACATTCATTCTCTGCGGTACTTTTGGAAAGTCAGAAATATCGCGGTTTCCCCCAGTATGGCTGTAAACAAAGCAGCACTCATCTCATAAATGTTGACAGTAGCATTTCAGCACAGACTGGACTGGTGTCTTACCTTAGAACTGCCCTGAGTAGTCAAGGGGAAACTGCAAAAATTGCAGTCTTGGCCACTTGAAAGCACGTGCGCGCGACAGGTAGTAAGTGCACAAGACTGTCCCAGGTCTTAAAAATACCAAAACGCAGTGCACTTAACGCACACTAAATCCACAAAATCTCGAATACCGCTCCGGAATGCTGTTAGGCTTAGTATATCCCATCATACATCATGTTTTAGTATAAATCGTGAGACTTTATGCCGAGATCTCGAGAGAAGTCATGGAAACCTTTCCAATGTAATCTAAATGTTAATATAATTAAATATTACATATAAATTGGTTTAAAAGCAACGTGTGGCATGTTTTATTGCTGAAAAGATGAGTAGTGGTGATATTTATTTTGTACAACATTTGCAACTGATTTTATCACTTAATTACAAGCACCATAAATTTAATTGTGTCATATTTTAGGGACTAAACACTTACATTTTACAACAATATTCCCAGCATGTAATGAACAGTTTATACACACTTGTGGTCTTCATCCTCACTTGAACCACTTGGGCCAAATACAGAAATTACATCATATAAGCAGTCAAGTGGTCAAATGCAAAGACCACAAGTCAATGAACTAAAACAAGGAAGGAGAACACGGAAACACAACAACAACAACAAGGTCCATACTGTAACCACAGAACTCTAGAAGGATTACATTTACGTCACTTTATTGCAGTCACACATTTTGAAGCCTAAAACTTTAATTATATACATGCTTACAAATGAGTCTATTTTGAATTAAACTAAACTATTCTTTATGAAGCATAATTACATTTTTCATCATTATTGTGAATAGGCAGCATTTTTTTTTTTTTTGCTCTACAATGCATTAACAAGTTAGTTTTCTCATATACAACAGCTTGTGGAGGCAGCTATTGTGCAGTAGAGGTCATCTGTGTAGAGATGTAAGGATCTATATCTCCTGGTGGAGAGGAGAGCAGGTGAGAAGGATGGGTTTCACTCGTCTCTGTCTGAGAGTAGAGCTCCAAACTCCCCGAAGACACTGGAAATGTAATTAAAGAAGAATCAGAGATGTTTTTTAACAGAAACATCTGAATATGTCTAGATTAAGCACAAGTTCTGCAAGGGTCTGCACCTGGCTCTGGTGAAGTGGACTGCAGATGTAAAGACTCTTCTTCAATGGGAGTGTCTGCATTACCCTCTGGATCTGAGGTGAGAATCTGATAGAGAGGAAAATTATAGATAATTTAAAATAATTGCTGTAGATTCACAAGCCAATTAAATAGACTAGCTCTTAATTTGAAAATGATGTGCCTGTAAATATTTCATTGTTATGAGTTTGTGTTTGGTTCATGCCTGTCGAACAGCTGTGAGGTTAGTCAGTGTCCCAATGCTGTTGCTGTCTGCTATGACCATGGCCTGGGACAGGAGACTGGAGGAGGGGTAATAGCTCAGGTCTGCCTTGCTGTACACTAAAACACATTAAGTATTAAAGCATAATTTTGGTTAAGTCCACATTATATCTCTGAAGTGAGACAAACTAGGTCTTTGTATGGTGCTTGTCCATTCAAAACTCACTGCTGCCATGCTAATAAAGTGTGTTATCTTTCATAGGTTCAATCGACTCTGCGTAGATATGACGCATTGGGAATGCCGCTGGGTGTGCCGATTGTCTGAAGCCCTTATAGAATCACACCAATTTATTGGCTGATGGCGCAGATGCCATCCTCGACGTTCTTACATCGCCATTGGGCGAATGTGCTATCTGCTCCTCAGATTTCTCTGCCTTCACGAAGTGGCCATATCAGCCCTTCTGTTGCGGTTTTTTCTGGCTCGATATTCGGACTGTTTTTTCGCTGAGCCTCTTCATTTGCACTTCGACAACTGCAATTGTGGAACGTTCTCTTCGCGGTGGAGTGCATGGATTTTCGGCGGCGCCAGCCGCTGTGTTCTCGCTTCAATCGCGAGCGACGACCCAGCGTAAGCGTGTTAACTTTATGTTTGGGCTTTCACACATGTGCTATGCGGTTTACAGCGCTTCTAAATGTATATTCTGTTCAAGTTCCATCTTTCCCCGTCGCGCTCCGGATGCGGCCTAGGCCCTCCGTGAATCTGCAGCCTGGGGTTCGGATATTGAGCCTGCGTGCGTGCATTCGCGGGTTGACTTCTAATATAATTGTTATGCTCTAGCCCGGAGCCACGTTAAATGATTTCTTCCGGGCTAGAAAAATCTTTGTACACTGTGGCATCCAGGCCTGCTTCAGCCAACGCTCTCCCGGCTAGCGACCAGGGAGCGCGGCCTACTCCGAGCTTACAGACGTGCTGGAAACACGCCTCAGGGAAGCTCTCTATTGATTGGCCCCACGAGCCCTGCGAATCCCAGTCGTCTAAACTCGATGAGCGATGCCGAGTGGCCTAATTCGACGTTTACAAATTACAGACAACTTGTTTTGCTAGCTAAAAAACCCGGAGATCGGACTGCCAACCCTGCCAGTATTCCAGGGCGCAGCAGTCTCCAGCGAGCGATTCTCTTAGTCTCTCCTGCCTGGAAATGTAGAGGAACTGAGAGGCTTACCACCTCTTCGGGGGTCTCTAGAGCAGCTGGTTCGGCCACCTTAGCTCCAGGGCACCGAGCTAGCAGCTCTAAGCACACCATTGGTGCTTCGTCGCCACTTTCATCTGGGTTTCTTCCACACTGAGGGCCCCAAGCAGGCTCTGGTAATCGAGCAAAGGAGTTCTTGAGGTTTGCTTTGGGGAAAAGCATACCATTATCGGGTTCTTCCCTTCTAAACAGTCACTGCAAGCGTTGTAGGCCTCCTCTCACTGCTCTGAGTTTTCAAGGCCTCCGCTTGCCAGAACTCCGCTGGGAAAGTCTGTGAGTGGTAGGCCCTAGGTGAGTCTACTTACAAGATGTCCAGCTCTGCTGGGGCAGTTATGTAAGTGGTAGGTAACCTCTTCACAGGATGCCCAGGGTGTGGAGTGTAGTAGGCCTGCTCTCAACCTAGAGAGTCATCATGTTGAGGCCTCCGCTCCACGACTCGACTGTTTCAGCGAGTGTCATTAGGCCTCATCTCGCTACAGAGAGTTTTCGAGGTCTCCGCTCATCGGAGCATGAGGAAACTGTACACCCTGAAGTGGAAGTTGGAAGTCCAAGAAGGACGGGGACTGACAGATCCTTCACTACTCCCACTTCCACCGGCCAAGGCCGGGTGCAGCCAAGATGGTCACTTTCTGGGCCGGTACGTGTTGCGTGTCTCCATGCACACAAGTGATCTGGAGGGAGGCTTTGGTTTCCCCGCGGGGTGCGAGGATGCAGGACTGTACCAGGCTGACCACACTGCCGGAGTCCAGTAGGGCTGGGAACGGGCGGACATTGATCTTTACCTCCACTTCTGGGCCCCCGCGGATAGGTCGCGGTGCATGATACAGCCTGCCAACCACGTCCGTACGGGAGATGTTGGAACCTCCGTTGTAATGAGCTCCATTACGCATCCACTACAAATGTCTAAATTCAAATAGAAAATTTTCCATCAAGTTTGTTTATATAAATCCCACCTTTTGCGTAGGAAGTGGCGTACGCCTCTTTCAGGGTAGGTTTTGTGCTTACACAACGGTTATAAATGAGGCCCCTGGTCTTTAATGATGTTATCAAATAGATAGCATTAAAGAGCATTATTTATATTGTTTAATGGAATATTTTTTTCTAAAAACTTTTTGGCTACATAACATATAAGCTATATATAATTATATAAACATATAAGGCTACTGCTTATAGTTTCAGATGGTTCAGAGAAAAATTAAAAAGAAACAATGTTTTTAACATCATTAACTGTAACGTTCACTTAATTTCTTCTGTAATATTCACATAACCAAGATTTTTTTTTTTACTTTATTTGAACGTTAGGAAAACATTTTAGGACACACAGTATTTAGACTGCTTATATGTAGTCACTATTACGGAGCCAAAAAATTCAGGGTGGGAGGAAAAAATATGTTTCACATTTTTGCATTCTCTCGCATAACTTGTGCCTTCCTTCAAAGAAAGTTTGCGTTCCCTCGTAAAACTTTTGCATTCTCTTGCAAAAACAGTTTAGTTCGGAAAAACACTTCCTGTTTACAGCTTTTAATGGTTCATGCAGCTCCATATGTTCACAATGTAGCGTTTCATAGTTATTTTGAACTTAGGACTCGCCTATAAAGAAATACAGTCAGTGCTTATAGTTCAAGGCACAGTTAATTGGGACATTCTAAAATGTTTATGTGGCTTAATGTACTTAGTAATAAAAAACATTAAAGGTATAATTCACCCAAAAATTGTAATTCTGTCATCATTTACTCACCCTCATGTCGTTTCAAATCTTTCTTTTGTGGATCATAAAAGAAGGTATTTTGAAGACTGTTGGTAGCAAAGCTGTCTTTCAGTGTATGAACAAACAATACAGAGAAGTTTCTCAAAGCATCTTCATTTATGTTCCATATTTTTGTTAGTTCGTAACCTAAATGTTTATGTGTAATAAATTGTTGAATCGAATAAAATATTTCTAAAGCTACTTACAGGAGCTACTCACATTTATTTTGTGATTAATTAGATCGAAACATAATGTAATTAATTGGATAAAAATATCAAAGGGGAAGTTGTGGCCTATAGGGCAGTCGTTGCCTAATTAACCAGATAGTCGGACTTGTAACCTGAAGGTTGCAGGTTTGAGTCTCAGGTCCGGCAGGATTTGTCGGTTGGGGGAGTGAATAAACCAGTGCTCTCTTCCACCCTCAATACCACGAGTCAGGTCAGACCCTTGAGCAAGGCACCGAACCCCCAACTGCTCCCCAGGCGCCGCAGCAATATGGCTGCCCACTGCTCCTGGTGAGTGCTCACAGTGTATGTGCGTGTTCACTGCTGTGTGTGTGCACTTCATTGGGTTAAATGCAGAGCACAAATTCTGAGTGTGGGTCACCATACTTGGCCACACGTCACTTCACACTAATTAACCTTATTAATAATATTACTATTAATAAAGCAGAATAGCCATGAATGCAATGAGTTAAGCCTTTTCTCTCCCATAAAAAAAACTTTATAAAAAAAGCTTAAGGTAGGCTAATGGATGAAGACGGTAATATAAAAAGACCAAATCTGGCTCACAGTTTACACAAACGGAACACAAAAGTTTCAACTCCATAGAAAAGTATTATGGCTTAATGGATTATCGCGTTGCTTGCCTGTACATAGTACATATTTTACTAAAATATAGCCTAAAATTTGGGCTTTATATATATCACTGTCTTATATTGAGCCACATTAAGCATGGTTTTCTATGGGGAAGAAAACACTTATCATGCAATTCAGCTCATACTCTGGGCTCATCTGCTTGCATGTACACAGAATATATATTTTTAATAATATCTATAGTTGGTATTTTGTATCACTGTCTTCATTAAGCAGCATTTGAAAATGCTAAATGTGTTATTTAGCACTTAATGTTTATATTCTGGGCATATCCGCTTTACTGTACAATTTATTAATATTAAGCTGTAGTCCGAAATCTGTCTTTTTATACCACTGTCTTAGTCCATTAATTAAGCGTTTTATTCTATGGGGGATTTAGCATCCAATTTGGCAATTTGGCGGTTTCCGTTCATATTCTTGGCTATTCTGCTTGTCTGCATGCTTTATTAATAAGGTGTGTACTGAATTTGCTCCTCCAGTGTTTTACATTAAGCGTTTTAGAATGTTCCGACCCAAAACCGTGCCTTGAACTAAGCACTGACTGTATTTTTTATACTTGAGTCCAAGTTCAAAATAAAACTCTATGAAACGCTATATTGTGAACGTACGGAGCCATACGAACCACTGCAAGCTGTAAAATAAACAGGAAGTGTTTGTCCGAACTCATCTGGTTTTGTGAGAGAATACAAATATCTTTACGAGAGAATGCACATTTTCCAAGAAAACGCAAAAAATGTGAAAAATATGTATTCCTCCCAGCCCAATTTTTTTCCACTAACATGTCCCTTTAGGCTAGGAGCTCTGTAGTAGTGCTTGTCTTGATGTACCACTAATTAATTACTCAGACCTTTAAGTACATACTGTGGCATGGTAACTGTGCCATTGTTGCCATGAAGGAGCTTGGGCCAATGTGACTCTGAAGCTGCTGCGTTATTTGCTGCTGAGGTGAGGGGTGAAACTGCTGCTGAAACGAGATTGGCTGAAGGGTAGTAAACCCTCCCCCTATGTTGTTGAAGACAGGTACTGTCTGTGGTTGAGAGGACGTCAAGCCTATAGTAAAAGACACGTGTTAGCCTTAATTAGCAGTGTGTTGGTGTTAAACTGTTAATGCAGATCAATATATGCATTGTACCTATGAAAAGTGAGGAGTCCCCAAGACTCATGACACTTGGTAGGGAGATCAGTCCTGGAGGGACAGCAGAAGATCCTGACACTCCATGCATGGCAGTGAGAGTACTGACTGGAGGTAAGGAGCCACCACCAGATACCTAGAGAGAAAATAGAAACAAAACGTCTGGTTTCAGCTGCCATTTGAGGAGATCCACCTCCCCCCTCCTTGTATAGCACTTTGAGTACCCAGAAAAGCGCTACATAAATATGTAACAAATTATTAATTTGCTTTAAATGGGTAGTACAGGGACAAATGAAAACAAATATGTCATAATTTAAGGAATATTTAAATGTCCAGTGTTGTTTTGGACTCCACTTACATTCATTTTAAGGACAAAATATGTATGTGACATACACTATATTGCCAAAACTATTGGGTCATCCCTTCTAATGAAAGGTTTGACTACTTTAGCAATTTCCATGAGTACAAATCTTAATGTTTAAGCATATAATGATATTCTAGGGAATTGTGTGCTTCTAATTTTATAGCAAAGTTTGGACAGGACCATTTTCTTTTCTAACATGACAGTGTCTCTGTGTATAAGGCAAGGATCAAAGAGAAATGATGATTCAGTCAGTGTGGAAGAACTTGACTGGTCTGCAGAAAGACACGTCCTAATCCCAGCTGAACACTTCTGGTGTGACTTTAAATGCAGACCTTGAGCCAAAAATAATCACCAAACACCAACAATTTGTACATATGGGTACAGTAATTTCATACACTTCAAAACATCACCAAACACCATTGACTTGTACATTCATTCTAAGGACAAAAGTACTGGGACACCTTCTTTAGAAGAGAAAAATACACTTCCAACTGTGGCAACAAAGATGAAATCATAATTAATGTACTTAAAAGTTTTATTTCCACATCTGTTGCAACAGTTTTGAAGTGTATGAAATGACTGTACCCATATGTACAAATTGTTGGTGTTTGGTGATTATTTTTGGCTCCAGGTCTGCATTTAAAGTCACACCAGAAGTGTTCAGCTGGGATTAGGACGTGTCTTTCTGCAGACCAGTCAAGTTCTTCCACACTGACTGAATCATCATTTCTCTTTGATCCTTGCCTTATACACAGAGACACTGTCATGTTAGAATATAAAAGAGTCCGGTCCAAACTGTTGCTATAAAATTAGAAGCACACAATTCCTTAGAATATCATTATATGCTTAAACATTAAGATTTGTACTCTTGGCAATTGCTAAAGTAGTCAAACCTTTCATTAGAAGGGTGACCCAATACTTTTGGCAATATAGTGTATCTTTTGAGAGAGTCATAGAGCTATAGAAACAAGAAATTATGAAACAAATTAAATAGTACTTTTTTAAAGTGAAAAACCACCACTAGGTGACAGTACATCAGTCAGTGTCTTATCAAGTAAGTCATTTAATTATTTGATTTGTTCAAAATAATGAATTAATTCTGGAATGAAGCAAGTGACTGACTTTATAAATTTGTTATTGAATCATTCACTCAACCAATCCGTTCAAAACGCAGAATCATTCAAGAACTAAATAATGCTATGTGTAGCTCTGAGACATGCGCTAATTCTGCTATGCATTGGTTTGGAACTATTTTGTTTGGTTAAATACAGCAAAAACAGACAGTACTGTTTTTAAATTGAAAGTCAATTAATATTAACATCTAGTTTATCAAACAATAAGTTAATATTAATAACTTAATTCCCAACCTTCTTACTGTTATTGTGAGATGATCACTTCAGTCACTCACTGTTTCTTTAAGCTCACTGTTGGTGATATGATGGAGATATGTGTAAAGTAGAGTATATGAATCTCACTGGTTTGTGATGTTGTGTATCCAGGAGTGTATGACTGGGCTCTAGTTGGACTGGACTGGCTAGACGACCTCCGCCACCTCTGTCTTCACCACTGGAGCATCTCAATATGCCCAGACTCTCACACACCATTGGCTGGCTGTACTTCAGAACTTCAGGATATCAACAAAAGAGAAGGGTGGGTAAAACAGGTAAGAATGATGGAGAAGAATTAAAATGTATCTATTGTTCCAGCCACTAAAGACAGATTCAACAATAACCTGCCGGATTTATCTCAGCTGCTCTGTGTGCCCATAAATACAGATGAACTAGACAAAATTACTAGCAACATGGGAACTATCTTCTCTAATACGTTAGAAACTGTTGCCCCAAACAAATTAAAAAAGGTTAGAAAAAAACATGCTGCGCCATGGTACAACAGTTATACAACTGGTATAACAGTTTATATACCCCATTCTCTCAAGAAAGAAACTCGTAATCTTGAGCGCAAATGGAGAAAAACTAACTTGGAAGTCTTTAGAATTGCGTGGAAAAACAGTATGTCCAGCTATAAACAGGCTCTAAAAGCTGCCAGGACCGAGCATATCCGCAAACTCATAGATAATCACCAAAACAATCCAAGGTTTTTATTTAGCACAGTGGCTAGATTAACAAATAAACAGATGTCAACCGATCTAAATATTCCCTCACAGTTTAATAGTAATGAGTTTACGAATTTCTTCACTGATAAAATAGATAACATTAGAAATACAATAACAAATGTAGATTCTACAGCGTCTAGTACATCAGCTTCATTCATCGCACCCAAAGAAAACCTGCTGTGCTTTATAACTATAGGACAGAATGAGCTAAATAAACTTATCACTGCATCTAAACCAACAACATGTTTATTAGATCCTGTACCCACTAAATCATTGAAAGAGTTGTTACCTGTAGCAGAAGAACCGCTTCTCAATATTATTAACTCCTCGTTATCTTTAGGTCACGTCCCAAAACCATTCAAGCTGGCAGGTATTAAGCCTCTTAAGAAACCAAAACTAGATCCTTGTGAACTGGAAAATTACAGGCCCATTTCAAATCTTCCGTTTATGTCAAACATTTTAGAAAAAGTAGTGTCTGCTCAATTGTGCTCCTTCTTGCAAAAAAACTGATATCTATGAATTATTTTAGTCAGGTTTTAGGCCCCGCCATAGCACAGAAACTGCACTTGCTTTAATTACAAATTACTTGCTTCTTGCGTCAGACAAAGGCTGCATCTCGTTGCTAGTTTTACTTGATCTTAGTGCTGCGTTCGACACTATAGATCATGATGACATAATCATAGATCGATTACAAAACTATACAGGTATTCAAGGGCAGGCTTTACGATGGTTTAGATCCTACCTGTCTGATCGCTATCACTTTGTTTATTAAACTGGGAGGCATCTCAATTGTCAACAGTAAAGTATGGAGTACCACAAGGATCTGTCCTAGGTCCTCTATTATTTTCAATGTACATGTTGCCCCCTGGTAATATTATTAGAAAATACAGGATTAGTTTCCATTCTTATGCTGATGACACTCAACTATATATCTCAACAAGACCAGATGAAACTTCTAAACTATCTAAACTAACGTAGTGTGTTAAAAATATAAAAGATTGGATGACCAATCATTTTCTCCTATTCAATTCAGATAAGACAGAGATATTACTTATTGGACCAAAAAACAGTATCAAGAATCTTTTGATCACAATTTGCAACTAGACTGATGTCCTGTTTCTTCCTCTACAGTCAAAAATCTGGGTATTATATTAGACAGCAACCTATCTTTTGAAAACCATATTTCCCATGTTACAAAAACAGCATTCTTCCATCTTAGAAACATTGCCAAAGCTACGGAACATGTTAAGTGTTTCTGATGCAGAAAAGCTAGTTCATGCATTCATGACCTCTAGACTGGACTATTGTAATGCACTGCTAGGTGGTTGTCTTCTAGAAACAAGCTACAGATAGTACAAAATGCTGCGGCTAGAGTCCTTACCAGGTCAAGAAAATATGATCATATTACTCCAATTTTACAGTCTCTGCACTGGCTACCTATTAAGTTCCGTATCAGTTACAAAATATTATTACTTGCCTATAAGGCCCAAAATGATTTAGCTCCTGCGTACCTAACTAATCTACTATCACGCTACAATCCAACACGCTCCCTAAGGTCGCAAAACTCTGGACTCTTGGTAGTACCTAGGATAGCAAAGTCCACTAAAGGAGGTAGAACTTTTTCATATCTGGCTCCCAAACTCTGGAATAGCCTTCCTGATAACGTTCGGGGTTCAGACACACTCTCTGTTTAAATCTAGATTAAAGACACATCTCTTTAGCCAAGCATTCATATAATGCATCTCACAATCTTGTACTGCAGGTATATCTGATCAAACACACATTATTATGCTTTAGCTTGGGTTATACTGATAATTTAATCCAGGGTTATTCCTGGATGGAACAACTGCTACGATAATTGTCTTTATTTGTTTCTCTGTTTTCTGCCATGGGATTAACATCCTGTGGTAAGTAGAGAATTACTCAAGCTTCAGTCTGGATCCAACCCTTAAATGATCTGAGATGACCAAACACCTGAGAAGAGATGATGACAACCCCTCGGAGGACCTCAGAGGAAGCCAATCATCAGCGATTATACTGAATTAACCAAATTTTGCCATGAGTTAATTATTTTTATAAATCTATTTTAGAAACGTAATTTCCTGTGAAGTTGCTTTGCAACGATTGTATCGTAAAAAGCACTATACAGATAATCTTGAATCGTACCTGGCGAGGGACTGGATGGTAGTGTCTGGCCTGTGGAGGGAGCTGATTGGCTGCTGTAGGGCACGTCCAGTGCCAGTTTGTGACGAAATGCCTCTTCTTTACGCCGATTTGCAAACCAGTTATATACACGAACCTCTGTGACCAAATTAGAGCCAAGGCCAGCCAGCTGAGATGGAGAAACTCCCCTCTGAAGACACTCCGCTCTAAAACACATATACATTCAACAGTTATTACCAATGTCGCACCTACATTTTGATTTATGGTACCCAGTTCACTCGTTACCTGTTGCACTCCTCCACCAGTCCCTCCCTTTCCTCCTTACTGGGGTTTTTCTGTCGTTCATAGGCCTGGAACAGGATTTGTTGAGATGCTGGGCCCCATTTGAATCGATTCCTCCTTCCCTTTCTCACATCATCCCCGGATTCCTCTCCCGACATGACACCTCGACTGGCATTGTTGAACTCTGCATTGATCAGGGTGAGAGAATCATTCATACTAAGAGTGTAAAAGTTGCACTAAAACAATTTTATGAAAGAAAAAAAAAGGTCATACTCACGTTGGTTTATCTCTGCCTTTTTCTTGACATACCAGCTGTACAGAGAAGCTCGCTTTTGATTCTTCATGGGTGTGCCCTTGTTGAGGTGCTGGGAGAGATGGGATTGGTTAAGGCCAGTGGACTCCACCACCTCTCTCTGTGGTAGGTTGTGCTGCTGCATGTAGCTCTTTACCATTTTAGCCACATGCCATGAATCCTCTCTAACACACACCAACACATTAATACGTTATTATTATAGGCATGTTTGAATATTTCCAAACAAGTTCTCATGAAAACACATGACGAACAGGATGCCTATTGCTGAATAATTATCAGGAAATGGTGCCATTTGTGACTGATATATATTTTTTTATTATATTTGAAGAATCATATTTTCTCATGTTTTTGAGTCATAAGTATGTGGTTATGGCCTTGCTATATATGCTATTTATTTATTTCAAATGTGTCACGTAAGTAAATTCATTTTATGCACACTATTCAAAATTTTGAGGTAAAGTTTTTGTAAAATAATTAATAATTTTATTAAATAAGGATGTATCGTTGATCATGTGATAGTACAGATTTTTATAGTGTTACAAAAATGTCTATTTCAAATACATGCTGTTTTGAACTTCTATATTTGTAAAAACAATGTTAAACATAGGTAATAATAAATGTTTATTGAGCAGCAAATCAGCATTAATATGATTTCTGAAGGGTCATGTGGCATTGAGTAATGATGCTGAAAATACAGCTTTGCCATCACAGGAATAAACTACATTTTAAAATATATTGAAATAGAAAACAATTCTTTTAAATAGTAACAATATTACACAATTTGACTTTCTGTATTTCAGATTTATTTGTAAATGTAGCCTTGGTGAGCATAAAAATAAAATCGTACCGACCCCGAACTTTTGAACTTCTGGTATCACTCAGTTTTGGATTAATGTGTCCATCAAAAAAAAATCTCAAAAATGTCTTATTATAAAATATTGCATTACATCACATAAATACATCACTTAATAATACACATAATTAATACTGATGAAGACAGTATGATGTCAGAAATGCAAAGTGCAAATCACACAATGTGCCTGATATTGGAATACTATATATTACAAAAATATATATTCTAAGTAAGAGATAAAACATATATTATATGGAAGAGATAAATGTATCATGTGACAGTTCAGTGTTGTATTAATTATATCAGTAAACACAAAATGGCACTGCTTCCTAAAAATACAACATATTCTGACATTTTATGTTTCTTTTAAAATACTCAAGACAAAATGTCAATTTTGATTGTCAAATAAGAAAAATCACTTTTGATTAAGACTATTTTTAAAAATGTTTGGGAGAAGGGTGAGGGGAAAAGGAAGGATAGATAATCCAAAGGTAGAGAGAGTGCAATGTTTGCACTGTAAGATAAGACAAGAGACAAGGGTCAAAGTCCAGTAAAAGAGATAGCAAATAACCCGAATACAACACAAACACACAAAGCCTTCCTAACACACAAACACATCCAACAGCAATTCATTTCACCTATTTAAATAATTCACTTTCACTTTGATGTTTGAATAAAGTGAATTACAAGTCTACATTACATTATCTCTGTTCAAATAGCCTTGCAATTAGAAAACAAAACTCAAACAACAGCACTATCTTTACAATATCACCACAGTCATGTGTACACACACACACACACACATTGTGGACACTGTGTCACTCTGTTAATTTTAACCAGTGATGTAGCTCATTTATTAAACAGTTTGAAATGGCCAGAGAATAATGAATAGGGTGGGTAATTAGTAACTAAAAAAGGTGGAACCTCCTTTATATTCACCCCATCAGTTGAGAAGCAGAGCACTAGAGGAGAAAGGAAGCCAAAGAAAAGGAATAGATGAAAGAAGACCTGAGATGAGCCAGAGAAAAGAAGGTTTAATCAAGAATGTGTGGAGTAAAATAGGAAGTTGAGAAGATGTCAATGGTGGATTTTAGATGATGTTTCTTTAGAAGAACAACATTGCAGGCACTAAAGTCTTATTCGAGGCACTAAAGCCATATTCGATTGTGTTTTGGATGAAGCTTGGATTGATTGATCAGAAGACACCGGGAGACTTACTGCAACAGCTGGTCCACTTCAGCTCTCTGCCTCGCACCCTCCTCCGGCGGCAGCCTCTCCAGCTCACCGAAAATAGGAGGTGGATTGTCCATGTCTCCCTCCTCTGAGCTCTCGCCATCGGCCCGATCCATCCTCTCGGCACCGGCCGAGGCCCGTTCTCGCTCCAGATCTCCCATGGCCTGGATCAGCAGCTCTTTTGACAGCCCTGATCCCAGTAGAGACCACACCAGCTGCTCCTGTAAGGCCGACAGTTGGCCGCTTCTTTCTCCTCCTGATCTCCTCCCCTCTACTCCCTCCATCTCTCACGTTCGGAGGTGTTTAAGCGGCCGTTTTTTGTCTATAAGTTGCTCACAGAGCCTATGTCCGTGTCGCTGAAGTAATTACCAACACACTCTTAATGTGCAAACAGACGTGCACACACGGCTAAACAATCTTGCACACGTTCAATATTCACCTCTGTCTCAGGTTTAGAGTTCAGTAGTCTGTCTTTCATGTGAACAGCTTGTTTTCAATTTCTTTATCCTTTTCTTCTTTAATTTCCAGGGTTCTTCTGTTTCTGCTCCTGTATTATGTATAGACACCTGTTGTCCTTTTGCTTTGAAATGTGTTTTTTTTTGCTACTTGGTTATTCCTTCATCCCCTCCTCCCTTACTCTGTCGCTCTCTCTCTTTCTCTCCCTCTCTCGGTGAACTTTAGCCTCGGCCTGTGTTGAGGCCAAAGTGTAGAGTCTTAACTATTCAATGAAAATGAACACAAACACATTCAACACCTCACACTGTCATCTTGTTTGTCTTTTTGAATAAATATTTGTTTTATTCAATATTTTATTTCCAGACTCAATTTTAAACTATGAAAATCTATTATTAAAAACATTGCTGTATTTTTAAAACTGTGATAATCTTAACAATTTTTTTATTTATTGAAAATGAAATATTTGCCAGTGGATCTTAACCAGCCTAAAAGTGAATTAAAATAACTTAAATTGAAATGTAATTTAATTTTTATTAATTTGTAAAGAAAAAAAGTGTAAAAATCACTTTTTGTTAAGTGATTTTAAAGATTTCTTGACCTGAAAATATCAATTACCCCTCTGGTGTTGTTTGTTTAAAAAAAAAAATGTTTTAATAGCTACTTCATCAGAATGATATGAAACTTTTATTGCTTTTATGGCAGTCGCTATGTGACCACAAAAAAAAAACTATTTGTGGTTTTGATTGAAAAAGCTAAATGGTAATAAAAAGTAAAAATTTCACACTTGTGTTGTTCGTGGTCAAAAATGACCGCCATTGGAAATATGCACAAATACGTATAATTTTTTTGTGTGTACAATTTTGTGTGCAAGTGTACATTCACTATGCAGAAAAAGAGTGCGCAGCAATGAATGGAGACACACTAAAACATCAAGAGTACAAAACAGACACACACACACTCAAACACACACACAACACCCTATTATTAGTGTGTTGTGTGTGTGTGTTATTATTATTATCGAAGCGGCCATTTAGCTGCACCACTAGCTAGAAAATGGAGGTAAGAATGGCATTGTTTGTTACTTAGCAGTTTTAAACATAACTAAAAAACTGTTTTTCCCCATGCCATTTCCAGCCTAAACAGCTAACACAGAAATGATTACCTGTGTTCTGTAATTCATGCTGTAATTCATTACATATTGCCTATCTCTCAAGTACTATGTAAATACATATGCATATTTTATATACAGCTGTATATATTACTATATTATGCACAAATTTGTACATAAATCTTCTGCTTCAGATTCATACACATTATTACTATTTATTATTAAGCCTCTTTAACTGTTTCTGTTTTCATGTCAGATATGTATGTATATATGTATGTATGTATGCGTTTATGTACCAAGAGCTTCTTAAAAACCACAACAAATTCATTGTGTGTTTGCGCACACTTGTGAATAAAGCTGATTCTGATTATACACACAAATGAACTGGTGTAGCTCAAATAAGAGGTTGAAATCAGATTGATTCATCTCTGATAAAGCATTCCAGTTCATTCAGACTGGATTCCAGATTCCAGTCTTTATGCCTAAAACAATTAGAGAATTGATAAGCCTTTTTATATAGAGCCATTTAGGAATCTAGTGGCTAAACCATGTAATTGCAGTTTTACTCCGACCAGATCAATAAATGTGACTTCAAAATGTTATTTTAAAGGCACTGGTCCTCATTTATTAAACACGAGCAGATGGGATTATTGTGTAAATCGTTCTTAAATCTGTTCTGACATAAAATTTCAAATTCATGAAAAACAAATGTACAGCTACCACGTGTAAATGGTGCGTAAAACGTTGTTATTTTTTGTTGACACTGAATTTTGATGCACTTCCATAATAATTACAAGTTAATTAGCCCTTGCCCTCTTTTATTTTTACATGTATTTGTTTATTTTGCAGCTGAATTGGTAACTGTAAAACGCAGCGCTCGTCACTGTCACCCAGCCATAAATAGAGGACGGGTGGGACAAACAGCGACCAACCATCCTACTTGTACAACGACTGCCTACAACAATGGAGAAGGCAATATTACTAGTTACTGCTTTTATATATTTAGAACAATTCTTAAAATGAGATACCAGTAATACGTTGCCGCCGTGGATATTCTCAGCTGGAAAAACACGCCACCAGCAGGTCGCTTTAAGAAGAGCGCCGGACTTTTTTTCAGCTGGATAAAAACTATTTATTGGACACACGTTATTGATTATTTATTGTTAGGTATGGCCTATTCGTCTTTTTTGCAATATACTGGAGCCAAACCTAGACCAGAATAATCATTCCACTGTGTTCCTGGACACCCCATTTGCGTAGCTGTATTTTCATAAATGGGGAATGGGATTATGCTAATTGTGAACGAGCGTGCACGAGCGCCCTATTTACGAATGATTGGAATTAATTAACATACACATCATGTTTAACTGTCAAATCGGACGTTTAAGAAGCGTTTGTGAATCCAGGGGAATCTGTTTTACACGCAAATTACTCAGAATTTACACTATATATTTACGCTATATAGGCCTACAATATTTAAGTTTCACGAATTAGGCCCTCTATCTATTTTAACATTAAATATTGCCATAATTGAAAAGTAATGTAATTTTTATTTATAATTTTGCATAAATATGAGTAGGCTAGGCCTACCAATAAATTATCTCAAGATTCAAAAGAAAAAATATTATGGAACAAAAATATATTATATTGATTTGACTGAAAGTTAAAAAAATATATATTTCAGGTGTTTGGTCAGTTTTGAATGGAAACAACACAAGTGTGACCCACAAATGAACTATAACAGAGGGTTAATAAAATAAACAAAATGCAGTGTGTAGCTGATCCTGTAGAGCACATAACACATAATTGTGTATTAGATATCCCAGACCAAGGCATTTTTTAAACGTTTGAGTTGTTTTCTCTCATTATCTATCCAATAAGATTTTACATAGGTGTCTGTGCATGTGACATCAGAGGCTGAGGTGTTGATAAAGACCTCCCACTTCCTGCCTCTCTGAATATCCCAACCTTATTCCCATGTAATGGACAGTGTCCCTGTTTTTCCACTCCATTTGCAAATAATTGTATGAAACTGCTGTCATGCATATCTCAAAATTAAAGTTGAAAAATGCACAAGCAATCACAAAGTGGGACATGTTAGAAATAAGACAAGGCTATTCATTAAACTTCCTATTGTTAAACTTCAGCATACAGTTCCATAAAATATGATCATATGTATATATAAATACACACCCATGCATATATTTCAGAAAAATAGGTTATGTTTATATATTAAATATATTTATTTATAATATAAATTATCTCTGTATATATACATGTAAATATTTTCAGAATATATACTGTGTGTGTATTTATATTTACATAATAAATATACACAGAACACACACATATATTATGCAAACAAATATTTTTAATGCGATTAATTTGATAGCACTACTGAAGAGAGAAAATAGTTATATTTGAAAATATAATGTATTCCTGTGAAGCAAACCTGAATTTTAAAGTCATTATTCCAGTCTTCAGTGTCACATGATCCTCAGAAATCATTCAATTATGCCAATTTGCTGCTCAAGAAACTTAATAATCAATTTCTTATTATTAATGTTATAGTTATATATTTTTGATGAATAAAAAGAAAAAAACTGAATTTATTTGAAATAGAAATCTTTAGTAACATTATAAATGTCTTTAATGTTAATTTGATCAATAGCAACATCTTATTGACTTAATTTTGAAAGGTAGTTAAGTTCCTAACATGTCTAAACAGGATTCAATAAATTATGTGCATTGCATGATAATGTTAATATTTGAGTATGTGACTAGTGTTGGATCTGCAACATACAATTTGAAACATGCAACATCAACACTGAAACTGCTTCATGAGCCCGTTCATATTTAAATTGATTTAATTTAAAACACCTTTTTTGAGACAAAATGTCCCAAATAATTGAGAGAAAAAATACACTGGCCACAGGAACAGAGACAAACCAACTTTTGGACACATATTTACAATGCAAAAAAACGTTTTAATATATAGAACTGTAATTATACACTATTTACATTTAAACAGTCATACCTTTTTCTCACAAATAACACCCATAAGTTAATAAATTCAATTTACATGCTGAAGTGCATAGTGTATAACATCGGCCACTCTGAATTACAGTAAGCTTCTACTGAAGCACCATTGTCACAGAACAATGGGAATCATTAGCAATTCTTTAAAAACAGTGAACCATCCAGGGAACATTCACAGCAGGTGTTAGTGGAACTGAATGGACAGAGATTGTATGGCCACAAAGAACTGTTGAAGTGGGAGCGCTAGGGATTGACAGTGTTTGGCTGAACACAGAACCAGTTTCCAAATGCATTTGCTAAAACACTGTTTAGTATGGCTGAATATGTCATACTATCTGTACGTCAGAGTGATGAAGGGTGCATGTTCTAGATGCACACCATAATCTTGACAGGGCAGTGCGGTATTATCCAATACGCTGCAGTGTAATGCCAGCCCCAGCTCTAAAGAGGGCTGCAGGGGGGCCGCACCCTCCCTGCCCTCATTCACCTCCCCCCACACTACAGGCACTGTGTCTTGAAGGGATGGGGGTCTATGTTTTTGGACAACGACCCCTGGTCTGGTCAAGCCCCTCACCCGATGCATTTCCATCACGCTTGGACCTCTGCTGGCTCCTCCAAGACCAGCTGCAGGGCCTGTAAGAGGGCAAGCAGATCCACTCTCAGCTCTACGACACCATCTCTCAACCAGACTCTGTACCTGCAGAGAGAAAGAAAATAGTGTGCACTTTTTTTCTTTTCAGAAGCTCAGTCATTTCTAGGAGAACTGCGTTCCTGTCTCACCTAGTAGGGAACCCTCGTTTCTCCAGCGAGGCAGCATGGGTTGGATGTTCAGGTGTTGGGGGTTTGAAAAGTGAAAATGAACTTCTGCTTTCTCCAACGGTGCTGATAGCACATCCTCTCCGAGCAGAAACTCAGTGTTGTAGTCTTAAGAAAAGGAAACATGATTATTAGAGATACTGTTGTCACATAAATATACCTGCTGTACAATTGTGAATTGAAAAATTCATGATTTAGGTTTACGCTGGTCTAGCTTTGCAAGTCAATTTTGACAGAATCTTTCAAGTTGCAGTCTGTCCAGGTTCCTGTTAGCAACGCTAAATAGACTTTTAATGTCCTGCCAATAAATACATTTTGAGCAAAACCCCATTCATAATTTTTAGATATATGTGTAATGTTGTAGCCTATGTTACGAATTAATTAAAGTTATTATTGTCGAAAACTCTCTCCATGCTAAAAAAAATGGCTGGTTTTAACTGGTCTTCCAGTATGGTTGTAGCTGGATTGAAGAGACTAATTTAGCTGGTCAGAGTGGGGGACCAGTTAAAACCAGCGGAACACTAGCTCGACCAGGCTGGGAGACCAGCTTGAACCAGCAAAGTCCAACAAACCAATATAGTTTGGTTTTAATAGTCTTTCCCCACAAAATAAATTCGCTCGGGCGCTGCTGCTATGGTTACCTCAACGCTACTCCTGTTCCAACTTCGAAAGCGTAAAATTTGAATAACGATGATTTCGTTTAGAATCGCAGTTCTCTTGGCTGCTTTAATACTTATTTGTCCTGGTTAAATTTACGGTTTATTAGCAAAACGGCTGGTAAAGCAAGTTGACCAACAGTCTTGAAAGCTATGCCTGATAGGAACACCAGCGTCCCTTGTAGAGGACCAGCATCACTTTTTCAACAAGGTGTCGGAACGGAGAGCTACTTACCCCCAACTTTTCCGCCTTGTATTCCCTTGACATTTCCACAGTGGTAGCCCGCTTGACAACAGCGATAAACCCGTCTGACGAATCTGAAGAGGGGTTGTTCTGGGAAAACAGCACGACGTGGAGCATCACTCATCGTCGATAATATCTTCAGACGGTACATCTGGCCCCAGTCACCGAGCGGAGTGGTGCTCTCCGTCCACGGGGCGCTCAGGAGGGCGCACTGGTCGTGCTCGAATCCTGGTTCACGACGGCTCCGTCTCTGGACGTGTCCAATACGGATTTTACGCTCTCCTTGAAAAGAGGTCACCTTGCGAAGCTGTGTACGAAGCGATCGGCACTGTACTCCTATAGCAATAGTCATGAAGGCGAGGACTAGCAGTAAAAAACGTGTGCGCGTAACCGTGGCCATTTCAAACATCCACATATATTGCGCTCCGGAGATGCTGGTCTCGGGATCTCCACTATACGAATGAGAGAGTAAATTCTCCTGCTCTGACAATAAACGCAGTTACTTCTGTGAAATTTGAATTCCGGCTTCTTTTGGACTCTCCGCCCCCAGGTTTTGTTTGGGACCCTTAAGCAGCCATTCGGACCCCCATCGACCTTTTAAATGTGTCTGCATAATGAGGCGCCCAGAGCCCTGCCAGTCCAAGCCATTCTTATTCTCACTCCTAATGACCCTCATTACAGGACATCTGCCCCATCACCAACGAGCTGCTCATTTGCAAGAGAAACAACTTGTACCAAGGGAAGCATACAACTTTCCCAAACTGCCCTATCCTGACAATAGCTCCACAACCAACAGTGAGGTAATCTGGGATATAGAAAGCATTCATCTGGGTGCACATACACTGGCCCTAAGTAGTATTTGGACACTTAAGCTACACTTTGCAATTAATACTAATACAAATGTATGCATTTAATTACATGGATAACAAACAATCAACTAAGTAGCTTTTCTCATAAGTAACTTCACTTTTGAAGGTAGTTTCGGTGTGATTTTTTTTACTGGATGTATGAAGTCAGTTCTCCTAAAGTTCAGGTCCTATCAGAGAACCCGCAGGTGTAGCTCACATTTACTATAAACAGGATTGGTGAATGTTTGACAACCAAAAAGTGTCTAAATGTCTATATATTGAATGAGATATCTAGTGTTTTATCATTTACAATCAGATTTTTCTGAAATATTTTGTTTAAAAAGCATGTGCAAATATTTAAAGGACTAGTTCACCCAACAATCTGTTATCATTTACTCACCCTCATGTCGATCCAAACCCATGAGAATTTACTTCTTCCAATTTTTTTTTGAAAGATTTGGGAGAATAATGAGAGAATATTAAATATCCGTGTTGCCACAATGAAAGAAAGCCTTAGGGGTTTAAAATGACCTGAGGTGAGTTAATGATTTCAGAATATTCATTTTTGGGTGAAATATTATTTTAGGTATCCAAACACCTTTTCAGCCACTCTCTAAATATTTGTGCATGTGTGATTATTTCATATATTTAAACCCTGACAGAATCTCAAACAGGTTTACTAAAGGGCATTTATTAACACTCAAGCACAATTTTGTTTTGTTTAAAAAAGGGGACACTTTCAACAGCTATACACATCTAACTTTAACAGTAACACTGAATGGTCTTTTTTAAAGCTTCAGTTCTCTATTCCATTAATACAGCAGAACCGGTCTCTCAGAACGAAGACACTTCCTCTAGATTTTAGTATTACTTGGAATGAAAGTATTATCAATTTCAGCCTATAGTTTTAATTACGAATTTAACAAACAGCAGCCTATTATATAAACAAAAAGCATTAATTACATTCTGAGTAGTACGAGAGACATATATAAATATGGGGAATATCTATGAAATAATATAAAAAAGAGCCTAGCTAAAGCAGGTTAACTCCATGTTTAAGGAGCCGCTGGCGGGCTTTTCTGGGTAGTGAAAAGGCACTGTCCTGAGGATCAGGACTTCCAGAGTTTCTGACAGGTGTTCCCTGCTGGAGAAAATATGTCTCATGGGCCATGCTACGGGTTCCATACACTGCCGAGCTAGCGTTCCTGTAATTCAGGACATAAACACAATGCTTACATAACTGAAATGTGATTAAATTATTTTAACACTTATGTTTGAACTGTTCACATACAGAGATGATTAACAAATTAATCAAACAGAAAATACATGTAATGCACTGTAAAAATAAACATTAAATGATGAAAACGGCTGGACAGGCATTAATGCACGCACTCTAACCTGACAATGGCCTCCTGTAGTGTGTCTAAGTGTGAGAAATGTGAATGGACCAGCTTAGTGGCCTTCACAAAGGCCTGATCCTGGGGTCCAGCGGTGCGCTCACATACATTAGCTACACAACAAATTAAAAGTCACAAACTATTTCAAGAACAAATAAAATACACAATAATTTGTGTCTGTTACCATTTTGACTGAATTGACTAAGATTTTATAATGTTTATATGAAGCAGGACTTACTAGTCAGAGTGTTTTGAATGCAGTCATAGTGAGCAAAGGTGTAGGGCCCGGGTGGGCCCGGTGTCCCAGGTGACGTGTTTCTCAAGTGAGCCTCAAGCCCGTTTAATGATGCCAAGCTGCTGTGATGCTGCAGTTGTAGTAGAGAATACTTTTATAACAGAAGAAACAGCTCTTTGGATTTGTAATTCTTTAAATGGATAGTTCACCAAAATAAATGAAAATTCTCTCATTAATTACTCACCATGTCTTTCCAAACCTGTAAAACCTTCAGAAAATGCTAAGTCGTTATTTTTGTTTTCTTTAGGCATAAAAAGTATTATCAAAGCGTCATAACATTACGGTTGAACCACAGATGTCACATGGACTATTTAAACAATGTCCTTACTACCTTTTTGGGCCTTGAACATGGTAGTTGTGTTGCTGTCTATTGGCGCTTTTCCACTGCATGGTACGGTACGGTTCGGCACGGCTCGGTACGGTACGGCTCAGTTCGGGTCGGTTTGCGTTTCCACCGCAGTTTAGTACCGCTATAGAGTGGGCGGGATTATTCACGCGTCGTTATAATTGCGCCGCCTCTACTGCCGTGACATCATCTTAAACGCGCCACAAACAAACTCACAACAAAGAAAGGAGACGGAATAGTGTTCTTCACTCTCGGCATGTGGATGTTTTTAACAGTAATGGAGAGGTCTATGAGAATGCTTGTGATTTACCCCCAGCAGCAGAGACGGTGGTGGCAGTGACACGGGCTGTAGATGAGGAGAGCAGGGATGTTCGTGCAGGTGTGCTGCGTTACTTGATTAGTTAACCATTAATGCAGCGTGTTCTGTAAAGTGAATTATCAATAAACTTTTGAATATTTCAAAATGTACAATGTATCCCTTGTTTTTTTTATTTATGTGATGGTTTTTATAATCGCGGCATTAATCATTTGTCTTTTTCAAGAGGTTCATTACGTGCTCATGCAATGATACATATTTAATATAGTCTGGAGGTACACTTATTCGATCAGATACAGAGGTAAAAATATAAACAGAAAACATACTCTGAAAATATAGCAAGTTCAAAAGTAACGTTATACATAAGGCTTTGTTCCTTCGCGCCGCGCCATCAAGCTCTCACTGGATCCGCCTCCTCGGCTATCAACGAGGAACGCCTGAACTTCCTCAACAGACAACGACACTGCTATTTTGTGGTTGATGCAAAATGTGCGTTTGTTTAAACAGAAGTTGCGTCCGATCCTTCTGGCTGTGCTGATTTAAATCTAGCGGGTAGTGCTGTAGGGAGGGTCTCGTGTCGCAAGTTCAGTGACGCAGTAATGACGATTCTCTCCGGCCAATCAGTGATCAATAGAGTTTACACGTCACGTTTTGGTAACGGTACGGCTCGCTTGGAACCTCGACCGAAGTGGTACTAAAAAAGTATCAGGTACCAGGTACAGTACCCAGTGGAAAACCCCCCAAAAGTGAACCGTACCGTACCGTACCGTACCATGCCGTGGAAAAGCGCCATATGAGGGGTCAAAAAACTCAAAAAGCAAAATATCTTAATTTGTGTTCCGAAGATGAGGTCTTACGGGTTTGGAACAACATGAGGGTGAGTAATTAAAGGTGAACTATCCCTTTAAGTGTGTCTCATTTTTATATTCAGCAAGGATGCATTTTGCATCAAAAATGGTTACGTTTTAAGTATTTCTTCTTTTTTTTTTTTAATCTTACTGACCCAAACTATATATTGGGAGTACACACCAATTCAAATTTATGCATTTAAAATAATAGTTCACCCCAAAGAATGAAAAATGGCTGAATATTTACTGACCTTCAGGCCATCCAAGATCCTCTGCAGTGAATGGGTGCCATCAGAATGAGAGTCCAAACAGCTGATATAAAAACATCAAAATAATCCACAAGTAATGCACACCACTCCAGATTCCATATGACAGTGGACTTATGTGAGAAGACAGCAGGGGATGGACTTTTTTTTGGAGGAGTTGTTATGGATAATAGACTGGTATTTTGCCCAAAAGCAGTGGTTTAAAATTAAAACAGATGATTTAAGGATGGATTTGTTTTGAGGTACTGGATGCGTGTGGATTACTGCGATGTTTTTATCAGCTGTTTGGACTCTCATTCTGACGGCACCCATTCACTCACAGAAGATCCAAGCGATCTAATGCTGAATTTCTCCAAATTTGTTCTGTTTTGATGAAAACAAATCTTGGATGGCCAGAGGGTGAATACTTTTCAGCAAATACTCATTTTTTGTTAAGTGTTCCTTAAATATGTATGATATGTTTTAAGCAGACAAACGAATGTTTCTCACCACTTCCTCTCTGGCAGTGGGGTCCGTGTTGAACTCAGGCTCCACCAGAAGGGCCAACACCAAACCTCTGACTCCATGCTGGTATAATACTGATGGCTCTAGAGAGGTGTCTGCTAGGGTCTCATATGGAGAGGGGGTGGTTGTGGGTTCAAATTTCTCCTTGAGTTTCCTATTGACTTGCTTGCTCTTTGTTTTTGCCTCTTCCTCGGTTTCTCCTTGGAATTTTCCATTTATATTGGTCACATGATTGTTAGCATCCAGATTATTTTCTTCACTTTTAATCTGCTTGTCAAGGTCAGAGTGGTTGTCAAGACAGTTTAACTGCTCATACCCATTAGTGAGGGCTTTGATTTCTTCACTCTGGATGTCCTGATCTGAATTTAAACCTTCACTTTTGGTTTCTGTTCCTGAGTTTGCATCTATATCCTGCTTTTTGTTCAGGCCTGCCAAACTTTCTTCCACCGCACACAAGTTAGTCCCGTTAGAAGTGCTGTGGTCATGTGAGTCAGGAGTGAAATACTCTGATTGGTTCATGAGATTGGAGTGAATGGGAGTGTTAACCCGTGAGGGAGAAGGGCTGAAACACAGTTCATCAGAGAGTGAGGAGCGAGGAGAAGACGGCATCGTCTGATAGGATATTGGGGGACACTGTGAGGGATCTAAGCTTGAAGAGTCAGTATCTGTGGTTGGGGTGTCGGATAAAGTGCGTGACAAGAGGCGGGACTTGCTGGGTTGGCAGGAAGGTTGATTGCAGTGAGACCTAAGAATGAGAATTTACATAAATTCCAATGAATATGTAAAGACGCCACTGTTCAAAGGTTTGGAGTAAGTTAGATTTAAAAATAAAATAAAAATAAATCAACGTTATAACGTTACAAATGATAATCAAAGAATACTAGAAAAATTATCACAGTTTTCACAAAAAACCTTAAGCAGTACTATTGTTTTCAGCAATAATAATAATAATAAATGTTTCTTGAGTATGAAATCAGCATATTGGAATGATTTCTAAAGGATCATGTCACACTGAAGACTGGCGTAATGGCAGCATTGCCATCACAGGAATAAATTACATAAAAAAACAGGCCATTTAAATTTTGATAATATTTATTTCACAATATTATTGTTTTTACTGTATTATTATAAAATTAAAGCCTTAGTGAATATAATATACTTATTTTAAGAACATTAAAAATCTTATCAATCCCAAACTTTGAAACAGTATAGTGTGTAAATATATCTACAAAATGCAAATATTTAGTAAAGGGAGTTTACTCAAAATTAAAAATTATGTCATTAAACCTCATGCAATTCTAAACCCATAAGACCTTCGTTCATCTGTGGAACACAATATATTTTTGATGAAATCCGAGAGCTTTCTGACCCTGCATTTACAGCAACACAGCTGTTCAAGCCCCAGAAAGGTAGTAAGGACATTGTGTTAAAATAGTCCATTTGTCATCAGTGGTTTAACCATAATTTTTATCGTCTTATGGCTTTGGAACAACATGAGGGTGAGTAATTAATGACAGAATTAAAATTTGTGGGCGAACTATCCCTGTAATGCACACACTTCTTGATTTGTACCTGTATGCTCTATCCACTGGGGGGCAGCGAAGCATGTGCAGTTCAGTGGGAGTCAGGAACACCTGTTTGGTAGCTGTGAGAGAGGACGTTGAGCCCACCGATGAGCTCAGGCCATTGGCTGTCACCTTGAAATCATGTAATGAGAAATAAGAAAAATACACAAGGATATATACTGTGCATACAAACACAAACACATATACAGGTGCATCTCAATAAATTAGAATGTAGTGGAAAAGTTCATTTATTTCAGTAATTCAACTCAAATTGTGAAACTCGTGTATTAAATATATTCAATGCATACAGACTGAAGTAGTTTAAGTCTTTGGTTCTTTTAATTGCAATGATTTTGGCTCACATTTAACAAAAACATACCAATTCATTATCTCAACAAATTAGAGTTCTTCATAAGACCAATAAAAAAAAAACATTTTTAGTGAATTGTTGGCCTTCTGGAAAGTATGTTCATTTACTGTATATGTACTCAATACTTGGTAGGGGCTCCTTTTGCTTTAATTACTGCCTCAATTCGGCGTGGCATGGAGGTGATCAGTTTGTGGCACTGCTGAGGTGGTATGGAAGCCCAGGTTTCTTTGACAGTGGCCTTCAGCTCATCTGCATTTTTTGGTCTCGTTTCTCATTTTCCTCTTGACAACACCCCATAGATTCTCTATAGTGTTCAGGTCTGGGGAGTTTGCTGGCCAGTCAAGAACACCAACACCATGGTCATTTAACCAACTTTTGGTGCTTTTGGCAGTGTGGTTAGGTGCCAAATCCTGCTGGAAAATGAAATCAGCATCTTTAAAAAGCTGGTCAGCAGAAGGAAGCACGAAGTGCTCCAACATTTCTTGGTAAACGGGTGCAGTGACGTTGGTTTTAAAAAAACACAATGGACCAACACCAGCAGATGACATTGCACCCCAAATCATCACAGACTGTGGAAACTTAACACTGGACTTCAAGCAACTTGGGCTATGAACTTCTCCACCCTTCCTCCAGACTCTAGGACCTTGGCTTCCAAATGAAATACTAAACTTGCTCTCATCTGAAAAGAGGACTTTGGACCACTGGGCAACAGTCCAGTTCTTCTTCTCCTCAGCCCAGTTAAAACGCCTCTGACAACAACTGTAGCCAAATTCCTTGACACGTCTGTGTGTGGTGGCTCTTGATGCCTTGACCCCAGCCTCAGTCCATTCCTTGTGAAGTTCACCCAAATTCTTGAATCGATTTTGCTTGACAATCCTCATAAGGCTGCGGTTTTCTCAGTTGGTTGTGCATCTTTTTCTTCCACACTTTTTCCTTCCACTCAACTTTCTGTTAACATGCTTGGATACAGCACTCTGTGAACAGCCAGCTTCTTTGGCAATGAATGTTTGTGGCTTATCCTCCTTGTGAAGGGTGTCAATGATTGTCTTCTGGACAACTGTCAGATCAGCAGTCTTCCCCATGATTGTGTAGCCTAGTGAACCAAACTGAGAGACCATTTTGAAGGCTCAGGAAACCTTTGCAGGTGTTTTGAGTTGATTGGCTGATTGGCATGTCGCCATATTCTAATTTGTTGAGAAAGTGAATTGGTGGGTTTGTGTTAAATGTGAGCCAAATTCATCCCAATTAAAAGAACCAAAGACTTAAACTACTTCAGTCTGTGTGCATTGAATTTATTTAATACACAAGTTTTACAATTTGAGTTGAATTAGTGAAATAAATAAACTTTTCCACGACATTATAATTTATTGTGCACCTGTACATATATATGTGACCCTGGACCACAAAACTAGTCTTAAGTTGCTGGGATATATTTGTTGCAATAGCCAAAATACATTGTATGGGTCAAAATTATTGATTTTTATTTTATGGCAAAAATCATTAGGAAATTAAGTAAAGATCACGTTCTATGAAGATATTTTGTAAATGTCCTACCGTAAATATATTAAAACTTCATTTTAGATTAGTAATGTGTATTCCTAAGAACTTAATTTGGACAACTTTAAAGGCGATTTTCTCAATATTTAGATTTGTTTTTGCACCCTCAGATTCCCAAATAGTTATATCTTGGCCAAATATTGTCTTATCCTAACAAACCATACATCAATGGAAAGCGTATTTATTCAGCTTGACCCTTATGATTGACCTTTATGACTGGTTTTCTGGCCCAGGGTCAAATATATATGTTCAGTATCATCAGGAGTTACCATGAACTTGTTTGTACCTGGCTGTACGTTTGCGTCTCATACACCATCACCTTCATTGTCAGCGCAGGCGGCATCTGAGTACTAACCACCCTGTACAGCAGAGAAATATCCATCTAACTTGCTTTAGCAACTTACAGATACACGATCAATATTTAGAATAAATATGATTATGAATTATCGTAAACAGATTTTCTTCTGCAGTGAAAGCTCACCTGCCCCTGTAGAGGATACAGCCTGCCAAGACCAGAGGACATCGCTGACATGCCTGAAGAATGAGGGCAGCCTTCAGCAGCAGCAGAGGATTAATCTGATGCGGCGAGGAGAAGTGACCATTCACAAACAGGTTTGTGAACATGATTCACAATGAACATAAGGACAGGGTGCTTTACTTAGGGCTTTCTGTTGCAGTACTGACCGAATTAATTTGAAATGTCTTGTGGCACACTGTTAATGTTATAAGCACAGTAAGTTTAACATCTCTTTAGAATAAATCCACTCATACTTACATGCGTGGAGTCAATGGTCCTCAAGCAGCTGAAGATGTTGTGCAGCTCAGTGGAGCCGCCCTGCAGGTGACCGAGATATCTGGCCCATCGTAGTGCCAACTCCTCTTTACTGTACAACTGTTTAAGTGCAGTAAAACACAACGTTTATGTGGAAGTGGTCTGATGTGGTATTAACATTTAATAGATATAAAATATTGTTCAAAAGTTTGAAGTCTGTAAGACTTTGTATTGTTGAATGAAGCAGGGTTACTATATTTAACTGAAATAAAAACATTTAAGCTTTAAACTTTAAATGAAAATCTTGAAAAAATCTTGAAAATCTTATTTTATTTTAGCTAGCTGCCAATGCAATATTTCTTATTTTTGTTTTGTTTACCATTAAGTAGCAAAATAGATAAAACAAATAAACTTAATAAACTTACATTATTATGTTAAACTGAACACAATAAAAATGTATAAATATGTACATAAAACAGTAATATTGCAAAATATTATAGAAATTTGCTATTTTAATATATATGTCAAAGCTGAATTCTCAGCATCAACATCCAGTCCTTCACATGATCCTTCAGAAATCATTATAATATACTGATTTGGTGATCAAGAAACATTTTATTAAATATTTTTGTGGATCCCATGATACATTTTTGTCAGGACTTTTTGATTAATTTAAATTTCAAAATAATAGCATTTATTTGAAATATAAATATTTTGTAACATACTAAATACTGACACTTTTTGAATGCATTGCTAAATAAATGAGTTACATTTTCCACAAAAAAACTAAAATAATATTACTGACCCCAAACCTTAAACAAATATAGTCATGTTAAATCATAATCTCATGATCAGTGGATATAACACTGTAAACTGATGTTGCACCTGGTAGCTCTGACGCACTGGTCCATTGTAGAAACAGAAGAGAGCAGTCAGCTGATCAAGTAAGTCACACACACTCACATCAGGAATGTCAACCACACAGCTTAATGCCTGGAAACCAGAGAAAGATCCCATTCAAAAGAGTTGTAAAACCATTATAAAAGCACACAGAAACCAAGTTTGCATTGCTCTGTTCCAAAACCTTGGCTCTGTTTAAGTCAGGAGCTAGTAAGCACCAAGACATAAGATTTTGTAACATGTTTTGTAATGTCATTATGCAAAGACAAAATATTATCTTACCCAAAGAAAGTTATCCTTCATTCGGACTGCATATTTGCTTTTGCGCAGACGAAGCAGACGTACAGGAGATGAGGACAGCTCAGACACACAACGACACACACCGGCCAGCTGGCCACAAAGCAGCTCCTGTTGATCTATTGGTGTCTGCAACAGCACACACACCGTCATGCATAAGTATTAGGAAGGCCGTCTTTTAAAACAGTTGTGTTATAATAGTGTATTGCAAGGTGCAATTGCTTCTTCATGCTTTAAACAAAATTGAATGTCTTACATCCTCAGGAGAGAAGTAGTAAATCCCATCTCTAGTCAGGTCACCCTCCTCTTGCACCTTTGAATTATCATACAGGAAGAAGACGCTGCATTCGGAAATATGATGAAGCATAAGCAGTAAAGTTAGCCATTAAGCCAACCCTCTTGTCTTCCAGTATTACTGTTAAAATTGATACAGAAGTGTTTTCCATTGATGTTAAGCATGATAAAATCTGTAATTCTGTACTCCATGACTGCACTGAGGGAGTCACACTGTAACGGATGCCTTTAAAAAGAGCATCTTAGGAAACGACATACACGTTGTACAAGGCCACAACATATCACTTTGTTTAAAGAAAGATTGTAAAGGTTTACACTGAATATTTTTCTTACCATCTGGAATCAGTAAAAGCCGCTGGCTCAGCCATTGGTGATCTGTAGAACGAGAAACAATATGTTTAAAAGAATAGTTCACCCAAAAATTTAAATTAACTCCGCTTCTGGCCATCCAAGATGTAGTTAAGTTTCTTTTTTGGAACAAATTTGAAGAAATTTAGCATTACATCTTTTGGATCCGCTGCAGTGAATGGGTGCCGTTGGAAAGAGAGTACAAAGAGCTGATAAAAACATCACAATAATCCACAATTAATCTACACGACTTCAGTCCCTCAAAACAAATCCATCTATAAGGCTTTTTTAATTTTGAAAGTCCACAATCCATAACAACAACTCCTCCAGTGAAAAAGTCCATCCGCTGTCCATCTATTCAGTATTATTCAGAATCTATTCAGTATTATTCAGCAGCTTTTTGCTCTCTCAGGAGCAAATTACCCTCCTCCATCCCCAACTCCTCCTTTCGCCACAGTCAGGACATGGCTCTCTGATGGTCATTTTTGAATTAGACTCCTTTATCTTGAGTAATGCGTTACACTTAAATATCATTAAGTACATTAATGATATCTGCTTTGTTCTGTTAACCCTAGGGGGTTATTATTGCTGCTCTCCCTGCTCATTCATAACAGGCTGCATGGATGGGCAAGAAGTTTTTGCCCAGAACAGAACCATACCGCCAAACGAAACTGTATGCTAAGTGTCTATCATTTTGGCGATAGTGGTCCTGACAGAAATAATGACTTTATTCAACAATTTTTCTCCTCCGCATCACCTTAGCGCCATTTTGGAGAATATCACGGATGATCAGAGAGCTCTCGGATTTCACCAAAAACATCTAATGTATTTGTGTTCCAAAGATGAATGTAGTAAAGGCATTGTTAAAATAGTCCATGTGTCATCAGCGGTTCCGCCGTAATTTTACGAAGCTACAAGAATACTTTTTGTGCACAAAGAAAACAAAAATATATCATGGTACAATGGCAGCAGACGGTGACGAATTGTTGAATAAAGTAGTTATTTTTGTTTTCTTTGACACACCACAAACTAGAGCTGGGCGGTATGACCAAAAATGTATATCACGGTATTTTTCTAAATTATACCGGTTTCACGGTATATGACGGTATTTTATTTTTTCATGCATGACCGGGTGTTAACCACATTTTCTACTGACTGAGGAAAAACTGCAGTAGATTGACTCAGAATGCCATATTTTAGTGTCATGATGAGTGAATATTGTAGAAAAAGTCCACACTAAATACAGGGGTTAAAGCAAAAAATAATATTTTGACTGAAAATATTTCCTCGGCCAAACCCCATTCCACAGCATACGGCTACAGTCACACACACAGTTTAAGAGCCGTGCTTTTCTTCTTGTAATTAGGAGCGTTGTCCTCCTAATTAAAAACATTTAGGAGTACCTTCTGATCAATAAAAATTGTTTTGCCTTCCGAATACTTGGTGACGTTTGACTCCTTAAAGTGACTTACAGGGGTATTTTATTTTTACCTTTGCAATAGCATCATTTACATCTACTTCAAAAATGTATGTTTATAAGCTTTTTAAAATTTAGATTTAAAAAAATATAATAAGTACAATACGACAAATAAGTTACCAATCATGAAATTAGTATTAATAAAAATTATTTGTACAATTTGGCACAGAAGAACACAAAAGTGGCTTGTACGTACATTTTCAGATGTTTAATGAGGCTCAGAGGTGGCACGAGTGCAATTACATTCATAGATTCATGTGGACATTAATGTTTTACATATAAATTTGCTTTTAGTGATGCACAACGGCTCAGCTGTTACTTTATTTTGAACTATTTTCGTTGATGAAATAGAACAAAATCATGCAGTACTTGTTAATTGATCTTTTGTATTAAATCAATATATCACATTTGCAAACTCCCCTTATAATTATTAAAAGCTGTCTCCTGATCGCAATCTGTGGGCGCACCGACATTAAGAGCGCATGAGTGAGCTCAAGAATCAAAAGCACGTGCAAATGTGATGCATTCTGTCGGAACGAGTATAATTATTATTAATAGCCGCAATCCCGCACCGCAATTCAAGTTCTGCTCGGTGTTCTCTGCTAAGAACCCGACTGTGAATGATGCGAGTGGCGTTACTATGTTGTTTGCCGAGGCGGGGATGATTTTTGGTGTTCCGCAGAACAACAACAGTGTGCTACATGATTCCTACATGTTTCTTTCCCTCAGTAATCCCTGATAACGTTTAAATGGTGAACACGGAGCAGTTTCTCCGTGAGCGGGAATGTAAAACCCGGAGTGGATCCAGAGCGGAGTGATTACAGAAGAGTGATTAGAGTGGAGAGAGGAACGTGCTTTAATCCACTCCAGGCTTTGATCACACCCCCTCAACAGACTGAATGCACCTCGTCTTTCCTTCATTTAAGACCTATTCGAGCTAAAATCAAGACATTTATAACACTACTTGAGAAATGTAAGCGTATTTACGGTCTTAAAATGATGAAAAGTGAATTTAAGAAGGCGGGAACCCTGCAGTTGAGTGAATCCGTCGTATCGAAGGAGAACTTTTGTTTGTGAGAGCCGCGGGAGCTGATGCAGCGGATGATGGATATTTGTGGCGGTCGATGTGGATATTGTGGATGACTTCTTCTCAGTGGTGGTCAGTAACGAAGTACAACTACTTCGTTACTGTACTTAAGTACATTTTTCAAGTATCTGTACTTTACTGGAGTAGTTTTATTTTGAGTAACTTTTACTTTTACTTCACTACATTCCAAAGCATAAGATCGTACTTTTTACTTCACTACATTTCATAAAACATATCGTTACTCCTTATAATACATCACGTGCTCCGAGACGCAGAAGCGGTGTCTGACTCATGAACAAACTGATTCTTTTCAATGAACCTGTTCAATCGGTTCGCAAATCGCAACAAACGATTCATTCACAAATTGAATGATCCGATTGCAGCTGTTTTCGGTCGAAAACTCACTGATTCAAATGATCCGTTTAGGCGAGTCTTCTTCAGTGAACTGAACTCACAAGTAAAGAACCGGAGATCTTGTGGCGCGCGCTACTGATGCTGTGAAAATGCGTTACTAATGTCGAATTTTAGGATTAATTATTGTAACTGAAAATAATATTTAGGTCAAAACTGTCAGTTGTTTGTGAACTAAATCTGCTGTAAAGGGTGATCTATTTAAGCCCACTGAAATGCTTGAATGCAGACAGATCAACATCAGTGACTCTAACGTTATGTTTTAGGTCAAAAAACAAAACATTAAAATAACACCGATTAAATAAAATAACTCATGCACGTGTAACGGATGTATACCAGTAAGGGTTGTGTGTAAACCTCACTCCCCTCACCTCAAAAAGAGGCGCTCTAGCGACTGATGCAAGAGGCTGTTGGCTTTTTGGCGTTCCTTGTTAGAGCGCCCGCCTCCCGCGCCGGAATCCCGGGTTCGCGACCCGCTCAGAGCAAGTACGAGTTGGGATGGTGTGGACCCGGCGGAGATACACACGTTCATATTCCCCGCTGCTGTAACGTTAGCAGTTTTTTTTTAAATGCTATGCATTTAGACCTATGTGACGTCTGTTTTTATATTGTTTATCAACAGTATAACGTTACATTTTTATATTGTTTAGATCAACTAGCCGAGTAGACAGATATGAATGTTTATTCATAACCATACTGAAAATAAGTAAATATTGTTAGCTGATGCTAAATGTCTAGCTAACAAGCTTGCTGGTGCTAAGTTGAGGATTTTTTTTTGATATAAAGTCCAAATATCTTTATTCAGCCACCTAGATAGATTCCATCTGAGGGAAAAAGAAAGGATGTGATGTTCAGAACATAGTAACTACAGTAATTATCAGAGTGGGAAGTGATGCCCTCTGGGGCATTGGGCCAGGGTGTTTTACACCACAGACAAAGGTTTGAGAAGAAAAAAAAAAATCATTATGAAAATATAATTAGATTTTTCCTTCAAATGTTCTTCCTAATTTCAGGCCTAATTCTCATGTCATATATAACCGACGTTCTGCAAAAACAACGTTCTAAAACACATTGTTCTTACTGGTGAAGATTAGATGGTGAAATCTGTTTTCTCTCAGGTACATGGCAGTGTAAGCTTCACAGTGAACATTACTACATCACTCTCATCAACGTAGTCCATATCAACAAAATATATATCTTGACTCTATATAGTGGTTATTTTGGGAAAAACCCAGGTATTTTGGGCAGTAGGATTATAAAAATATGTGCTGATATAAAATTTAATAAAGTAGTCTATATAAAATTGCAAAATAAATCTGTCTATCAGTACTTTTTTACTTAAGTACATAAAAAATTGAGTACTTTTGTACTTTCACTCGAGTAAAATTGAAAAAGCAGTACTTTTACTTTTACTGGAGTAATATTTTAGTATACGTATCTGTACTTTTACTCAAGTACTTGATCTGTGTACTTTGACCACCACTGCTTCTTCTCTCTCATCACATTCTACTAGTGCTTCAGTTTCGGAACTTTCACACTTAGTAACACATACAGCTGTATCCTCGCCAAAATGCAATAGTGAAAAGAATCCCCTCTCTAACAGTGTCGCGTTCCGAACGTTATTTAAATGACACCGGTATTGCGGTATTTTAAAAATTCATATCGTAAGAAAATTAAACACCGGTATTCGGTATAAACCGGTATACCGCCCAGCACTACCACAAACTAAGGTTAACTATAATATAGAATCTATTGGGAAAGTATAACAAAGAGAAAAAACAAAGCACAGCATGTCAACTGGTCCAACAGTCTGAGACCACATTGAAAATCTAAGACAATTTCCATTTAACATTTAAACCTGGGAATAAAGGTAAATGTTTAATCACTCACACACACACACACACACACACACACACACACACACACACACATATATAGGCTATATGTTGCTGTAACTGCATTACACAACATGTCACATATATTCTTGATTTCTTTTAAATGCACGCAAGAGAGTAAACTACTTCACTATACATTTGTAGGATGTGTACTTCATTCCATTACTACTAAAATGGAATGCTTGTTCTTTAACTCTAGTCTACTTGTTCATGTCAAACGTTCCTCCTTACAATTTCGTTTAGAACTCATCAAATCAATGTTTAAATAAACATAGATTTCACAAACATCTGAGCGCTACAAAAGCCTTACAAGGTTTTCGTATTAACTAACTTAACTTTCCTATTAAGTAACTTAAGATAGAAAATATCACGCATTCACACGTCAATGTAAAAATACAGAGGCAGACGTGCACGCTCTTTAACTCTAGGTGTAAATACAGCAGGCTAAAATACTTTCTATAAATGTTTTATTGTTGCTGAGTAACCAATAAATGTGTAATGTAAACTTTTAAATACTTTCAGAAATACTCTTGTTTTGACAAGATACTTTTCCATATTAAATTGTTTGGATCATTCTCAAATCATGCTGGATGTTCATTCAGCTGCTGTAAAGATGAACGAGCCAAATAAATAATTAAAATAACAATTATCCGTTTTAATGAGGAAATTAGTATTAACTTAGAAAGAGACCAGAAATTAAATGCAGTAGCTTGTGTTTGTTTATATCCATGCTAGACAACGCAGGTTTGTACACGCAGATGTGGAGACAAACGAGTTCTCCAAGTTTGTGCAACAAGAACCGATGCAGGAATTATTTTCACTCACCGTCGGTGGATTGAATAAAGTTTAAATAAACTTTAGGCATGTCATCCAACTTCAGATGCGTTACTCGGTCCCGCTCACACTCCCTAAATATTCATTTCCGCTTAGAGAATATTGTTCCAAAACTCACGAGTAACCAAATGCCAGTAATAGATTCAGTATAAACGGAAACTTAGAAGACCTCATGTTTCATGATGTCATTAAATTTCGTGTTTGAGAAGGAATGTGTCACAAGAGTAAAGTCATGTGAGTGTCTTGACAGTACGGCAAGCTTGGAGGAACAAACTGCATTTCATTATTCATTTTACCTTGCGTCTCTACGGGAGCATTATATATATGCATATAATTTTTATATGTATATTTTAATATTATATAATTGACATTGTCACATGCACCTATGAATAGAATATACAGACTTCATAAAAGATTTAGCAGTTCTTAAAAATGTGTTCCTTTAATGCATTTCTCTTCTATAATCCTGACGTAGCATTTAACACAAACAAAATACAATGATGTATCCCAGGATCTGACGACTTAAATCACTCCCTTCAAAAAATGAGACTTCTGACATGGTTTATAATTTAATGAATAGATTTTTATTTTATTTCAGTTTAAGCAGTCAAGGTGATACAATGGTCCTTAAGTAAATGTAACTGTTTCCATAAGGTAAGCATAGAGGTAAGATCAACATACTGGACAGATATTATGTAAACTGAAAAAACTGAGTGGTCCAGGGGAATGAGAGGGGGAGACAGAGGCGTTCTGGTCCCTGTAGGGGAGTTCTGATAGAGCTCCAGACAGCTTTCAATGATCATGCTGCTCGTAGCCATCGGGGAGGGCATTGACGTGGGGGTTGTGGAAGAGACTCTTGGAGCCGTCACCCCATGGGAAACGCTGATGTACGTGTGGGGAAGAGAGAAAAAGAGATTGTTTGACTAACAACATGAACACATTTATTTTTTAATTGTTACACAGAAATGTTCACAAAAGTCTCTGTCATTTATTTGTATCAGGCATGTGATCAGTTTTCTGTATTCAAACTGACCACAAAATAATACATTACACATATTTTAACTTTTTTGCTATAACACTATTGTATTGTAAAATTAAAAGAAAAAATCAGAGTATTTAATAATAAATAAGTTTAATTGACAGATTCATAAACGTTTTACATTTTGGGAGATGGTTTATGTATGTTATAAGGGAGTAAATTGAAGAGAGCCCTGACCGGTACTGCTTTGCAGAAAAATATATTTGTGAGTCATACAGTACACAAAATATGAAGATACACAGAAAAATCACATCCCTAAAAGCATTGTTAAATGTGTGCATAACATGAAAATTACAAAGATAAATAGCAAGTAACAGAGGAAATCATGAATTTTTAAACTTCAATTTTACTTTATATTAGCTCTTACCTTAAATATTTTGAATCTGCATAAATGGCTGCAATATAACTATATTGTATATATAATTCAAGCTAAATTAAGTTATAAAAGTGTGTTACAAAGTCATAATGTTTCTTTATTCTGTCATTTGTAAATGTATTTGACATAATACATACTGTATATGCATGTAGAATGCTTTTATAATCTTATCATTATCCCATCCCAAACCATTGAAGTGCCATTTAATTGAATAATATCTAGAACATTAAAGACAAAGTATCAAGATATTTCTCTAGCTATATTTCTCAGCATTACCAGAAGCATTCAAATTTATCTGTACTGATATATGCATTGCATATGGTTATGGTGTGTGAGGTCATTCCTGGAGGCCCTCGAAGGTCTCAATTACAGTACACACAGATCTTAATGTCAGATAAACCAGCAATTCTAACATTAATTTTATTTGAGGCTGGGGGGCATAGATTAATCATGATTATTGGCTTTCAAATGCAATGCTCAGCTTTATCTGACACACACACACACTAATTTCAACCCATTGATCTTGAATGACATTCAGATCTTCAAGACCAATGACAGTGTGTTTACAATGTTAAGTAGTAATAAAACCAAACCCCACAATGTAAAGCAGACATTTAAAATTAAATATTTCCTGTATTTAAAAACAAACCTGACTCAAGTGCATACGACCAGACTCCACTGAACTTTCGCACTTTTTTCATTAAAAAACACCCACCAGACTCTATAAAGGTATTTTAGTGTAAGGAGTGCGTGTTTTCACCTTGCTGCGGATGCGCAGGTGGCTGTAGGGAACGAACTCCGGCTGCTCATGGCTGTGTTGAGACCTGAGGTACATGTTCAGCATACACACCGCGACGCCGGGCAGCGCCACCACAAATGACAGGATCTTCCAGGTCTTGGCTGCATGAACATGTATCAGCAAGAGACATATTAGAAACAAACTTGCTTGCCACTTGTAGACATTTCCATAATAGCGAAGTCACACTAACGGTTCACAAGCTAGTCGTTTAGTTCATTCAACTATGTAACGTTAACTTAATTTTCGTTAAAGTTACCGTACGTTACATAAAAGTCTGAACCAACTGTTATTCTGCAATTTATGCCAACGACAGAACAACATTAATCAGCCATTCGCGTCACTGCCACAAGGTCACAATGTAACGTTAGAGTTGCGGCTGTTCGTAACGGCTGGTCGTCTTATTGCGGCGTCTGTTTTAGGTTAATTCGACTTGGTTACTAACCTGCTTGCTCGCCGTGAGCTGCTGCTGCAGCCGACAGCTGACGGGTTTGGGTCAGCGCAGCGGCCTTCAGGAGGTTCTGAGACAGGCGTCCGATCGCGGCCATGTTTGTGGAGACTGGAACAACAGCGGCGGAAGAAGCTTTAAGGCGGCTGCTGGTGCTGGAGATTGACGCGACCGCCATCTCGTGACGGGGAGGTCCAACAACGGCTCTATCAGAACAGTATTGGGTTTTGATTCATGAGTGACTCAAATATTTCAAATTCATTCCTTAAAAGATTCATCAGGATCACTAGGTTACTTATCCTTTTTGTTCAAGAGTTAGGATGTAACGTTAAGGCCAAATTTGTTTTAGTTCTCTTAATGTTAGGGGCTTAAAAGACATTGTTAAAAGTAAAGCCGTTTTTATTTTGTAAAGGGCAAAACGATCATTGTGTGTTTTTACAAGAGACTCATTCTACGGACTTGGATGCCTATTTTTGGACAAATCATTGGGTTGATAATATTTTTTCAGCCACGGTTCTAACCGTTTTGGAGGTGTGGCAATATGCTTCAACAAATGTCCGGATGTAGTGGCCAGTGGTTAATGATGGTACTGAAAAGTATTTTTTGTTTAATTTAATTTAATATTTATGGCTTTAATAATGCAGCTCAAAATCAGAAATGAATAGAAGATATTTCTAAAGTGATTACAGAAACTAAAGTAGACTACAGTAGCCTAGCCATGGGGTAATATTCAAGGGGGGATTGGAAAATGGTTCCAGATGAGTGGAAGGACAGATGGGCTCCTAGACTTAACAAGCAGTGGCTTAAAGTAACCATTAGACTTTTGAAGACAGAAAATAATTTTAATGATATTTGGAGATATTTAATTCCTGAAGTTTATGTTTTTCCTGGTTTAAAACAACTGCGGAAAGCAAATACAGAATTAATTATTAATTATAGTCTTTATTGAATGTTAAATGAAAAAATTACATACGAGATTTCCTTTGGAACACTTTATGTCATGCTGCTGCATTTAGATTAGAGCTGACATGTGTAACTTTAAAAAGCCAACATGTATGCAAAGAGTTCGTGCACAGTTGTTTTTCTGACTTACCACTAAGATATTTATATTTTATAGCTAGTTTGTCATGCATTTCTGGCAACTGAGATGTTCTTGGCAGAAAATCCCGAGCTTTGGTTTGGCTGGGCGGAGAGGACCAGCCCCTCTGGCGTCATACTGCCATTCCACACAGTCTTCATTTTCCATGTTGTGCCATGGTAACTTTGTGTTGCAAGGAAACAAGCTGATCTGTAAGTTGAAGTTTGCTTATTTACGCTTTGAAGATTAAACAACTGTAATCCAGAGTGCTTTCTCGTTGTTTATGTGTGTATGCTCATAACAGTATTGCATCTTGTGCATTGAATGTTAACGGATTTATTGCAATGTATTTGGACCTAGTATTTTAGAGAATGTTGTAAAATTGGCATTGTCTCATGCATTTTCAGATTTAATTTTTAGTCATTACAATCTGGCTATAGGCTGACCTCAAGGAATGCAGTCCAAAAAACTCTCAGATGATGTTGAGGGAAATCCTGACAGGGTGGACCCCTTCTACCAGCAAGGCAAGTAAAGTAGTATAATTTTAGCTTATTGTAGCAGAGGCTATGGGTGTTGGCTGCTCATACACTGGTTAGAAGCTTCAAGTCCAGGTGGCAGTTATCTACGAACTGAAAAAGACTCCTATCTGCTCTTATCAATCCATCAGGCATGTATTTATTGCATAACATATTGCTTTAAATACATATTTGAGCTAAATGACAAGTAAAACATAGTGGTATCTGGTACTATAAGCTCATCTAATGTTGTTTTCTTTTGATAAGTCTGATTGAAATAAGTTTATTCACTATTCGTTTTTGTTTATTCACTATAATATCCAGGCAAAGTGGCTTGTGTCATGTTCACGGTTCTCCTCCTCCTTTCATTCTTGGTAATAGGAATCGTAACAGGTCTCAATTGTAAGTCAGATTTATAATGTCTCTCAGCTTTTTTATGGGTTACTGGTTGTGTAACTATTTTTTAATTTAACATCCTCTAGTCAAGAAGGATTCACGAGAGGATCAGAACAGAGGCCTTCTTTCTGATGACATTACACCCATCCCATTCCAGTACAAAGGTGATAGAGGTAAGAAATGTTTAAAAAATTGGCATATTATAATTATAAACGATTTTTACATTGGTAAGCAAGTTGTGTCTATATAATCGTGTGGTTTGTTTTCTTTAATACAGGGCTCTGTTCGGATGGTTGGGTTTTATATAAGAACACCTGTTATATGATAATGAATGTTTCTGAGACATGGGAATTATCAAAGTCTTTATGCCACGAATTCGGGGCGCACTTGATGGTTGTGAACAGTGAAGAAGAGCTGGTAAGAACATGAGTTATTCATTTATCCTACTGTTCAAAAGTTCAGGGTCAGTAAGGTTTAAAACAATGACAATAAAGACTAAATAATAGAATAAATGCTGTTCGTTTCAACAATTAAAGAATCCTGAAAAAATGTACCACAGTTTTAAGAAATGATAAGAAATGTTTGTTGAGCAGCAATTCAGCTTATTAGAATGATTTCTTAAGGATCATGTGACACTGAAGACTAGCGGAATGATGCTGAACATTCAGCTTTCCCATCACAAGAATTTATACTTTTTAAATATGTTTAAATGGAAAACACTTATTTTTGATTAAATAAATGCATACTTGGTGAAGCCTACTGTTGCCTCCTTATTTCAGGAGTTTATTTCAAGAGTGGTTCAAAAGAGGACTGACTACTGGATAGGTCTCAAGCGGGACAAAATGGGCCAGTGGTCCTGGGTTAATGGAGATAATTATCATTCAACTCCACAGTAAGAAATCATTGGCTTACATTATACGCATGCGTTTTAGCATGTCTGTGATTGTTTTTAAAAGTTATGTAAAAAACAGAAGTGATACTGTATTACATACCAACCAGATCAGTACTTCTCCTCCTGAATTCATTGTTTTGTGTTCTTTTCAGTTTCTGGGATGAAAATCAACCTGCTCATTGGGGTATGGAGTCCTGCGTCCACTTAAAAGGATCTGACACAGTGCACGAAAGCTGATGCATGATGCTGACTGTCACAGTCAACTGTATCTCATTTGTGAACGCAAACTAGAGAAAGGCATGCGGTAGGAAACTTCACCATCACGTCAACTGCATTAGACTCTCTTAAACCCTGCTCTGGACTTGGTCCTTCTGAAATTGTTAGGTGTTTGTAGATGTCCTCTTTTTGTTTGTAAACTGTACTTGCCCGACTGATGCACATGTAATGTACTTGTGCTATTCAAAATTCACTTTTTATAGTCTTCCAGTGTACAGTCTTGTAATATGAACACATCCAATTAAGAAAAATGTTCACTAAAATGTATTAATTTTGTTAAAGTAATGTTTGGCCCAATTTAATTGAAGACATCAATTAATAATCAGAATTATCCTAATTATTATGCAATCAAAATCCAGGGTTAGATTTAAGGTAATGCGGACCTCTTTTGGTGAGCCAGATGAACTGCAAGTAAAGACAGTCTTCTTAAAGGGGTCATGGCATGAACAATTTAATTTTCCTTGATTTATTTTGGGCATACGAGAGGTTTTTGTACCATTAAAACATCCTGCAATTTGATAGCTTAAAATGTCCTCCTTGCAATAAACAAAGCTTTTAATCAAGCTGCAAAAACGGGTCATTTTGGATCCAATGGGACAAGTTGAATAGAAATGACAATCACTGCTGATTTAATAATGCTTTTTTCTGGAAATGACCATTTAATTTGATTATTTTGTCAAAACACACATCCAGTAGCGAAGGGGCGTTGATACTGTTTCCTATGCAATGACGTTAGCCAATCATATGTGACTGATTAGGTTCAGAATGGTTCAGAAAATAATATTTTTCCACATATTTATGTTTTTTTTGTGTTGAAAACTTGATTAACGTTATAAGTAAACCTCAAGGAAAATAATATGCATAGGCCTATATATATATATATATATATATTCTTCAACTCAACTGTTGATTTATACATGTTATGAGGCATGTATGTATTAGGTTCAACACAACAGCAATCATTTTGAATAAAAAGCTTTTGTAACATTATAAATGTCATTACTGTCATTTTTGATCAATAAGTGCTTCCTTGCTGAATAAAAGTATCGATTTCTTACAAATTTCCTTTGAACATTAGTGTATGTATCTATCTGTATTCAAATAATTTATTAAAATCTAAACACGTAGTATAACATGTAGATCAAAGAAGCAGATGATGAATTGATTATAATACGGTAATTTCTTGACTGTATGTTTGTGTGATATTTCACACACACGTGAGGATACAAGTGTTCTAATAAGACCAATAGGATATTAGGACTGTCAGCTCCGGTCTCAGAAAGGGTTAGGAGGCGTTGCGTAAGGGTAGAATGACAGAGAACAGCCATCAGGACACTGACCGCAGCTGAGGACCGCAGCACTTTAAACAGTAAGATTCACAGCACTTGACAGTTAGTTGTTGTTGTGTTTTTGTTTTTTACATGAGAACATTGTAATTTATTGTCCTTCATAGTAAAGTCCTACTTTAATTGGTAATGAGAATGTTTACACTTTAATGGTCTTGCAAGGATACATTTGATGTCTTTCTGATATGGTTTTGTGTGTTTTGACAGTATTGTATGTCAGTTAATAAGTCTGATATATAGAAGTCCTGTTGTTCAGTTGTGTTTTGTGATTTTCATTTGCTCTTCTCAATGTTTGTGAAGGATGAAGTTCAGACATAGTTTGTCAGTCTAGAGGTTAATATTCAACTGTTTGTCGCATGACCTTGAACCCTTGCATCAGTACATTCAGTCTCTTTATTTACACATCAAAATGTCAATGTTGGGACAAAATGTATTATAAAAAAACCTGGTGTAAATAAATCCTGCTTTATTCTTCAGACATGGAAACCGTGTCATATGATCGGTTTACCACACCTGAGGCAGAAATTAATCATGCTGGCCAAAAAATGTTATATGCATCAGGTGAGAAACATGTTTTCTCATTCATTTTATGAAAGAAATGTTTGCATATTATTTACAGGAAAGACTAGCCTGTCTAGTAACCATATAAGGTGGTGAAATGCCATAGTAAATCATTGTTTATTAATGAATGCTGACTCACAATTCAGAATTTATATTCTGTCTGTATTTGTTCCATATCCTTCTAATGTTCTTCTTTCCTACAGGTAGACAGAACAGAATGATGTACATACTATATGGCGTTCTCGTCCTCTATGTGTTTATACTAACTCTGGCTGTAGGAATTAAAAGTATGTTGTTAGCATTTTTCTTCCACCCATAAATTTTTGAGGTCAAATTTAGCAAAACTTGTTGTTGGATCCCACAGCTTGGGATTTTTCACCAGAGAGTTTGATTTTAATTCTAATTCTTAAAAGTCTCTCAGGTCAGCCAAGATGTCGCTGATGCTAGACTTTCTCTGAAGGCCCTTGAGGCCCCCAAAACTCAATTTGGTAAAGACCACCTTTCCCGTCTTTGCAAATTACCCTTTTATATTGGCATAATCCAGATTTAAATGATACTAGCAAATATTGTTTTCATTTTTATATTTCATATTTTTCTCCTAGACAATGCTCATTTCTCTGAACATGTGATGCTGGTGCAAGGTGAGGCTCCTCGTGACTTACAGTGAGGTCCAGAAGTCTGGGACCACTAGAGCAAATGCCTCTAAGCTTTCCATTTGTCTAATTTAATAATAACGGCTAATAAAATATCATTACAAAAGATATAATCAGCATAACAATTAGAGTAAACCGTTGAAATTGGTTTCGCAACACTTGAACCTCTTGAACTCCACAAGTTTGTGTGAAACCTGATGATAATGTTCTCCAGATTTGAGATGATCCAAAGATCATCTTGAGCTTGATCAAAGAGTCACATGATCAGTGTCACAAGTGACCTAAAACTAGTGCAGAAATGTATTCCTATTTATTCATGTTACATTAAAACATTTATTTATTTATGTTTTTACTTTTTTAACTTTCTGTTTATTTCGAGATTTAAACTAGATTATGAATCCCAGACTTTTGGACCCCACTGTATTTCCTGATCTTTACTCCTTAGCAAAATGTTTATATTGGACTTGGAAACCTGCCTGATTTAAGATTTAGTTTGATTCTAAGTGTGTTTAAATGTGTTTGTACAGGTCCCTGTCAGGAAGACTGGGTGTTTTATAAAGACTCATGCTACTTTCAGTCTTCAGTAATGAAGAACTGGCAAAGTGCTGAAAAAAACTGTGTGGAGAAAGGATCACATTTAGTGGTTGTCAATGACTTGGCCGAGCTCGTAAGACAAGAACACATAGCATCACAATAAGTTGTGGGAGTTTTATGCAAGGTTAAACGTGAGTTTGGCCTCTTTTTGAACCAGGACTTCCTGTCTTCATTCGTGAAGTTATCTAAAAGCTACTGGATCGGGCTTGTTGAGAAAGAAGAGGGACAGTGGACCTGGGTAGATGGAACTGACTTTAGTACTACTGAACAGTAAGAACCAATACAATAATGAGAGGAGGTCAGGGGGGTGCAACTCCAAATGCAGTAACTGCTCATGTCTGTTTCAGCCACTGGGACGTAGGTCAACCAGATGACTGGGATGTCCAAGTGAATGGTGAGGATTGTGGGCAGCTTCATGGCCGGATAACTGTGGAAAGACGGAGGCTGTGGAATGATGGAGACTGCACGCTTTATTTGCCATACATCTGTGAGGGCAAACCCAAGAGCCACTGACAAACATCAACTTACCTCCAATATTGCAAAAATCACTTCTTAAAGCATAGTTTTAGTCTTTTTTTCCTGTAAAAAATATCTAAACGTCCTTAAAACAAGATATATTTATTTGAGAACAAAACTGTAGATAATAAACTTATCAGAGGATATTCATTGAATTGAAAGGTTTTCTTTTTCTTTTTATAAATTTAAGAACAAAGCAGAACATTTAAGTGTTATGCTTAAACCATTTACCAATGGGGTAAAACAAAATTAACATTACTTCAAGGTAATGTCTCTCTTAACATTAATTTCTGAGGAAATGTTGCTTCTCATGATAATTTAAGGATGTTTAGATGTTTTCATTAGAAAACAAAACTGAAGGGTATTTTTAGGTAGTGTGTACTACATAAAATATTATTTCAAAAAATGAACGTGACAGACTATAGTTTCCATGCAGGATTACAACAATTTAAGTATGTTTAAATTAAATACTTTAAGTATGTTTGTTTAATTTATAAGTTCAATTACGATTCTGTTTCAAAAATTGCATAAAAACAGCAGATAGATAAGACTAATATGCATAATCTTTTAAATAATTTAAGTTTAAATAATTGGCTAAATGTTTTTACTTGTTTTAAGCTCAAACCGCCAATTTTAAGAAAATACATTTTAAAAACGTAATTCTTATAACATATAACATTTATGTTGCTGCCTTATGAAAAACTGCTTTAAATTACTTTTTCTCACATCAATTACATTCCATACCTCATAATGACAAAGCAAAAATTTATCTACGTGTACTGCGTTTGGCTAACCCAAGATTTGTCATAACACTTGCATGTTGTTGCTCTTTTGTTGGTTTTGATTGCTTCTATATTGTCCTCATTTGTAAGTCGCTTTGGATAAAAGTCTTTTAAATGACTAAATAAAAAAACAGAACTGTAACAACAAATGAAATAAGTACATTACATAAGTGAATGAATAAATGAAATGAATGATCTACGCTGTTTTGCTGTACTACATAAATATTATGTGATAACCACTGTGATTTTAGTTAAAATAAATTAGCAAATGTGTTGGTTTTTTTTACTTTTGATGAATTAGTTAGATTAAGTTCTTATCAAACTCGTGGTGGTGGCATCTCTGAGTACTTCAGGCAGAACAGACCCGTGTAATATGAGCGGCTCACGAATTAAGTCTGGGGAACAAATTCTTAATTCGTGGCCATGATATAGTCCAACCTATGCTATAAATAGACTCACCTATGAGAAATATTAATTATGTTTCTGTGTGATGAACGTAAATAACGGTCCCCAATCTCAACAGGTGTGTTGCACGTTAAATGAAGTCAGACATTATTGCACTTTTCACTGCACACGAAGCAGACTGAGAAGTTTTAGCTGGGCGATGTTGATCAAAATGATCCACTGTTTGAGATGTATAGTTGTTTTGTATAATGTATATGTATATGTAGCCTATATTCTTTATTTTATGATTGTGGATAAGCAAAAACTTAGGATATTCATTGTAGTTCAGTAAGACGTATAGGACAAACCTGCCAATGTTTTTTTATTTTAGAGAGCAACTGCGGTGAAAAAATAAGACAATAATACCAAATCGTCCATCAGCGTGAACTGGGGTTTTATGTGTGGATAATGGGAATAAAAACCTTGCTTAAACTATATATATATATATACATTTCTAAAAAAAAAATTTGCATATAGGCCTACTTGTTTTTGTTTACTAAAACGGTTATTAAATCTGACCTACAGCAAATATTATTATTAATGTGCTTTAGGGCGTATTTAAGCAATAAATGTTAGTTTTATTTGCAACATTTTGCTATATGCACAAATTAAATTACTGGTTTTGTGGCTCAATCCTTTAAAAAGAACCAGGAATCACTGTGGTATATTAGGCCTACTGATTTTAGATTTTTGTAGGCCTAGTTATTATAGTCTTTAATAAATAAATAAATATTAATCACAGAGAAGGACTCTTTTACTTTTAATTAAAAGTGCCCACATATCTATTGCACAGATTTACAGCTGATTTAATATTCACTAGCTATGCAGATCTGTATGGCTACAATGATCGCGTGGTAAAAACTGAATCTAATGGCGCTTTTCCACTGCATGATGCACGGCACGGTACTGGGTACTGTACCTGGTACCTGATACTTTTTTAGTACCACTTCGGTCGAGGTTCCATCGAGCCGTACCATTACCAAAACGTGACGTGTAAACTCTGCTGATCACTGATTGGCCGGAGAAAATCGTCATTACTGCGTCACTGAACTTGCGACACGAGACCCTCCTCTACAGCCCTACCCGCTAGATTTAAATCAGCACAGCCAGCGAAGGATCGGACGCAACTTCTGTTTAAACAAACGCACATTTTTGCATCAACCACAAAATAGCAGTGTCGTTGTCTGTTGAGGGAGTTCAGACGTTCCTCTCGTTGATAGCCGAGGAGCGGATCCAGCGAGAGCTTGATGGCGCAACGCCGAAGGAAAAGCCTTATGTATATAACGTTACTTTTGAACTTCCTATATTTTCAGAGTATGTTTTCTGTTTATATTTTTACCTCTGTATCTGTGTTTTGCTTCAATTAAAACAATCTGATCGAATAAGTGTACCTCCAGACTATATGAAATGTGTATCATTGTATGAGCACGTAATGAACCTTTGAAAAGACAAATGATTAATGCCGCGATTATAAAAACCATCACATAAATAAAAAAAACAAGGGATACATTGCACATTTTGAAATATTCAAAAGTTTATTGATAATTCACTTTACAGAACACGCTGCATGAATAGTTAACTAATCAAGTAACGCAGCACACCTGCACGAACATCTCTGCTCTCCTCATCTAACGTTACAGCCCGTGTCACTGTCACCACAGTCTCTGCTGCTGGGGGTAAATCACAAGCATTCTCATAGACCTCTCCATTGCTGTTAAACACATCCACATGCCGAGAGTGAAGAACACTATTCCGTCTCCTTTCTTTGTTGTGAGTTTGTTTGTGGCGTTTACGATGATGTCACGGCAGTAGAGGCGGCGCAATTATAACGACGTGAATAATCCCGCCCACTCTATAGCGGTACTAAACTGCGGTGGAAATGCAAACCGACCGAACTGAGCCGCACCGCATCGAGCCGTGCCGAACCGTGCCGTACCATGCAGTGGAAAAGCGCCATAAGTGTCACGTTCCACCAGGAATATGGAACAAAGTAGATACTTCAAATAATAATGTCTTTAATTACATAAAGCAAAGAGCACAGGAACATGGAAATCGCGATCTGACATGGAGATCCGATGCACACAAATGACACTTAATAACCAACAGGAAACATGGGGCAGAACAGACTATAAATAGAGAGAACTAACTAGACACACCTGGAACATAATATACATGTCTGGGACTAACTGAACTAATAAGGAACAGGAAACAGGAAGGACCATATATGGGCACAAGACATGGGGACACAGGTCTGACACTAAGTTCCTCCCATTAGAACAAAGGAATGCGCATGCTGGTGTCTACACCAATAAGATTTGCGTGTTATAAACCAATGGAATTGGGGGTGGGTGGAGTGACACGTGTCGCCCCGCCCCAATGTGTCGCCTGACCCCAATCGTCAAATTGCGCTCTGGAATATTTGGGTTTCACGGCTAAAGTAAACAGTATCATGAGAACAGTTGGTCACCCCACAGAAGAGGGGCAGGGTGAGCAGACCTCATTAGCATTTAAAGAGACATGCACTAAATGGCCTTGCTGTGTGCAGAGTTGTTTTTGGCAAGGTAAAAAGCGTGTTGTTAGAATTTTACACTACAATTGAGAAATTTGAACCAAAGTATGTTATAGAATTTTCATTAAGACCCTAAAAAAATCACAACAACTTGTGGAAAATGGGCACCCGATGACCCCTTTTCGTGGTAATGGAGTCCACATGCTTCTGCGAAACATCAGTGCAGCAGAATTTTTCTGAACTCTTCCCCAGATGTGTGGCTTGTTGCAATTCTGCTTCTGAGCTTCACAGGCAGTTTTGTTTTGTTTCGTTTTTTTTTACCTGTTAGACCTTTTATTAAAGGGGTCATATGATGCTTTTTTAAAGATCATTATTTTGTGTTTTTGGTGTAACAGAATATGTTGACGTAAAAAAACATAATTGTTCAAACACTGTACATTATTGTAGTTCCTCTATGCCCCGCCTCTCTCAAACGCTTCGTTTTCTACAAAGTCCCTCCTTCCGACAAGAACAGTCTGCTCTGATTGGCCAGCTGACATAGTGCATTGTGATTGGCCGAACATCACAAGCACGAGTCGGAAATGTAATGCCCTTTTCCATAATTGCAAGCTTTAGCTTTCAAAATAAGACAGTTAATAATGTCCTTAGTTTTACCATCAGTTCAATTCCAAGAGGGGAACAGTCGCGTGACAGACACATTGACAATGCTCGTATGTGTTTGCACACAAGCCTCGGTTGTGTGACCGTGTCTCCTCTCTCTCACACACACACACACACACACACATGACGCTGCGCTGTGATCCTCTCTCTCTCTCTCACACACACACACACACACACACACATGATGCTGCGCTGTGATCCTCTCTCTCTCTCTCTCTCTCACACACACACACACGACGCGCAGAAAATCACATTTGAACAGTCAATAGCAAATACTTAATCTAATAACAAAACATACAGTCGCTGATTCAGAAGTGCCAGATTGTCATAGCAAAGTCAGATTTACCTCCTGTCCTAGTTTCACCAAACTGTCGTCCATAAAATGCATTGTGATAACATCTGGGTTGTGCTGTTCTGTTGCAGGTAATCTTAATGATTCCTAAATGCATCTACTTTCGGGAAGGCCAAATAAAGTGCTTTCGCTTTTGCCTAGAAACACACAGTTTCTTCCTGACATGGCTGCTTCAACAATACTGCGGTTACTGAAACCACGCCTTCTTTCTTTGAGTGAACATTTGGGCTGCATTATATAAATATTTCCACATTGTGACATAGACATGTGGGGGCATGTTTGAATGAGCTGTTTTAGGGGTGTGTGGCAGAGTCTGAACTTTTATAAAGAAATCTCTTTGGTTTTGAAACTTTATTCTTTTCAACTTTAGGGATCTTATCTATGCACAAACAGCTTGTAACACTCCAAAGAAAAAGGAAAACTTGAGATTGCATAATATGACCCCTTTAAGACGTGCCATTCCAAATCATACCCATTCAATTGAATTTGCCACAGGTTGACTTCACTCGAAGTGTAGTAACATCTACAAGCAATATGAATGCTCCTAAACTAAATTCCAACTGTCCCAGAAAAGGGCATAACTACTTATGCAATGGAATCAATTAAGTCTTTTAATTTTAATTTTTAATTAAAGTTGTTCATATTTGGCTCCCAAACTCTGGAATAGCCTTCCTGATAACGTTCGGGGTTCAGACACACTCTCTCTATTTAAATCTAGACCTAAACCTCAGAGGAAGCCAACCATCAGTGATTATACTGAATTAACCAAATTTGCCATAAGTTAATTATATTGAGTTTCTACAATATAAATCTATTTTAGAAACTTAATTTCCTGTGAAGTTGCTTTGCAATGATTGTATTGTAAAAAACGCTATAAAAATAATCTTGAATTTAATTAATCTTGAATTGTAATACAATTTTTTTTTGCTTTGGCGTTAAGGTGTATAGAGAAAAAGGAACTTAAGAAGTTTAACATAAGGCAGCAACAAAACAAAATGAAGGGGTAGGAATACTTTTGCAAGGAACTGTTTACTCTGAAGTCTCCATATCTAATAATACATATCTAACTTTACATATTTACTGGAAAAAAGACTGAAATATATTTTTTACAATTTTAATAATTTGAAGTGCATGAATTTCCAAATAACACTAAATAAGGTGTTTGCTATGAATTAAATATAAATTGGCATAAACAAAAATAAACTGTTACATGATATGCCATTGCTATCTTTAATGAGGACAGTCCTAAACCTTTATTGCATTTCAGTTCATTTGCAGTTTTTACTAGGATAGTTCTCATGTTCTGGGTTGTAACCCGCCAGTGCAAAGCATTCGGCTGCTTTTCTGTCACATTCACAGATGAACATCTCACAGGGGCGATTCTTGTCAGCTGCAAGAAACAAAAAAATAACAGTCCAAATTTGTGCCAAAAGCCAGATAAAGTTCAGGTCTCAATTACTAACAGAGCTTGCAGATAGATTTCTTTCTGTCTTTCTGATCATAGCATCTTACCATTGCAGGTGAGTTTCATTGCCGCTTTGTCACATGAGAATGAGTAGACTTCAGTGTAGGGGTTGTCTAAAATACCCCAGCAGTCGTCTTGTTGCCATGAGTCAGAATAACAGTGATCATGCACCTCACAGCACCTAGAGGGATGATTTCCAAGTTTTTTAGCCTTCGCTTTTTCATCAATAATCATTATATTTTAAGAAGTTAAGGTTTAAAACAATTTGACTGTAGTACATTTTGCAATGCATGCTGCCTACAAAATAAATTAATTTGTGTAGCATGCAATTTTGAACAAATGAAGAGTTCAGATGCAAAAGCTTCCAAGAGGCGCTTGAATTTTTCTTCTAAAATGAGCAGTTTTATCAGGCTCCTATGTTTATATTCAGTTTTTTCACTTGAAAAGAACCTATTACAGAACTTACACATGAGACTGATTAACTGCTCACTTTAGAAGAATTTTTGCATCTGAACTCTTCATTTATAAACTATGCACTAAGCTTCTCTTGATTGACTAAAATGATTCAAATGAATAATTTAGTGTCTCTGGAACTGGTTTAAATCTGACCTGTCCAGTTCATCCACTGGGGTGCCCGAGCCTCCTTTTCCACAGTAGCATCCGTAGTCTGCGTAATCCAGTGCAGGCCAGCTATCAGGGATTTTACAGAGGATCATAGCCCTGAACTGCCACAGCGCCCGGTAGTCTAGAGTTGCCAGCACTGTTGAATAGTGATAGTTAATCAGTACTTCATACTGATTAGCAATCTATAATGGTGCAATAAAATCTAAACAACTTTGATTTCTTAATCAACAACTCTGTTACCAAACTGTCTAAAAAAGACAAAATGCTTTTAGATTTTAGGCTTTTCCCACAAAGCTCTCATTTTGCTTCAGAAAATTTGGAACATATTCATATGAACCCCTTTTATTTTATAATGATCATTTTGTGCATCCTATTTTAAACCGGACAGCTTACAGTATGTCATTGTATGGAAAGTGGCAAGGATATTCTTAAATAAATGAATAAATCCACTGTTCAAAAATGATTTTCCACAGTAGTCAGATAGTCATCCAGTTCAATGTCATATAATGGCATTGAGGGTGACAGAATCATGAATGATGGCATAATTTAAATTTGGGGTAAACTGTCCCTTTAAATTGGCCAATTTGTGTCGGACACCATTTATAATGCAAACTTCAATATTCATTAGCAGCAGCATATACTATGTTTATTACCAAAATGAATATAATAAAATCTTTAATTCACCATCTGCCTTATAAAATATGTATGATGTACAGTAATTTCACAAGACTGGTTTGTTTTGGCTTCATCCAGTGGTTAGTATACTGATGAAATTATAGAGAACAGGGACCACAGGGTCATTTGTAACACAACCGGTTTAACCAATTAGGTTTAATATCTAATTACTATGTACATTTAAGTATATATATATATATATATATATATATTTAACATTCATTTACACAGTTTAGGAACAATGAGTAGTTATCAAAATAACTTTATTTTAATGTGTGAATATTATGTCAAAGTTTAAGACAAAACAACAACAATAACACTAAATTACAGACATTGAAACTAAATGTGTTGCAACACTCTCCACACTTCGTAAAGCTAATTTCGCTTTACATTCTTTTCATGTTTTTTTTTACTTTAGGTCTTGTTCTTTAGGTCTAAAACAACATTAGGTGGTAAATGATTGCGGATTTATAATTTTTTTTGTTGGAGTATCCTATATAGCATTCCCAGAATATTTGTTTAATCTAATAATCAAACAACAAAACCAGTAGGTATTTAATTGTTCAATGTTAGAATCATTAATAAATTGTTTGTTAAAATTTGTTTTGAAAATTACATTCAATATGTTTATATGTTAAATATTTGCTTTGCCCACATTATAAAATATAATTAATTAAAACAATAAGTTGGAGTTTAAATGTGGAACATATATTAAGTGTACTCACAGGTGGGCAGACTCACACTCAGGATCACGAAAGACAGGAAGGTGTTCATGGTGAAGACTAGATGAACACGTGTAAGTAACCATTTATTTATAGGTCTATAACCTATTTATATAACCTTGATGGGCGGAGCACATTCATAAGTGTTAGATATGTTAATATATGTGCATGCAAAAGTGCCCAAAATTACAGTTGCTGAGATATACAGTTTTGTGCAAGTTGAGTGTGTTTATGTACACTTGTCAATGTGTGTGTGTGTGTGTGTGTGTGTGTGTGTGCTTTGATCTTTGGGAACATCAGCATATGTTTGCCATTTGCACAGCTGGTACAAGAAGAATTGAGTTTTCTCTCTCGTTCTCAAAAAAAGCATAGGGCTTGGAAAAAGTTGCAAAACATTTGTGTACAAACGGCACACAAAAGTGTTTTTTTAAGTGACCAAAATGACAACAAATAAATTATGCTCAGTGCATGCACATTTCACTTATTGCAGGCTGCAAACACTCGAGGGCAGATGATTTTTGGAGGCATTACAAGGGGATTGAGCAAAACGCTCTGCTGCAGTCTTGTCATGCTGGCAGATTTCTCACTCAGTACTGTCTAAAAGAGAGTGTGCTTAACTGAATATGCCCTTGTAGTGTACTTCAGTTCTTACTTGCATATAATATAATTTGAAAATGCCCTTACTGAGTTAATGTAGAAATGAATGGTACAGTGGACTAAGCACTATAGGATAGTTGAGGCTTGTTGGCTCATGGAGACCAAGTTCAAGATGGATTGGAATCACATCCTGATTTTTTTTATCCCACTGTTGTTCCTGCATACCATTCTAAAAATAAAGAAAAACCCTAACCAAATTATGATTATTCTTACATTTTCTACATAAAATTCCTATTTTATGAATTTACCAGAAAATGCCATTGAAGCCTGGCACACCGAATTACCCAATCACAGTAGAACTACTTAAATAAATGTTTGATAGGCACATACTATCAAAATGTTAAAAAAAATCTGTATGAGAAATGTTTGTGAATGCTTGTGTAACAATATCAGGTCACATGGCCAATGAGTAAAAAAAAATTTTTTCTTCCAAAAATCACATTACTGTCTAAATACTACAACAACAAAAAACAACTATAAAAAAAATAATAATAATGATTGTGTGAAAGAAGATTATGAATATAATACAGCGGGTGTGGCAACATGCTCAGGAATTTCTATTTGAATATTTAAAAAATTCAACAAAAGTACACAAATCATATTTCCAAAATCCAGTTTGTGTATGATGTGTGTCAGGACAACAATAATAACAATCCAGGGTCCTTCAGTCTTTCAGTCCAGAGGAAGTGTCAAGTCCTCCAACAAAACCATGTTTGTAGAGAACTCAAAATAAAAATACATTTTCATTTCAATTTGAATCTTAAAAAAGAGGTTTGCATTTATAAAATGTACATTTACAAATATGATTACATTTTTTTAACCAATTATCAAAGAAAAGAGAACGTTTCAGGTTATGCATGTAACCATGGCTCCCTGGGGAACAAGACGCTGCGTCGATGACGCTTTGGGAACGCCTGTGTGTTCTCACGCTCTGACATACATGTGTAATCCGTCTGAGGGAATACCGGCTGACGTCACCGGTGGAGATGCCGTGGCGACCAGGAAGTATAAAAGCACCTGAAGGCAGCGGCAGGATCAAAGTGAAGTAAGCGCAGGGATGCAGGAAGTATGGCATGAGACGCAGTGTCTCGTTCCCTCAGGGAACCATGGTTACATACGTAACCTGGGACGTTCCCTTTCGGGAACTCGAGCTGCGTCGATGATGCTTTGGGAATGACACTGCCCACGCCACCATACTGACAAGTCCCTGCCTAGTGTGGAACGGCACAACTTAGGCAGAGAGAACTAAAGTGTCAAGAGTGGCCTCAAGGTCAAGGCTGTAGAACCTGACAAAGGTCAGAGGGGTGCACCATCCCGCAGCATTACAAATATCATGCATCGATACACCAGATGAGAAGGCCTTGGAGGCCGCCATACCTCTAGTAGAATGAGCCCTGACCCCCAGCGGTAAGGGGAAAAAAGATGACTCATAAGCAGTGGTGATAGCATCAACTATCCATCTACTGAGGGTCTGCTTGTTAGCGACCCTTCTTATAAGGACCGTAGCATACAAAAAGTTGGTCCGATTTCCTCCACAGGACAGCCCTGTGGACGTATGTGTACATATGTGCTCGGACTGTACACACCTAATTAAGCTTTTCCTGGTCAGCATCCCGAAAGGGAGGTGGACAAAATGCCTGAAGAACAACTGGCCGTGCAATAACTGAGGGCACCTTGGGGACATATCCCGGCCTGGGGTACAGAAATGCTCTCGCCAACCAGGCGCAAATTCGAGACATGATGGGGCCACTGACAGGGCCTGTAGGTTGCCCACTCTCTACAAGGAAGAGATGGCTAATAGAAATACAGTCTTGACTGTAAGAAATCTCAATGGAACCTCTTCCAGGGGTTCAAACTGAGCTTTTGAAAGGGCCTCTAAAACCACAGCCAAATCTCAAGTAGGCATTCTTGGGCATAGTGGAGGCCTCAGCCTCCTGATACCCTGGAGAAATTATGTTACTAGCAGGTTCCTCCATAAAGACTGATCACCCACAGGAGAGTGGTGAGCAGCAATAGTGGCCCTGTACACATTGAGTGTGCTTGAGGATAACCCTGAGGCAAATCTGTCTTGCAGAAACTCTAACACCGACCCAATAGGGAACTCTACTGTGTCCAGCTGACGGCTGTGACAACAGGACGTGAAGAGTTGCTATTTAGCAGCATTCGACTTTCTTGTAGAGGGAGCTCTGGACTGTAGGATGGTCTCAACAACCTCAGTTGAGAGACCGGATTACATTTACATTTATGCATTTAGCAGACGCTTTTATCCAAAGCGACTTACAGTGCATTCAGGCTATACATTTTTTGTCAGTATGTATATGTGTTCCCTGGGAATCGAACCCACGACCTTTGCGCTGCTAATGCAATGCTCTAACCACTGAGCCACAGAAACACAGGAACATGCTATGAGGTGTGCCCCCTCAGGGACCACACCCACAGCTTCCACAAATCTGGGCGGGAATATGAAAGATGGTGCCCCTTGCCTGAGAGAGGAGATCCCGGCGTAAGGGAATCTCCCACGTGGAGTCTTCTAGGAGGCCTACCAGGTCCGCAAACCATGGACGGCCCAGCCAGTACGTGGCTACTAATAATAGACGCACCTCGTTCTGGCGAACTCTCTCCAGAACTCTACCATGGCATCCAGCCCCAGTGGAGCTGGATGAGTCAGAGAGAACCAGAGGGGACATTGTGAGGTCTCTCGAAATGCAAACAAGTCCACCTGGGCTCGACCAAACTTCTTCCAAATCTGCTCCATCACCTCGGTGTGGAGGATCCATTCCCCGGGCCTTAGCTCCAGTCTCGAAAGGATGTCTGCTCCCTGTATTGCCTGTGCACACTAGTACATTATGGTCTCTCACATCTGGGAGAAAGTGTTTCAAAGCTTGAAATACTGCCAGCATCTCCAGGCAATTGATGTGCCACATGAGATGGGGACCTTCCCACAGACCTTGGGCAGAGCGGGCACTCATGACCCCTCACCAGCCCGTGAGGGAGGCGTTTGTCGTTAGCGTTACGCGACGACAAGGAGCCCCCAACACAGGGCCTTGTGACAGGAACCACGGTTTCTTCCACATGTCTAACGGCTTTGATCTTGCAAAATGGATTGGCCCTCGGGAAAAACCCTGTGGTCCTGAGCCACCACTGGAAGGGTCTCCTGTGCAGTAGGCCAAAAGTTATCACGTTGGATACACCTGCCATCAGACCCAATAGCTTTTGAAAAAGCTTCACAGTGAGTGACTGGCCTTCTCTTACTCTCATGACCATCGCAAGGATCGACTCGGTATGAGCAGGAGACAGATGCGCCTGCATCGCGGTCGAATCCCACACCACGTCCGTTTCATTGCATACACTAACTGCTCTGCAGTAAAGCCATTCAAGCTAGTTAATTAGTTAATAGTTAAAAGCAGTCTGGCAACATGACAAAGAAAGTTGATCCTGATTGGGGCTCTTGTGCGCATTCTAAGTGTTGATTGGCTCACAGATAGAACCAAGTAGTTAAACTTTGTAGATATAACTTTATTTTAAAAAGAGTCCTAAACTGTACACAACTTAAAAAAATCACATAATGTAAATACAGTGCCGTGAAAAGGTTTTTGCCCACTTCCTGTTTATTTTTAGGTTTTGCATATATGTCACACTTAAAAGATTCAGATCAAACAATGTTTTATGTTACACAAAGATAATGCAAGTAAATACAAAATGCAGTTTTTAAATGATGATTTTATTTATTAAGGGAAAACGGTCCAAACCTACCTGGCTTTTGAAAAATGAATTGCCCCCTCCTGTTAAGTCATGAAAGAACTGTGATTAACCACATTATTTTAGAAAGCTGAGTTAAAGCAAAACCCAGACCCGATTACTGCCAGACCTGATGAATCAAGAAATCACTGAAATAGAACCTGTCTGCCAAAGTGAAGCATGCTTAAAGAGCAACACATCATGCCGCATTCTAAACAAACTCAAGAACAGATGAGAAACAAAATAGTTGATATGAATCAATCTGGAAAGGGTTATAAAGCCATTTCTAAGTCTTTGGGACTCCAGCGAACCATGGTCAGGGTCAGGGGCGGCGCTAGGGGTGGGCCAAGGAGCTGAAGCCACGAATGTTTTCAGAAAAGCCCGAATATTTTTATTACCATGCCCTATACGCATCATCATCACTGAGTTTTCATGCACATTAAAATCACGAACCACAGTTTACTCCCGTCAGGAACCGCCCACTGAAGCTCGTATACTACTGACTGACATGTAAACTGGCCAACCATCAATAAGAAGTAATAGCAGTTCTTGCCCTCGGTCCAATTAGGTTGTTGGTTACTGAGCCCTGTCACTTTGAAGCAACAAATAGCCTATAGGCTATTTAATTATAGGATTATATAATATACGTACATGGTCTTTCTAGGAGACACACACATTTAGAGGGATTATATGTTTTGTTAGCATGGTCTGTGGCAGACTTTTCTTCATGTCAGGGCAACAATTCAACAAAAAAGAAGTACATTTTAAGTGGCTGAAATTGTAATATTGTCTTTTGCTCTATTTCACTAACAAAAATGTTTACAAACAAAGCCCAGGGCTCTAGACTGACACCAATTTTTTTATGCCGGTTCAAGTTAATTTTGTTTGTCTGTTGTCTGCATATGAGGAACATCAAAAGCATAGCAAAATTCCACTACTCGTTTGAGCTGCGCAGCGCGGACCGTTTATCAGCTCAGCGACACAAAAACACTTGTATTTTTCTATCATTTAATGTTTCTATATTCCACTTTTTATATTTAAAACATAAATCTCATAACATTATTTATGCAATAGGGTATGTGCAGTCTAAATGCATTTACAAGTGCTAAAAATAAGTTTATAAAGGCTCTATAATAGAGCCCTGAATGTTTAATCATACTTATATACACACACCAGGGGCGTAGCCACGGGTGTGCCAGGGTGTGCCGGTGCCACCCACAGTGGCAGCTGGCACACCTAAAAACACATGCAGAATTTTTTTAATCGTAATAAACATGGGCAGGCGCAAAGGAGGGGCTAGCAGATGCTTCAGCACCCCAAGAAAGCCAAAGCACCGCCATTGCACCCATAAGAAATGAAATAAATTAAAAACATTTTACTTATTATTACGCATTCATAACTCTGCATTGCAATATAACGTGACGTGATTAGCAGGCGCACTTTTCGAATTGACAGCATTTTATTTAAAAAATTTATCTGTTCCTTGTGCCAAGAAGGCCTGTCCCCGACTAAAGATTTCACTAGTCACATAAATTGATTAATATAATAACTTAGGCTACTAACCATCATTTAATATATAGGCGTATAGCCTATCCCGCGCCCAAGCGCACGTCTAATGCTTGCAATGGCAAAAGTAGGCTAATGATTATGAATGTTGGGGGAAAGGCAAAATAAAACATTTTAATTATTCGTTAATAAACTAGTGATTTCTTCTCAGTCAGTGTCGGCTGAAAATATAAAGTTGCAGAATGCGACGCTGACTTTAAAAAAGAAATGCACCTTTTCATTCCGACTACGTAATAAGATTTGTATTTTTTGGTTCGTTCGTTCGTTTAATAAAGTAGCGGTTCATTGCTGTGACGCTCCATTTCACGGAGACTGCATGAGACGGCAGAAAGCGCATCTTGTTTCTCTATGTATTGTTTCTCTGTGTAGCCTACATAAATAAAAGCATATATATATATATGAACTTGCTGTTGAATTTTGTATTTTTGAAAGTTCAATAATATAAAAAAAACTTGCCGGACGGATTCATTACCCGCTTTGTTCCGGGACCTCACAATTTACAGATCAAGCAGTGCTTACAATATTTGTTAATTTAAAATGTAATTAAAATTTTTAATTATTTTCTAAAAAATAATAATAATAATAACATAATTGAGGCATTCAAGGCCAGGCCACGCCGTCTCGCCCTTTGAGCAGCTAACAGGCACCATTAAATGTACTCTGCTGTGTTGTTGGCGATCCTGAATGTAATGTATACAAAATATTTTACTGCTTTCTCTAATGTGTCTTTCAAGACATCTATTCAAGATTGTTTATTGCACCAAAAGTAATTTAAAAGGAACATTATATGTAGGCCCGTGTACAGTTTAAGTCGCCATTGCAGGATGTTAATGATTTAATAAAAGGAGGGATTATTTAAAAGCATTTTGTTTTTATTTAGTACAGCAGCTACAGCTGTTTTTACATAATAGATTTTTACATAGCCTAGTCACTGAAGTCAATGATTATTCTTTGATAAAGTAAATGTGCTTTGCTCACTGTATAATTTGTTCGTTGTTTGAATAACCGTGGAAATGCGGTGTTATAATTAGAAACTTAAAATGTATTTTTATTAAACCTGTGATCATCAGGTTAAATAGGAGTTTAGTCTTATTAAAATATGTGACATAAATTGTACTTGCCTAAAAGGTTTATGATGTGTGTAGTTAATGATTAGGCTACAGTGAGCGCGTTTGACTGCACAGTTAAAGAGCTGTTGTAGGTTATACTGTATGTGATTGTCGGTGACCCTCTTGAGCGAGAAAGCTTCGGAAAATGGAAAAAAAACTACAACAACAAAAATATAGCTGCAAGCAGCGATAACGCTGGTGGTGTGCTTTTAGGGTCTAGGCCAACATAGCTGGATGCATAGCTGACAGTGAAACTCGTCGAAAATGGACAATAGGCTCACAGAAACACACACACACACACACACACAAATATAAATGAAATGGTTAAACTATCATATTAATAATCATTAAGCTTGCTTACACAGATACACACACAGAATAGGATAACAGACACATGTAGCCTACACAAAAATGAAATGGTTAAACTAACATATTAATACCCAATAAGCATGCTTTATTTATTTTTATTTTTTTGCATTAATCTGACAATAAATGTGGCACATCCAGTTTTTCTGATGCACATCCAGAGTCTCCTTTCTGGCTACGCTCCTGACACACACATATACAGATGCTGGTCATATAATTAGAATATCATCAAAAAGTGGATTTATTTCACTAATTCCATTCAAAAAGTGAAACTTGTATAATGTATACATTCATTCCACACAGACTGATATATTTCAAGTGTTTATTTCTTCTAATTTTGATGATTATAACTGACAACTAATGAAAACCCCAAATTCAGTATCTCAGAAAATTAGAATTTTGTGAAAAGGTTCAATATTGAAGACACCTGGTGCCACACTCTAATCAGCTAATTAACTCAAAACACCTGCAAAGGCCTTTAAATGGTCTCTCAGTCTAGTTCTGTAGCTACACAATCATGGGGAAGACTGCTGACTTGACAGTTGTCCAAAAGACGACCATTGACACCTTGCACAAGGAGGGCAAGACACAAAAGGTCATTGCAAAAGAGGCTGGCTCTTCACAGAGCTCTGTGTCCAAGCACATTAATAGAGAGGCGAAGGGAAGGAAAAGATGTGGTAGAAAAAAGTGTACAAGCAATAGGTATAACCGCACCCTGGAGAGGATTGTGAAACAAAACCCATTCAAAAATGTGGGGGAGATTCACAAAGAGTGGACTGCAGCTGGAGTCAGTGCTTCAAGAACCACTACGCACAGATGTATGCAAGACATGGGTTTCAGCTGTCGCATTCCTTGTGTCAAGCCACTCTTGAACAACAGACAGGCCAGAAGCGCCTCGCCTGGGCTAAAGACAAAAGGACTGGACTGCTGCTGAGTGGTCCAAAGTTATGTTCTCTGATGAAAGTAAATTTAGCATTTCCTTTGGAAATCAGGGTCCCAGAGTCTGGAGGAAGAGAGGAGAGGCACAGAATCCACGTTGCTTGAGGTCCAGTGTAAAGTTTCCACAGTCAGTGATGGTTTGGGGTGCCATGTCATCTGCCGGTGTTGGTCCACTGTGTTTTCTGAGGTCCAAGGTCAACACAGCCGTATACCAGGAAGTTTTAGAGAACTTCATGCTTCCTGCTGCTGACCAGCTTTATGGAGATGCAGATTTCATTTTCCAACAGGACTTGGCACCTGCACACAGTGCCAAAGCTACCATTACCTGGTTTAAGGACCATGGTATCCCTGTTCTTAATTGGCCAGCAAACTTGCCTGACCTTAACCCCATATAAAATCTATGGGGTATTGTGAAGAGGATGATGCGATATGCCAGACCCAACAATGCAGAAGAGCTGAAGGCCACTATCAGAGCAACCTGGGCTCTCATAACACCTGAGCAGTGCCACAGACTGATCGACTCCATGCCACGCCGCATTGCTGCAGTAATTCAGGCAAAAGGAGCCCCAACTAAGTATTGAGTGCTGTACATGCTCATACTTTTCATGTTCATACTTTTCAGTTGGCCAAGATTTCTAAAAATCCTTTCTTTGTATTGGTCTTAAGTAATATTCTAACACCCTGTGTGGAATGAATGTATTCATTATACAAGTTTCACTTTTGAATGGAATTAGTGAAATAAATCAACTTTTGATGATATTCTAATTATATGACCAGCACCTGTATATATATATATATATATATACACATATACATATATATATATATATATATATATATATATATATATATATATATATATATATATATATATATATATATATATATATACACACACACACATATATATATAATGATGACTCATCCAGGAGGCCGTAAAAGAAGCCAGAACATCTAAAGAACAGCAGGCCTCACTTGCCTCAATTAAGTCAGTGTTCAGGATTCAACAATAAGGATGAGACTGGGCAAAAATGCCAGCCATGGGAGAGTTCCGAGGCAAAAGCCACTGCTGACAAAAGAACACAAAGTCTCATCTCACATTTGCCAGAAAATATCTTGATTATCCCCAAGATTTTTGGGCAAATATTCTGTGGACTGATAAGACAAAAGTTGAACTTTTTGGAAGGTGTGTGTCCCGTTACATCTTGCGTAAAACCAGCACAGCATTTCATAAAAAGAACATCATACAAACAGTCAAACATGGTGGTGGTAGTGTGATGGTCGGAGGCTGCTTTGCAGCTTCGGGACCTGGACGACTTGCCATAATTATTGGAACCATAAATTCTACACTATCAGAAAATCCTGAAGGAGAATGTCCAGTCATCAGTTTGTGTTATCAAGCTCAAGTGCACTTGGGCTATGCAGCAGGACTATGATCCCAAACACACCAGCAAGTCCAACTCTGAATGGCTCAAGAAAAACTAAATTAAGGTTTTGGAGTGGCCAAGTCAAAGTTCGGACTTGAATCCAATTGAAATGCTGTGGCATGACCTTAAACAGTCCTTTCATGCTCGAAAACCCTTCAATGTGGCTGAATTAAAACAATACTGCAAAGGAGAGTGGGCCAAAATTTCTCCACAGCGATGTTAAAGACTCATTGCCAGTTATTGCAAATGCTTGATTGCAGTTGTTGCTGCAAAAGGTGGCACAACCAGTTATTAGATTTTTGTAATATGTAAATAACAAAATTGACAAATATCAGAACCTTATAATTCGAAGGTGGCGAAATAGCCGCCACTCTGAGTTCACAATATCTCAATTTCTGAAAATGTTCAGGTCCACAAACTGTACAATCGTACCATGCTTTTATGAAAAAGTGAACATATCGCTCAACTTTTTCACATATCACCTGTACATTAGAAAACAAGAAACAGTGTGTACTACATAAATTAGGCTTATTATTATTTAATAAATGAATGTGACAGACTAGTTTCCATGCAGGATTATAGTTGATCTTATTTGTTTAAATACTCTAATAATAGCATAGGTGTTATACCTTCAGTCATTTTGAATTTGAATTACTTGAGTTTTTTTGAGCATTTGTCTTGTATTATTTCAGAACATATAGCCTAATATGCATAATAAAAGTGTGTACAAGATGTAGTTGTAGTTCATGCATCTTTTCCGCAAAGATATTTAGTGATTTGTTTCACATTTACATCATGAAGACAACGTCATGTGTGGTGCACTTAGAATATACTTTTCTTTAACTAGAGGGTTAATAAAGAAAAAGTTGCATCTACAGTGTATCTATTCACTGTATCTAATTTGCATATTAATGTGTTGCTGTTGGGACAGAATGTTGAAAAATTATTTTCATAATGGGAGTCATGGCCAGATTTTCATAATAATATATAATATTTCATAAGAAAACTGATATATAATTTATTTCCCTATTCAATTGTTGTCTCCCAAAATGCATAATAAACATGCTTTTAGTCCTGGTGTCCTCTACATTGAGCATGTATGAAATGATGTCCTGTTTCATAACAGGAAGTCATATTTGAATTTGAAAACCCATAACATTTTCCTGAGATGTTGCTTTATGACAAACAATCTGAAAATGATTCAGATTTAAAAGACATTACAGAATATAATCATATTTCCATAAGGATGTAAAATATTTCACTAAATTAAATATTGCCATCTTTAAAGGCATAGGAGAGGGTTTAAAAAACATTTAGTATCTCTATAAAGCCCTGAATGTGCTCTGTACAGGACATCCAGACTTATAACTGTGACATGTGAGGTCTCAGAGAAATACACTAAAATAGAATGTCCACTACAGAGACAAAAACTCCATAGCTGGGTCTCAGGAGGAGAAATAAAATAGCCTAATTTGATCCTGCAGTGTTGCTGCACATACTTTTAGATCATTACAAACAATAATGCAAAATTATTATATTAGAATAGAAGATATGCCGTCTCTCGTATCACATCAATTATCAATAATTAAATATGTGGTTTTGAAGAAGATTATTTTTTACTTTCTCTGTTTTGACCGTCTCATTTGGACTTGGACTCGAACCTCTTTGGACTCGGACTTGACTCGGACTCGAACCTCTTTGGACTCAGTCTTGACTCAGACTCGAACCTCTTTGGACTTGGACTTGTCTTGGACTCGACAAAGGTGGACTTGACTACAGCCCTAATCTAAGTATGCTTGTTTATTTTATAAGAGACTACATACAATTCTGTGTCAATAATTGCATATTACTGAAGGCTACTTATCTTGCTTTTTTGTTTTAAAAATGTATTTTAATTGAGAATTGAAAATAGGTAAGAATAATATGCATTTTTTAGAGAACATGTTTAAATAATTTGACTTGTTTAAAGCACAAACTACTTGGAGCAAGAAAAATGGTTTGCCAGCTGGAAGAAATTACACTTAAAAACTTAATTCTTATATTATAGCCTACTCCATATATCTAACAAACAACTTTAATTTAAATCGAATGAATTTGCATATACCATTAAAGGAATCTGTCTGCTATGAATTAAATATAAATTGGCATGAACAAAAACAAACGGTTACATGATATACCATTGCCATCTTTAATGAGACTTTAGGGACAATCCTAAACCTTTATCGCGTTTCAGTTCATTAGCAGTTTTTATTAGGATAGTTCTCATGTTCTGGGTTGTAATCAGCATTTGCAAAGCATTCGGCTGCTTTTCTGTCACATTCACAGATGAACATCTCACAGGGGCGATTCTTGTCAGCTGCAAGAAACAAAAGATCAACGGTCCAAATTTGTGCTACAAACCAGATGCAGTTTAGGTCTCAATTACTAACAGAACTTGCAGAGTGACTCGAGTGAAGTATCTTACCATTGCAGGTGAGTTTCATTGCCGCTTTGTCACATGAGAATGAGTAGGCTTCAGTGTAGGGGTTGTCTAAAATACCCCAGCAGTCGTCTTGTTGCCATGAGTCAGAATAACAGTGATCATGCACCTCACAGCACCTAGAGGGACAGAGAATGCAGTGGACATGATTTCAAAGTTGCCTTTAATTTTTATCAATAATTATTCTGTTTTAGGATATTTGTATTGCTTGGCTGCTGTGGAAAAGGAACAAAGGGTATAGTGATGCATCATTAATATTCATGAGCCACTTAATTAATATTCACATTAATATTGTGCCAAAATCTGATTGTTCAAAAATGAAGGAAATATTTAAATTTGCTTGACTCCAACACATTCTTGTCATTAAATGTTCATAACAAAATATAAAGACTTCCAGTATTAGAAGAAATATCTTGAATTTGAAGTTGAATCAAACTTTTTTTTTTTTTAGCACAAACCTCAGAATATTTTAGTTAGAATTATGCTTAAGATGTACCAATAAAGTAAGAAAATATGTATGCATTGCTTAAATGAATGAATGAATGATGCATTTATATAGCGCTTTGTGTATTGCTGTACACCCAAAGCGCTTTACAATCATGTGGGGGGGTCTCTCCTCAACCACCACCAGTGTGCAGCATCCACTTGGATGATACGACGACTGCCACAAGACAACGGTGCCAGTGCGCTCACCACACACCAGCTACAGGTGGAGAGAAGAGAGAGTCAATCAAGAGGATGGGGATTATTAGGAGGCCATGATTGGCAACGGCCAGTGAAGGAAATTTGGCCAAGACCCCGGGGTTACAGCCCTACTCTTTACTGCTGGCAAGGAGAAAAAATATAAATGTAGCCAGACTCTTTATGGGCAAACATTACATCACCTAATTAATAATCAAGATACATGCTGATAAGGTTTACTGTTGTGCCAATTTTTTGAAAATGTACAATGCTTGCTGCCTACAAAAATAAATACATTTGTGCAAAATTTCAACATTTATATGCACTAAACGTTTTAGCCTGAGAAGACCGATGTGTGACTGACAAAACTAATTCAACTGATTAATTCAGTGTCCCTGCATATAACCTGATGTTTAAATCTGACCTGTCCAGTCCATCCAGCGGGGTGCCTGAGCCTCCTAGTCCACAGTAGCATCCGTAGTCTACATAATCCAGTATAGGCCAGCTATTAGGGTTGGTACATTTGATCATTTCCCTGAACTGCCACACTGCACGGTAGTCTAGAGGTGCCACCACTGTTGAACAGAGAGTTTATTAGTGTTTATACTGATTAGCAGTTTTGGGGGTAATGAATTACAAGTAACGCGAGTTACGTAATAATATGACTTTTTTCAAGTAACTAGTAAAGTAACGCATTACTTTTTAATTTACAAGAAAATATCAGAGTTACTTTTTTCCCCCATTTATTGACTGACAGTGCGCTGTGTGAACTCGATCTTACTGTAGTTCTGGACTAAGAATGAGCATTAATTCATTCCACTCGCAAAAAAACTGATTCAGTATTCATCAAAATTATCACTCTAATTATCAAATTATACTCACTTATTCTGTATTCATCAAAATTAATTAAAACAGTGAAATGCAAACTCAGAATATGAAGCAAACCTGCAATAATTAAATATGTTAAACAACAAAAATGGATCTAATCCCATTTTACCACATTTAAATTTACGCATTTAGCAGATGCTTTTATCCAAAGCGACTGACAATTGCATTCAGGTTATAAATTTTTATTAGTATGTGTGTTCCCTGGGAATCGAACCCACAACCTTTTGCACTGCTGACGCAATGCTCTACCACCGAGCCACACAGGAACACTAACCAATGTACTAACCAATGTCTTTGCTGCTGACCTTTGATGATCCAGTTCAACCATGACTTTAGATAAACTAACAATTGTGATTTACTCTTTCTTCAGTCTGAGGTTTATTCATTACACTTTTTGGTGTGAAAGGGCTTTTACATTCACTATAAATATAACTTCTTGTATTAAAAACAAACAATCAAGCCCTGCTCATATTTAAAAAGTAACGCAACCTATTACTTTCCATAAAAAGTAACTAAGTTACGTAATTAGTTACTTTTTTAGGGAGTAACGCAATATTGTAATGCATTACTTTTAAAAGTAACTTTCCCCAACACTGCTGATTAGCAATATAATTAAAATATAAATTAAACATACTGTATTATATGAACCATTTTTACACAACACTTTACACTAAAGCTCATTTCACTCTACAATATTTTAGCATGCACAGCTTTCTAAATCGGTCATTTAGCACCCTCATGTTGTATGACTTTCTTCTTATGGGGTGGAGTATCCCTTTAAGTTCTGTTACAGCATTCTCTTAAAATATTTGATCTAATAAATGAACAACAAAACCCAAAGGTATGTTATTACTTCAATTATTGGTCTGACTAATAATTAAATGCGGTTTAGCATATTATATTTAATATAAGTGTAACATAAGCTACATTTTTGGTTTGCATAAATAAAACATAAAATAAAACAAAACAATAAGGAGCTGAATAGCAGAACATATCGTAAGTGTACTCACAGGTGGGCAGACTCACACTCAGGATCACGACAGACAGGAAGGTGTTCATGGTGAAGTCTAGATGAACACGTGTCATTAGCCGTTTATTTATACGTCTAAAACTTATTTATATAACCTTGATGGGAAGTGCACATTGATAAGCTAACTTTGTGAATTAGAAACATAAGATATGCATGCACACAAGCACCCAAGAGGAAAGTTGCTGACATTGTTAGTTGTCAAGTTAAGTGTTTTTGTATTTGTATTTGCATTTATTTATTTATTTATAAAGCACAATAAAACAACACGGTTGACCATTGTGCTAAACAATATAGTTTAGAAAGATTCAAAATATATAAAAATTGTAAAAACAAAAACAAACAAACAATAATCTGAAATAATAAACTCCTTTTGGCTCATACATCAAAAGCTCTCTCAGAGAGGTAGGCTTTAAGCCATGTTTTAAAAAGTGATTCTGTTGGAATCGTTCTAATAGAGACTGGAAGGCTGTTCCACAATTTAGGGCCGGCAATGGCAAAACCCGGTCACCATTTTTCTTCAGCCTAGATCTAGGGACCAATAAAAGTTTCTGATTCGATGACCTTAAACATCTACCTGGACTGCGTAAGCTCAAAAGGTCAGAAAGATACGAAGGTGCCAGTCCATTCAAAACCTTAAAAACCTCTATTTTAAAATGGACTGGGAGCCAGTGCAAAGAGAGTAGGACAGGGGTAATATGTTCATATTTGCGAGTGCCAGTCAGAAGTCTGGCAGCTGCATTTTGTACTGTTTGAAGACGATTCGTCCAAAAGCCAAAGCAGAATCAAACACAACACCAAATTTTTTAGAGGGCTTGACAGATCACCCATCACTTGCTGTATATTGCCAGATACAGCTAAAGAACCAAACACAATTGCCTCAGTCTTACTCTCATTGAGATTCAAAACATTAAGAGACATCCAAGCCTTAATATCAGACAGACAAGCAGATAAAGCACTCAAATTCGGGTTGTCATTTTGCTTAAAAGGCACAGAAATTTGTGTGTCATCAGCATAGCAATGAAACGACATGTTGTGCTTATTAAAAATTGAACCCAACGGGAGCATATACAAAGAAAATAAAATGGGAGCAAGGATAGAACCTTGAGGAACTCCACAAGTCAACCCTGATTTAGATGATGAGCACCCATCCACACAAACTGAGAAAGTTCTATTATTCAAATAGGATCTAAACCATTTTAGGACAGAACCACCAAAACCCACACAGTGTTCAAGATGGGAAATAAGGATACTGTGGTCTACAGTGTCAAATGCTGCACTTAAATCTAAAAGCAGAAGCACTACAGAGTTACCAGTATCAATTGATAGCAAGATGTCATTTAACACTCTTAACAGGGCAGACTCAGTACTATGCTGTTTCCTAAAACCTGACTGAAAAGTTTCAAACACACTATTTAAATCTAAATAGCTCATAAATTGATTAAAAACAACTTTCTCTAATATTTTTGAGATAAAAGGTAAATTTGAAATGGGCCTAAAGTTGGATAACACAGTCACGTCCAAATTGTGTTGTTTTAAGAGAGGTTTGATTGTTGCATGTTTAAAATATTCAGGGACAGTCCCTTCAGAGAGACTCTTATTTATTATATCCAGGATACACGGCCCAACAGCATCCAAATTCTTAATAAACATGTTGGAATAATATCAGTTAAAGACATAGTGGGTTTTAATTGCTTAGTATATTCTCGAAGAGGAACTATAGAAATTGGTTCAAATTCACTAAAATACGAACTACAGGCTGGAGGGACTGAGGGGTCATAATCTGCAGGGATAATAAGCTGTCTGATATCACTTATTTTATTTGTGAAGAATTTATGAATTTTCACAAGCTATGGCAGGTTCATCAAAATGAAAATCAACAGACGGATTTATGATAGAATTTATAGTGGTAAAAAGAACCCTGGGTCTATGGCAATTTCTTGATATGTCAGAAAAGTATTTAGATTTAGCTGCTTTCACAGCTTTTTGATAGTTGTTCAAAGTAGTACGAAGGATTTCAAGTGACGCAGTTAACCTGTCCTTTTTCCACTTACGCTCTGCATGTCAACATACTCGTCTCAGTGCCCGCGTGGTATTGTTTAAACCATGCTTCAGCCTTAAATTTTTGGTGTCGTAGAGCAGGTAGAATTAAACCAAATAAGTTGTTGTTCAGCATTTGCATTATTAAAAGAGGGATCAAGAGAATATAGCTTATAGGCCTCATTAAAATGTGCAGATAAGTCTTCATTAACTATAGGACTAAAAATACAAGACCGGAGTACAGGCTGATGTACTTTAGAACTTTGACCTGATAAAGAACAAGTAAACATTACAGGCTTATGATCAGAGAAGCTTAACTCACAGATTTCAAGATCACATATAGAAAGACCATATACCAAAACCAGGTCAAGTGTATGGCCCATGTTTATTTAGTGTCAACATGTACCTACCTTTTAATAAAATTAGATACATTTCGTACCCTTTTTTTTTTTTTATGATGTACCCAAATTTGTATTAGCTAAACCTAACAATCTCCCAAAACCTCCCTTTGCAGATGTCCTCATTTGTATAACTAATATAAAAGTACTAGTATAAAATTAAACAGCTTTTTTTTTATTGCATCTGTAAGGGGATATAGTTAAGTGTATGGTTTGTAGAATATACAGTATAAAACTATTATGGCTATGGAATGTCCCCATTTAGATAGCAAAGCAAATGCGTGTGTGTGTGTGTGTGCGCGCGTGCGTGCATCTTTGGGAACTTCAGCTATTTGCACAGCTGCAACAAGAAGAATTCAGTTTTCCTCGAAAAAGCATGAGATTTTAATAAGGCGTGGAAAAAGTTACAACATGCAAAACAGCGGTCAGAAAACAAAAGGTTTTAAATGACCCATGTACATTTCACATATTGCAGGGTATTTTGATGTGGTATAGAAGTGTGAGAGTGATTGTGAATGCAGTGAGAGTGGTAAGAAAGCTGCTGATCTCTCTGGAAGCGGAGCTGCAAACACTCGGGGGCAGGTTAATATTGGAGTCATTAAAGGGGATTGAGCAAAACACTCCGATGCAGCCTTGTCACACTGGCAGATGAACATTTCACACTCATCATTTCTGTCTGAAAGAGAAAAAGAGGTTGTGTCAAGGGGAGCGTTTAATTTAATAAATGTATTTCTCAGCTCTTAAATTGCAGATAATGTAACACAAGTCCACTTAAATGTATTCAAATGGAGTACACTTTAAATAGTTTAACACTTAAAATGTTATGCGTTTTAATTACAAATGGAGTTTATTTGCAAAAACAGATACGTTTTTATTTTTCAAAAATCATGTTTTTTTTATTGATATCATGTGTTAGTTAGCTGTATTTTTGCCATTTTTACCTAATTAAAATAAACCAACTGCAGTTTGATTGAGATTAATTGATGCACAATGAAAAACATGATTTTTAAAAATGGGAGTTCTGTTTTTGCAAATTAACTTCAAATATATTTTACCATAAATGCTTGTCATTCAAAAATATAAAATTTTCACTTTAGTTTATGTCCTTAGTTAAATTTGTAACTACATGCAAGTAACCATATAGTAAGTAGTTAATTAATAATGCTCAGTACTTGAATGTATAATTGCACCGTAATGAGGTCACCTTAAAATAAAGTAACCAAAGTAGTGTAGTTATTAAATTACCTTAATGGCTCAAAAAATGTTGCATTTAATATAGGTTTGAATTTTAATAAATTTTCATTTAAATTAACATGCAATAATTGGTCTGAAACATTTATAGTTTGCAGTATATTTTTATGTACTCTTAAAAATGCAGAACTCTATTTTAATCAGGTTACAAATGTGAACTTGTACAACAATTATTTGTGTTCCATTGGTTGTATACTACATTTGTCTGATTGTTTAAAATAGACTATCAGTTTTTGTATTAATTGTGGGGAATTTCATTAAGTTGTTCAGCAGTTATAGCCTAAGATTGAGTACTTTTAAGATTGAGCCATTGAACCAACCAATTCTTCAGCAACATTGATTCAGAAAAGAAATGCTACTTGTTCACAGACATGCAACAGTTAGGCTAATTAAGCTGTGGCTTGAATTCAAACAATTTCTGATGGCAGAAAAAAAATATGTATATTTTTTTAAGTTTGTCTTATTTGCTTTGTTATTTTTTCTTAATGTTGGTGTCCACGCATTTTCACTCACCCAGACACGTGACCGTTTTGGTATTCTCATCACACTTGAAGTCATATGCATGTGTGTAGGGATTGTCAAACATTGATGAACAGGACTGAAGCGTTGCTGTGCCATAGCAGGCGTCGTGGGTAAAACAACACCTACCAGGTCATCAGAGAAAGAACATTAATACAAAATTACTCTGAAAAAACACTTTGTGACACCAACACATTCTCACTGAATATAATAAAAACTAACTGGTCGAGCTGGTCAACAGGTGTCCCTGTACCACCATAACCACAAAAACAGCCATAGTCTGCAAAGTCCAGCAGTGGTGCACTGTCCGGTATTGTACACTTAATCATGTCCTCGAACTCCAGCAGGTTTTTAATGCTGTACAGATGAGCTACAGAGAAGATATTACTGGTAAACTCAAATGTTTAGAATCAGATTGAGTACTAAAACAAAATCTACTGACAAGAACAAACCACTAGCATGTTAGAAACGGTTGCATTATTTACACTACCATTCAAAAGTTTGGGGTCTGGAAGGTGAAATACTTTTTTTTCAGCAATGCATTGATTAAATGTGTCAGTTTTGTTTAAATCCTTTCACATAAAATTAGGAAACTTTTAATGAATCGGTATTTCATTGTTAAGTATGTTTGAGCTTATAATAAAGGTTAACAATACTTACATGTTGGTAGAGTCACAGTAAGGATCAAGAGTGCGAGATAGACAGCCATACCACTGGAAGAAGCAAATAACTTGTATATATTATGGTTCACACATTAGAAAAACAAAAAAACTTGAGATTAGAAATTTGCAGTAGCTTTTTGTCTCCTGCCTGAGATCCTGGGCCCTCATTTATCAGCAGTGTATACACACAGATGTGTGCAAGCAGTTTCACGCAAAGTGTGTGATTTACCAACTTCTACTCATGTAGGAATGGGTGTAAATATAAGGACAAAATATAGAACCTTTTCTATGCATTTTGATAAATGAGGTCCCTGGAGCTTATAACCATGTTCCAAAAGACCATGGTGATCAGTTTAGAAAATGTGCATGCTACTTTGGATCAAATAATAAAAAGGTCTCATTTTAAACATTACATGAATATTAAAATATTCCAACGCTATATTCGGTCTTGTGCAACATTGTTCTAAACTTCACAGCCCTTACAACATTTTACCTCCAACTATAGGCACAGAGGCTTTTCTTGAGCACAATTATTGTGCCGTACAGATTTATTCCTCACTTGTCAGTGTATTCTGGATAAATAAAAGGCATGTTGGAGAACTGAGGCTGGTTGGGTGTGACATGGCTTCACAGGTCAACTAAAACAACTTTCTCTTGATGCAGTAAGACACTGACAATTCTCATGAGAAACTAAGCGATCTAAACGATGATCAATTGGTATGAAGGGGCCCAAAGTGTGCCAAGAAAATATACCCTACACCAAGGCTCCTCAAATATGGACCCTCAAGGTCTACTTTCCTGCAGAGTTGAGCTGTAACCCTAATCAAACACATCTGAAAATGCTAATCAGAGTCTTCAAGATCATTTAAAAAAAAACACAGACAGTGAGTTTGATAAGGGTTGGAGCTAAACTCTGCAGTGGATTGGACCTCCAGGGTAAGATTTTAGGAACCCTGCCCTACACCACCAGCCTGAACCGTTGAGACAAGGCAGGATGGATCCATGCTTTCATGTTCTTTACGCCAAGTTCTGACCCAACCATCTGAATGTTACAGCAGAAATCGAGACTCATCAGACCAGGCAACATTTTTCCAATCTTTTGTTCAATTTTGGTGAGCCGTGCGAATTGTTGCCTCCGTTTCCTGTTCTTAGCTGACAGGAGCGGCACCCGGTGTGGTCTTCTCCTGCTGTAGCCCATCTGTTTCAGGGTTCGACGTGTTGTGCATTCAGAGATGCTATTCTGTAGACCGTGGTTGTAACGAATGATTATTTCAGTTACCGTTGCCTTTCTAACGAGCCTACCAATTCTCCTCTGACCTCAAAAAGGTATTTTCGTCCACACAACTGCCCAGCCTGCCATTCTGTTAAACATCTACTTTTGTGTTGCACTGAAGAAAAAAGTCATACAGGTTTTGACTGAAATTAGGCTTATTAAGTAACAAAAGTTTCATTTTGGGGTGAACTATCACTGAGGGTGTGGACATTATTAGAGAAATTCTTGCATGAGTGTCTTTCTAAAGTGTGTCTGCCAGACCTTGATGGAAAGGGCGTACAGGTGGTTGAGCATCACATGGTTTGGTTCAGGCAGCAGGGTTGGGTCACACTGTTAAAAGCAGACATGGGAACAAGTTAGGGAAAGTCTCTGCTTTCTAAATGTACCCAGTCTCAGCAATTTCCAATCATAGGCTCTTTATCTTTTCTTATCTCTTTATGCCCAAAAAGGAACCTCTTTAACTGTAAAACTGTATTTACAAAGAATCGACCTCGTCTCAAATCACCTGCTTGGTTTCCATCAGATTTCAAGCGTGTTAGAAAACCCACATTAAAAGCATTGATAACCATTTGTGTTTAAGTAATGGAAATAGTTTCATGTTCCAGAATGCTAGCTAGCTAAATAAATAACCAAGACAACAAAAATATACACCATTGTTCATTTTCTATTTCTCTTAAAATATTATTCTATTGTTTATTTAATATTATGAATGAACTTTTTATATTACATTTCAAAAATGACTAAAACATAAAAATTATTCAAGTTTTAGTCATTTTGCCATATGCTTTGCCATGCGAGTTTGTGCTTCAGAAAAAAATACATTTATTTGATCAAAAAAGCTTATATTGTGAAAAATGATTGCAATATAAATATTTTTCTATTATAATATATTTTAGTTTTTTTCTGTGATCCAAAACTGAATTTATCATCAGTCATTACTCCAGTCTTCAGTGTCACATGATCATTCAGAAATCATTTTAATATGTTGATTTATTATCAATGTTGGAAACAGTAGTGATGCTATATATATATATATTATTATGTATTTTTTTTTAACCTGTGATACTTTAAGGATTGTTTGATAAAAATAAAATAAAAATAACAATTAATTTAAAACTGAATTATTTTGCATTAATATACACTTACCTTTCAAAGGTTTGGGGTCAGTATTTTTTCCCTTTTGTTTATTGATATAAATTAATATTTTTATTCAGAAAGGATGCGTTAAATTGATTAAAAAGTGATTGTAAAGCTTTATACTGTTAGAAAATTTTAGATTTCTGTTATGAATAAAAAGCTGTTTTGTTTTAACTTTTCATTCATCTAAGAATCCTGAAAAGCATCACAGGTTCCAAAAATATTAAGCAGCACAGCAGTTTCCAGCATTGATAGATCAGCATATTAGAATGATTTCTGGAGGATCATGTGACACTGAAGACTGACACTGAAAATTCAGCTTTGCATGACAGGAATACATATTATTTTAAATAATATTAAAATAGATAACAGTTATTGTAAATGGTAATAATATTTCACAATATTGCTGTTTTTATTCTGTATATTTGATCAAATAAATGCAGCCTTTGTGAGCACTTAAAAAATAATATAAATAAATAAACAGTGAGCTTCCGCTGTCATTGGGTGATCAAATGTCTGTTCAGGGTGTAGCAGAGCAGTACTTACAGAGATCCCAGTTTCTTTGTTGAGGAGCACCTGCAGCAGGTGTGGCGGGAGGATGGGAGGAGAGCGCAGTCGGTCTTCTGATTTGGTTGAGTAGGGATCCTGATGGTACGGCCCAGGTGGGGAGCTGGATAAGTCTGACAGAAAAAAAAGCAGAAGATCAGAACCTCAAGCATATTTCAATTGCTTCACAGTGAATATTTATATTTACCTGACATGTCGGCACATTTCTCAGAGTCTGTCTTCAGTGCATCAAAAACCTCAAAGTCTGTTTTCCTCACTTGTATGACATTATTCACCACACCTGACTTATTAGTCACAACAGGCTAGAAGTAAATATAATCAATTAGACATAATTCAAGAACAGGATTCAAAATACATGGCTGAATGAGGATTGTCAGATAATCAAACACTATAAGAAACTCTTTCCCACTTCTTTGGAGTCTAATATCCAGTGTCCGTCCACATAGAACTTATACTGGTGCTCGCCTTCTGGCAGGTCAACTATGGCCACAAAATTATTATGACTGTTAAAAGAGAGAGAGAGAACAAAGCAGTTAGGAAAAGCAAGTGGAAGATTCTTTCCTCTTCTACTCATGATGACAGTGAATGAAAAGGAGGAACATTCTGGAAGATGCCTTTTGGCTTCCGGCATGAGATCACCAGTGTCCTCTGTTCTTTTCCCCCCCCGGAGTTTCTTTCTTGTAAGTGAACACTGACTCCTAGTGTTGAGCATGTAAAAGCACAGCAAGTGCTGTCAACATTTCTCAGTTTCAGTGATTAAGGCCAAAACTACAGTATCAGAGAGATGCTACATGAACATAATGAAGTGTTTCCTTTAACCATTGAAAGGTGTGAAGCTAGACAATTATGTACAATAATGTAGCTGAAGGAATGTTCTGGATTTGTTGCGAAGTTCAGCTCAATTAACAGCTTTTGTGGCACAAAGTTAGTTTGTGAGATAGAATTTAAAAGTAGAAATGTGAAGAAAAAAATATTTTACTTGAACTACTGTTGTACATTTTGAAATCTGTAAGATGTTCTACAATGGGTTTGAAAGTCTATTATGCTCACTAAGGCTGCATTTATTTGATAAAAATTACAATTACAGTAAAAGCTAATATTGTGAGATTTTGTAACATTGTGAACTCTTTATTTTGATATATTTGATTAAAACAGTCATTACTCCAGTCTACAGTCTCACATGATCCTTCAGAATTCATTCTAATCTGCTGATTTGCTGCTCAAGAAACATTTATTATTATTATCAGTGTTGAAAACAGTGGTGCTGCTTCATATTTCTGTGAAAACTCTGATTTTTTTCAGCATTCCTTGATGAATACAAAGTTCAAAATATAACTTTTAGAAATTTAGAATAGAAATAGAAATGTTTAAAACTATAACCATACACTTTTGAACAGCAGTGTACATGAATTCATATGTAAAAACTTGTCTTGTTGAAATTCATGTTTGTGCAAATCAACCTTGCCACAAAAGCTGTCAGTTGAGCTTAAAATGTATTAAATATGGATTACTCCTTCAAATGCATTTTACTATTTGAATTTAGCTTCTCATTTTCCCTGCTGTCCCTTGAGTCTATCTGAACAGACCCACGATTGAGGACCAGCTGACTTGCACCACATTGTAGAACGTTTAGCACTATTGTTTTTAAGATGATAAAAATGCCTCCTGCTGGGTTTCTTGTGCTAACATAGTATACTATGTCATGCTAATGATCTAATGATCTGTCAGCACTCACCTTTTAGTCAAGGGGATTTTGCTGGACCAGTTGTTGAAGGAGCCAGACAAGTATATCTCTTTCCCCGGACCGCTCCAGTGGAACACAGTGGGCCTTTCCTCAGGCGGGGATTTAGTATCTGATTCCTGATCTTGTTGCCAGGCTAGAAACTCCTAGTAAGACAGAGAGAAAGATGGATGAGGTGTGTAGAGCTAATAGAAGCAGACCAGTCAGATATTGTTTTCAAGTTTTACTGTAACCACACCACCTTGGCATCATCTGTTTGGAAGAGGACTCCGTCCTCCACACTGTCCATTAGGATTTTGGGTCGTGCGCCATCTTTGGCACCACGGCTCTCTCGTCTTTGCGTCTTCTCCGCTCCGCTTCTCTCACTGCTGGTGTTGCCCATGTTGCTCCTTATTTACATGCATTTTAATGAGATTTTCAATTTTGAACAAGAGCTTTCTTCACAATTCATCTCACTCAAGACACTTCACTTGGGGTCTTAATGTATTGTAATAACTTTCTTTTCATTCAAGAATTTCCAAAGTACAGGAGTTTCCAAAGTCTAAGTAAATATAAAATGTGACCCTGGACAACAAAACCAGTCGGGTCAGTTTTTTAGATTGAGATTTATACAGCATCATAAGCTTTCCATTGATGTATGTTTTTTTAGAATATGACAATACTTGACTGAGATATAACTATTAAAAATCTGCAATCTGAGGGTGCAATATATATATATATAGAGAGAAAATCGTCTTTCAAGTTGTCCAAATGAAGTTCTTAGCAATGCATATTACTAATAAAAGATTCATGGAACATGATCATTACATAAAATCCCAATGATTTTTTTAGCATAAAAGGAAATCGATAAGTTTGACCCATACAATGTCTTGTTGGCAATTGCTACAAATACCTGTACTACTTAAGACTTGTGTTGTCCAGGGTCACAATTGGTAGCGACCAAAGTACTAGTTCATGTGGCAATCATAACAGTCGCTCGCGATAATCAGATGGTAAGTCGACAACAAGAAAAGTAATGTCATTATTTTCAATTTATTAAAGATTTACTTATCACATGCTATTTAGCTTTTTCAGATAATCAACGTTTAGCCTACGTGCTAGAGGCGCGTTATATTCGCATTAGTCTAAGCAATTTTACAGATATACGTTTCCTTTAAATAAAACGTTGTTAAAATATGCACACGGTTCACAAACAATGCAATAGGAGCGATTAAAGAAGTAACCTAACCTTTGACCGCTGTTTACATGTGTTGGAAATCACCTAAACGCATTTTATACCTAACGTTACACGGCGTTTTTGTGCAGTTTGGAGCTAACGTTACACAGCCGATTCAACAGTTTAATAGGCTAACCTAGAAATACCAAGGAAGTCAAACTGGGATATTGTTTCTTTGGCCATATTTTGACATCGTTTTTTCTTTGTCCCTGTTCTTGCGTGTAAGTCTCGCCTACAGAAACGAAAGGACCACAGCGTATCTCCCTTTCATCTCGGACTCTGGTGATTTCCCTCCTGAACAAACATCTTACCTCTGAAAACTTTATTTGCCTGTAGCCCGCGACTATGTTACTTTTCATAACGCCATTTTCACATTGCCTCACAAAAAGGTTAAATGTTAAGCACACCTCTTCCGCCTGCTGTTCGGGGCAAGGGAAATAACCAGCGAGCTCTTAAAGTTAAACCGGTGGAAGACGGGGAGCGTTGTAACACGTTTCGCTACTTCTGTAGTGTTGTTTTTTGCTTTGTCTGCCTCGAACTTATATTATTCACATATTTGTTTGCTACAAATTAATGCCGTATAATTTGCTACTTGTTCATAAATTGCAGTTTTGACTACATACCTACGGGCTAATAGAAATATGTTTAATGTATGAGTTTATTATAGTAATCAAATGTAGACCACTTACCATCAGCTTTATTCCTTTTGAAAATGTATATGAAATGTGGATTTATTTAAAATAATAAATGTGTATGTGTTCAGATAGCACACTGTTTTTAATATAATATTTTATTAGTAATTTTTATTAAAATATTTTTAATTAATTTAAATTGTATTTTTCATAATTGTTTCATTTAAAATGCATGTTTAGTTTTTTTAGGGACTATGCCAGTCCAGTGATGGAGTGAGCCAGCTGTGTTTGAGTGTCCACACATGTGTTAATCAGAAGCTTGCGACATTCTCACGGCTGTCCAGTTTCTCAGTCTCATGACATGACTGGCAATGAGGTACTGGTATAAGTGGTACTGTATCCATGAAGCACACTTCTATAAACACAAACAAGGGTGGCAACAGTAGTGAGACGGACCACCAGCACATCTTGGAAAAACATTAGTTAGTAACTCAAGTGAGATTGATGGCAGTGACACACTGATTACTATTACTATAATCACCAGTACATTGAAGTACACTGAAAACTTGTCAATGAAACACTTAAATTAAATACTACCACTGATATACCATTGCATGTTTAGCTTGTTTGCTGTGATTGCCAAGACTCGAGACAGATTTTGCTATATTTAACCTTAGCTGGCTATAATATTACATATCAAAATACAGGATACTCCAAACGCTGCAGATTGCATTGGGTGTAAAGTTGGGGAGGGGGTGTCTGGTACTGCTATAATCCATTATATAACTGTTACAGATGCTTGTGCATTAAGTGTATTGAGTCGTTTCATACATTGCATTTTATTAATATTCATAAAAAATGATCATACTTCTTGTAATTTTACATTCATCCAAAAACATACACTGGTTTTTGTTCTTGTAAAAGCATCAGCTATTTGGGTTAAAGCTTCCATTTAGTATGCTTTAGGACAAATACAATGTACACCTCTAAACTACACATTTACAATATTTGATGTGTCATCATACTGAGCAAATACAGACGTGCAAATGCAGTTGTACTGCCTGCGGAAATAAACAACATCATTCTGAGATGCTATGAATATTAAATGACTTTTAGTGTAAGATTTCCTGTAGTTTGAATTCTTGGCCATGCTTGGAGCAAATCAGACCCACTTATACATTCCATTTAAAATATTGATTACTTATAAACTCGGATGGTTCAAGCTCATGGTGCCACCACAGTGAAACCACGTTCTGGGTGTAGCTCACAGTGTCCTCTTGCATTCACTGGAACTGATTGCCACCGATGTACAGTGTGGTCTTCCTGTCGAACTGGTTTCTCCATGATCAGATTGCATTCTGTTTTAGTTGATATAAAAAGTAGAACATATTTAATACCAAATGAGAACACAATGAATAAATCATGTTACTTAACATGATATGGGAGTAAGAATTTAATGTACATCTGATCATTTAAAGGAATAGTTCACTGGAAAACAAATGCTCAAGATAGTAATCCTCATGTTGTTCCAAACACAGTTTTCTCTTGTAAAACAGAAAAGGAGAAAATCTGGTGAATAAATAGGAATAGGAGTTTTCAAGTCTCAAATAAGATTAAAAATCTCTTTAAAAATAGTGAGTACATGGCTTGTGGTTATCCGAAGCCACATAAAGTCTTTGTGTGATGAACAGACTAAAAGTAAGTTCATTGATAATCTTCTCCTCCAGTTGAAGTTTAACCACTGCAATCGGACCATCAAGTGACTTTGAAAACCAGATCAGTCTAATTTGTTATCAAACCATTTATACTGATTTTGTGAGTAGAATCAATTGATTCAGAAGATTCAACTTAAAGGAACACTTTGTTCACAAATTAAGCATCGCTGCTTTTTTAATGATTACTCCAAGACTTTCAGTGATTGAGTTAAATTTCAGTCTGTTTTTCATATAAAGCTATCGTGTAATTTCAGAAAACTTGAAATATACCGCATGAGACATAAGCACTACTTTTAGAATACTTTTACTGTGTTTTTGTATTTTTGGCCAGTCCTTCACTTTCATTATACTGAAAACAGTGGCTAGGACTTTCTCCAAAAGTTCATATGGTTTGGCAAGACTGAGACGTGAATGAATAATGACTGGATTTTCCTTTTTATGTGAACTATTCTTTAAACAAACCATATATGTTATAATATATTTGTGGAAATGAGTACCGTGGTGAAGTGTACAACAGAGAAGACTGTTATGATCACAAGGCCAATGACAAAGGAAGCGATTCCCATGTGAAGAGCCTTTCTCCCCAACCGCTGAGCTCCTTCATAGTCTTCTGCATCATAACTGCTTTGAGACTGAATGAGAGAGAAATCATAACCGTGACTAAACACAATTTCATACAATAAACCATTTGAGGATGGAGAAACGTAAAGACATTCATTTAAACTCAGCAATACAGAAATAATGATTATTGTAAAATAGATTTATAGCATATTTGGATAGCAGCATCAGTGACAGGTCTCCAAGTGAAAACTAGATCTCAGAAGGAGGCCTATAAAGCAGACATAGTGAAGATGCCAGCCTCATTCCGGTTCTCTTAATAAGATTAGACAGCAAACTGAGACTTGGACATACAGCCCACTCGCACTAAATCACATTTACTGGGATGACAAAGATGATCTGACTTCACTAAGCTGATTCGCATATTAAAACCAGACAAAACAGGTGGTCTAAACTCTTTATTAGTGGTAAACATCACTTTATTAATGGTAAACAAGCATGTTGTTCGATGTATGCCTAAGACATGAAAAAAATAAATAAAGTTTTAATATTTTAAGTAAATGTGGAAGTAAATCTCATGTGGAAGAATATTTAAATATATTTTAATATTACTGATTACAAAAAAGTTTTTTTTCATGAATGAACATATTTTGAACATATTACATCACTGCTCTTGTAAAAATATACGTTATGTGTTAACCACTTTTGACAATGATACAGTATGCATAAAGCCCCCAGTGTGTCAGGGGGCATTAATCTGGGTTGCGTGGTTTGTGAAGCTCATCTAGTTTCTCAGAGGCGTCTGCAGCTGCTGTAGTCAGTGAGCCCTAAAGTTTGAATGTTTAGCAGCGTAAAGTCAATTTGAAACTGGAGGTGTTGCTCTCCATAGAAAGCCCCTGCACTTTACCCCATTCAGAGCATTTGAAAGCACAGAATTGATTGCTGAATGCAGGGGAAACGTATGACAGGAATGAGCAGCTAGTAAAAATGATTAATTTTTATCATGCAGATGAATCACATTTATGCTATGAATCACTGTACCTTACAAAAATATACAAATGAACATATGCTACATTTATACCCCTTTTGTCTTGATCCACATCCCCTGCTTCATTATACATCATTGATGTTTTATTCTTTATTCCTATGGTGCAGTGCTTAAACCTGTAAAGCAGAAATTATTACTTAAAAATATTACGCTTGTTATTAGACTTAATAAAAAAACTAGGCTTAATAATGTTTTTTTTCCAGTTCACCCACAGTAGCAATTATTATTGATTAAAAAGCTTTAAATAATATTATTTAAAAATAATTAAATTGTGTGTGTGTGTATTTATAATGCATTTGAACTATAACATTAATATTATATAAATTTTTTTAAATAATTGTAATTTTAATTTATTACATATTTTATACAATTATTTAAATAATACACAATTTACATAATTTTCTAACATTGATATTATAAATAATTATTTAAAAATACCTTTAAAATGTATAATTTACATTTATTTACACAATTATTTAAGTGTACTATATATTAATATTAATTATAAAATTAATAATATTAGTGACTTCAATAATACACAGGCCTCATGTATTTGCCTTAACATTTACAATTAATACATGATGTATATAATATTAATGTTGAGCCATACTGATGGTCTTAAGATATTATAAGAAAAAAAAGAATGATAAGCACTGCTTTTTAATATATATAAAATTAATTGCAAAAATAACTTTCTTTTTATTGACCTTAAAAAGAAAGTGAATTACATGTTAGTGGCCAGAGTATAAAACTGTGTCTCTCGTTCTGAGGTCAAGGTGTGAAAAGTTAGGTAGAAAACCACTGAAAAAACCTTCCTGTTTATCTTCAGTACAGAGAACAACAGCCTGTGAAAGTTCATCATCACAGTATCCACCGTTCACATACCTTGTGCAAATGAGCACATCTGCAGGCTGCCGTGTGAATGTTCGAGCAGGGGAAAGTGTGTGTGTGTGTGTGTGTGTGTGTGTGTGTGTGTGTGTGTGTGTGTGTGTGCAGTCTTCCTTGCAAGTGTGGGAGTGCTACAAATGTGAACTGCACAGATACTTGAGGCCTGTCTATTTATAACATTTATGTGTCTATCTTCTGGACCATAAGAACATAAAGTTTAGTCAGATTTCAAAGCCGCATGTATAACACAGTGCCAAGTGAAAATCTAACACAAAAACAACTCTGCAGAAAAACACCATAAGACCAAAGATAAGCTGTACATTATGATATTCTCAGATAAGAATGTGATTTAAAAGGATAGTTCCCCAAAATTGTCATTGTTTACTCTCGTGTTATTGCAAACCTCTTGTATTTGTTTCTTTCTTTCTTCTGTGAAACACAATATATATATATATATTTAGAAGAATGTTGCAACTAAACAGTTTTGGTCATCATTGACTTCCATTGTCTGGACAGAAAAATTCTCAAAATATATTTTTATTGTTCCACAAATTATGACAGAATTTTTGGGTGAACTGTCCTTTTAAAAGAAGCATATAAACATGCAACTGTCCAGGTAGATCCACTCCATAGTATCAAAAATATATATTTTCTACTCACCATTAGAGAAAAAACCAACGCCACAATGTTAATAGGCCATGCCGGACAAAAGCAAGTGAAAATAGTCAAAAAAAGATAATTTTTCAGTGGTGGTGTCCCATGCGCCTCAGCACACCTTCCAATACTGTGATCCGAACTGCCATCGATAGAGCAGTTTGTCTTTTCTTCTGACCGTTGAAGACCAGGACTCATGATGCAGGAGTTACAAGCGGCTTGAGCTAGGAAGGATCAGCAGAGGATGAGAACATTTACAAGAGCTGTGCGGAGAAGATCAGGAAACTGAATGGAAGACCGGAGGAGAAAGAAGGAGGCAAGAGCTCACGAAGACACTCATGGGGATGTCAGATGATTGGGTAAGTATGAAAGGCAATGGATGAGATGTTGAGTGAGTCAGAGATGGCTTATGACCTAATTACCATCCGGGCGGAACACTATCCCACTTCAGAGAGGGAGAGAGAGAGAATGTGTGCAGGACGCTGAAGCAATGTAAGATGTAGGATGTAAGAGGAGAGGCAAGCGGAGAAAAAAACGTCTGTCTACTTGCCCATATTACCATTATCTGTCAAAGGGAGAAGGGAGTGTTAATGTTACAACTGATACAGCCATATGGATAATGGCCCCAAAATCACATTAAAAGGCTCCCAAGAAATGCACACTGGCAATTTTCCCACGGTTTTTGCATAGTACTGTAAGTGAGGAGGGCGCATACAGCGCAACATAGTGTACAAAAGCTGCATCACAGTTTACAGTTATACAATAGTGCACTGGATGATACAGTGTGGAAACTTCTTAGGTAATACTTTATTTTACAATGTTCTTACTACACATGTCTCATGTATGTACTATAGTAATGGTTTATTATTATAATAATAAGTACATGCAATGTGTAACAAGGACACCTTAAAAAAGGTGTTACCTTAATATTAGATGACTGTAACAAGGACACCTTAAAATAAGGCGTAATTGCGTTCTATGTATGTTCATATATTATAAAAAAAGGTGTTACATTTCTTTTTATGGTTCAAATATTTGTATCCTTTTTTCTATTCAAGATGTTCATTCTTGCATTAGTGATTTTTTTTTGTTAATTATCATATAATGACAGATGTTTCATATTTTTGGCTTTGTGCACTCCAAAAAATCTCAAAAACATTTTAATACAGAAACTATAAACATGATCACCGTAGAAAGAATGCATTGTTTGCATGAATTGCATTTCAAGGTATTTTTGAATAAATCAATAGATTTCCTAAATTGATAGTTCATTTGAAAAAAATATTATTTTCGCTGACTCAATGACGGTGGCTTGTCTGTGGGTGTCACCGTAGCGTGACTTTATGCAGATAAGGCGATGCTTTTTTTCAAACGGCAGGATACACCACACAGGAAAAATGAAAAACAGCTGCCTCTGCAAACGTGAGAAAGCTGCTATCTCCGCAGTTTGATAAAATGACACGCACCAGTCTCTCTGTCCTCTTCATCGTAACCATCTGGTTCACAGGTAATATTACCCTTTTCCTCTTCAGTAGCACAATTTAATATCAAGATACTGTCAGATTTACAAAAATGTTATGACTTAATGACTTTACTTTTTGCTACTTTCTCACAGGTCTCATATCTGGAGATGCATCTTTTCCAAATCTGGACATATCTGTGATTCAAATACCTGAGATGACAACAAAAGAAGGCACAAATGTCAGCATCACCTGTCATGTTAAAGCTGATTCACGTGTGCAAGGAATTATGGTTAAGTGGTTGCAAGATAATCAAACTCTGAAGAGTGAAAACATTGTTAACTCTGCCTATCCATTGTCTGTCAATGCATGTGTGTTTATTAACGCAACGCTGCACCTGCAGTCAATACGTCTAAATCATACCAGCATGTATTACTGCATGGCACATGTGAATGTACCTATGCTTGGATCAGTAAAATATGGACAGGGAACACGTGTATATGTGGGTGAGCTTTACTTTTTACTAATTTCATAATTTTGACTCTATTCTGTGTAAGGACTGAGAATACAATAAACTTTTTTTATGAGTCAATGCACTCCACACTTTTTGGTACTTAAAAAGTCTAATGAACAATCCACATTTATACTTCTCACTCTTTTAATTTGTAGTGCCTAATTCAACAACAGCAACCCCGACACTTCCACCAAGCCCCAATAATACGGACACAGTGATGTGGTCAGTGCTTTCAGGCTTGGGTTTGGTTTTACTGATCATCTGCATTGCATGTGTTATTCACATACATTCTAAAGGTAAGACAAATTGTGAAATTTCTTTTAAACTTTAATGTTTATGGGTTTATCACAATGTGCTTGAGATTTGAAGGACACCATTAATTCTAAATTAAATTTAATTGAATTGACTGTCAATTTTAACAAGCAGTATTTTTTTTAGGGCGCAGCAGAATAGAAACTAGAGCAAAAGAAGCCCTGGTGTGTGAAGTTTGTTTCTAATTTTTTTTCTATTTGATTTTGAATATTGACAGAGCTGATGGTCTTTCAGAAAAGCAATATAATAGTTTTTGAATAAGTCATTATTTCTCTCAGGTCAATGTTACCCGTGGATCACACTGCCCTGACACTTGTGAAACAACTGTTGTTTATGCAGCATTAAACATTCCTCGAGACAGTGTGAAATCAAGAAACGAGGTAAATAATGCCAATCAAGTCTGTATACACTCATGCTTAGTTAACTGTTACATGTTAAAAATTTAGAAAGCAAATGGACAGTTTTGTTGTGTTTTGCACTTGTACTTTCTATGTTTTGATATGATGTTATGTCTTGTTTTTCAGAACTGTCCAGCTCCCACACCCACTTCAGTGACCTGCACCGAGGAATCAGTGACATACTCTGAGGTCCACGTAAAGAAAGGACCAAAGGAAGCAGGTTAAGCATTATTTGCCTGAATTTTATTCACACTGCAATCTCTTTCGCCTTGCATGAGGCAGGGTGTCATTGACAGTCTTTTAATCGCACTTCAAGTGTCTGGTCCTGTTTGGCCCAATTTTCTGAGGGTATTTCTGTAAATATTTGTATATAGTTTCCAATCTTCTGTTTCTCTTCATGCAATTCTCACGAAGACTGAATTGTGAAATGCTGTCGGCTCACATTTGAGTCTATATTAAGCTGTATTGTGCTCAAAGTGCATGTATAATTAATTGTGTTTATAAAAACAAATTCATTCCTTTGAGAAAAAAGATTCAAATATTTGTCTTGTGTCTTTTGAGTGATTAAGGTTAGTGATGCTTAAGACATATTTTCATTGCATTGTTTAAAAGGTGACTGTCAACCTCACGGAATTGCAAAATGATGTTTTGCCATGCAGTGCTTTTATTTTTAAGACTGTAAGTGTGCTGAATAGATACTGTTATAGTATGAAATTACTTTATACATTAATTTAGACTGCAATTGTTAAAATTGTATTTAAAGAGAGAAAATATATGTGTTGGCTACAGCCCAGTGGAAAGTTTTATTCTAACTTTTGTTTTTCATATCACAAAAAAATGAAAATATTAAAATCTACATTTTGTATTCAAGTCCAAAATATTATTTAACATCACTGAATCAACCGACAATTCATTTATAACAACAAAACTATAATTTGAGTTAAAATAACTCTTTAAGGGAACATATGCAGGTTACCGCTTTTAACCGTGTTGATAGCATGTTTTGTAGCAATCAGCGTCATACAAGAAAATGACTAAAAATAAACTGTTTAATGAACAGAGCAGAGATATTTATCGAAAAAGGCTGATGTGTGTTGCCGCCTACGCAACCCTATTTAGAGACTTAACGGTAAAAGCCCTAGTCATATGAAGTGCTTCAACAACAAGATAATGCTGTTTCATCCTGAGCAAAATCTTTAGTTTCAATATATTTTCACAAATGTCCCGTGAATACAGATTTCTGTGTGGGAGTGTTCAGTGCATGCTTTCAGAAGACAGAATCAGTAACATACTGTAGGCGACTTGACATGCTCTGAAGCCACAGAATAACAAAAGTCTAACAAGATTAACAGGCCATGTCTGGAGTAAAGTGAGTCATGCAGTTTTAAATCATGTAGGAGATTTGAAATAACTGAATCGGTATTTCCAAATTTACTTACATTTTTTTATTTCATTTTTCAGTAAGGGTCAAGCTTCAAACAAGAAACATGAAAACTTTCAATTAATAACAGCCATCCTGTTTACTTCATAAAACGTGTTATATTAGTGATGCTACTTTTTTCCACCAGTACCAGAATCTTCAGTTAATTGAAGCATATTTATATTCCAATTATTACAACACTTTAAACCTCTAAAAGAGATGAAAGGAATTGTGTCATGGATATAAACGTGGTAAAAGCAACATAACAGCATGGAAATAGGGGTTACAATTCACATTTTAAAACGTCTTACTGAAGATAACACATTAGATCATGACAGCACCAGACATGCTTTCAATCTCAAACACACACAGACACACGCTCACCCAACTGTAGCATCATTCACATTGCCTTCTGTCACAAAAAACAAAACGTTAAAGTTCATCAAATCATGAAAAAAAGAATATCATGTTTGTTCTCGAGTGTAAAAAACTCTCTTAATCACGCTGACAGATCTCACCAGATCAAAAAGACAGTATGTACAATATTTTACACAAACCAGGTCGAATCTAAGTCTGAGAAATATGTTCTCCTTATAATTACTGCTATTTTCATGATCAATGTAATAAATCCAGTTGCAAAACTAACAAAATATACATTTTGACATCTCATCACACTATATTCTTCAGTAGAAAATGTACCAAATGTGTCAGTAAGCGATTCAGTCTTTTAAATACGCTACAAAGATCCAAATAGTTTTGACAGATTATTGCTCTTATGCTGTAAGAATGAATTCTTGAAAGAATGAAAGAAATGCTTTTCTAAAATTACAACCCTACATGTACATAATGTCATCACAAACAAGACAAAACTTTGAACAAAAACTGAGAGAGAAAAAAATAAGACTAAGACAAAAAAATACACGTAAGTTGTTAGCGTTTTAAACTGAGAAATGAACTAGTTATTTACAGGTTTAGCTCTATATAAGAGGAGCAGGAGGAGGTTAGTTTGGAGATTGATATGACAGTAATTCATAAAACAGGAAATATGTCACATCACATTAATAGTGTTGCAGCCGACATTCCATCAGTTTAGGGTTGATTCATCTCATCCAAAACTATTCAAAAACAGAGAGCTTGAGAAAATAACAAAACCCTGCAGTATGGAGAGTGCATTCGTTATATTCGATTGAAATCACCACATACTTCAAAAATCCTTCCTTAAGATGCTGGGAAGACGTCAGAACCGTGAATACTATTGTACCTGTCACTCATTTCAATGATAGCCGTTAGTAAATGCTGTGGCAATCAGAGGGCCCTGTAAAGATACAAATACGGCATGGATTTGAATGCAACATAAAGGAATCCACAGCAAAAGCATGCTATTTTTTATCAAATTAAAGTTCAGTTATCAAAATCTTGGTTCATCGGATTTTCTCGATCAATTATTTTTTTATAAAAAAAATACACTAAAATTAAATTCAGATGTACAATGATACGAATACACATTTATAACAATCTATACTAAATAATAGTAATTATTATAACCTATAAATATTACAGCTAATAATTAGTTATAATATTTGAAAATATGCCCTGCAGACACTCATGACTGTGTCGGGGTCAATAATTGAACTTTTCATAACATGGGAAGGTTAGTTAAGGTTGTAAAATGTCACCTGGTGTAACTACAAAAAAGTAATGATATATATGAATTCTTAAAAAAATATATATTTAAAAACCTTTTGAAAATGATTAATATACATACATGTACTCAAAATGTACAAAACATATTTTGTATTTATTTATGCAATTTTAGTTGATGGTTACACCACAGGATGTTTTTAGTGCCATTCAATTTTTATAATGTTTTTTTGAAAATGGTTGAAATGTGTTATTTTAACATTATGGAACCAGTATTAACCAGTATGAATACAAATACTGAAGACTTTGTCATCATTTTCTCCTTATTTACATACTATTATAGTACTTGTTAATGTTTTGAGTTAGCTTTAATTTTTATATTAGGGTAGTTGACGTATCGATGTGTCCTATGGTGAAAAAATAAACTAACTTTAAAGATAAACCTCTCTTATGCTATTTGAAGATAAATTTTTTCTCATGTTATTTGTATGTTAAGTTTTTTCCTACATTCTTGCTGTCACACCATAGGACACAGTCCAATTTTTATTTGTCAACTACCCATTTTCAGTTTTAATTTTAAATGTAGTTCAAGTATTAGTAAATTTGCCATGTGTTTTTGTGATTATTAGTTTTTAATACTTCTATTTTATTTTTTTTATTTCAGTTTTAGGTTTCGTAATTTAGTTTAAAACTAAATTACAAAGCAACATTTCTAATTGTTAGTGATGCTATTTTTTAAAGTCATTTCTTCCAGCTTTATTTCAATGACTGAATATGTTTTGAATAGATTTTAGTTTTAGTCAACTATAACAACACTTCATGTCATTGACTCACCCCGAGGCTGTGGCTGAATCCAGTGCTGGGGGCGGGACTTGCAGCGCTGATGTAGCTACTGATGGCTGAGTCCTGATTGGCCGTTCCATACAGGTCTGCCATCGGCCCAGGGCTGCTGGTACCTAAAAACCCAGCTGAGCGAGAAGCATTTGAGCCTACAGAACAAATCAACGTGAAATTCCACAACATCTCAATCACTTCCTTAACGTTAAATCTTAACGCTAAATAGGCCAACCATTGGGATGTGAGCTCTTATTTTCTGAGCATGGGTCGTGTGTGGGATGTAGAAAAAACTAAATTCTCGCACCTCTGACCACAGCTGCTGCTGCTGCGGCTGCCGCCATGGGGTTGTACGCCGTTAGAGGAATGGCTACGAAAACATCCGCATACACATAGAACAAGCAAACAAACAGGAAAGAGAACTTAATCAGTATCAAGCAGTACGAAAGCAGTGGGAAAAGTGCTTGCATCATACTGCGTAAGAAATGATGCTCTGATAATGTGTGGTAACGCCTGTTATGCAGGATTTCCTGGGTGCTGCTGTCACAACGTAAGCTTACAGCATTCAGATCACATTATGCTCTATGTTGGCCGTGTGCAATAGCTGCTTGTAAAGCTCATAGAGGAACTAACCTGTGAGCTCAGGGGGGTGGGGTGATGTCAGAAGGGGGGTCCTCTCTAAGTGGAATTCTAGAATAGAGATAAACACAGAAAGCTGTTTAAACATACACACAAGTGCTGTTCACACATGGACAAGCACTACAGGGCCTATGAATGGCAAGAAACACAAAAAGACAGTCTTCGACCGCCTCTCTGAGATTTACAAGCAGCCATGGGTCTCCATGGGTTTTTGTGTAAATGACTGGTTTTCACAAAAATAATATGCAGCACAACTGTTTTCAGTATTGACAGTAATAAGAAATGTTAATTGAGCAGCAAATCAGCATATTAGAATGATTTCTGAAGGATTGTGTGACAATTCAGCTTTGCCATCACAGGAATAAATTACTTTTTAAAATATCTTCAAATAGAATTTGAATTTAGTATATTTAGTAGGGATGCACGATATTACATTTTTTAACCGATACCGATAATTAAGTCCTTCTCACGGCCGATTCTGATACCGATAACCAATAAGTTCATATTTTTATATTATAATTTTCATATAATCTGCAGTTTGTGCACCCAGGAGAATACAAACTCTAAGATGCACTGATGAAACTGACATTTAGTAGCTCTGGCCTAACTATAATAGCAAACATCAGTCCTGACTCTTCAAATGTGTTTATTTTTTGTGTAAGGCACCACAATACTTAGTAACATAAATGGTTTAACAGAACTATGCTTTGTCTGCAATTAACAACTCATTAACAACAAATTTATATTCAAGTATTCCATGCATAAAGAAATTCATATATTTAACATTTTTAGTGGATGAGGAAGTTATGTCTAGGGACTTTACGCAAAACCTGCGAATGGAACGGCTACGTTGACAGGAAGTAATCTGTTAGACCGCCTTAGCCGAGAACATAAAAATCATTAAGCAACCGTAAACAAGACGGTGCAACGCGGCATTTGGTCATTTATTTAAATACAAATGATGGATTATGAGGAGGATGTTTAGGCAATAATTACATTGTTCTCTTCACATATATTTAGCCTCAGTGCTACCTGAGGTGCTGTTGCTAACAGCAGACATATCTTTGTACAAACAAAAACAATCGTTCCCTATCTGTCGGTCACTACGAGTTATGTCGTGACGACATAGGGATTTACCTGGAAGCCCCAACATCTCTGACTAAGAAAACGCCAATGAAATTGGCTAGTGGATTTTGCATACCTGAGCCACTCCCGTGCATACGGGTATAAAGGCGACAGGTGCATCCACTCATTAGATTTTTGCTCGAGCCGAGTGGATGAGAAGAGTGCTGATCTCCACAAAGCCGCTTCATCTTTGTTTTGTTCCCGGTTGGCGAACGGTGCGATCAGCGGAGTCCCTCTCATCAGCGATTCCCCTGGGCACTTCAACTGAGAGAGCAAATTCTAAAGAGCAAATCACGGACGATCGCATCTTTTCAAGATGCCGTTCGTCCGTGTCCTTCTGGTTGTGGTCGCTTTCGTCTGCGGATGACGGACACGATCGTTGTCTTCAGTGTCTGGGCCGCCGACACGATGAAGCTGCGTCGCGTGGATGACTCATGCGCCTGTTGTGGGCGTATGAGCATGATTTCGCTGCGATCTCGCCTTTCCTTTATGAAAGGATTGGCACTCTGCCGCCACCCGTGCTGATCTCTCTGGCTCGAGCAGAGGATCGCCGGCTGACGCCTGGGAGATCTGAGGGTTACTGTAAGAGCCTCTCCGCCAGGCACGCCCCACGGACCTCTTACTCCTCACGCAGTGAACATCCCGTCCGGTTCCCGGGTGAAATCGCTGGTCTGTCCCACGGGCGCCCAGCATTTCATTCGTGCGCCATCTGTAGATAGGATGTCGATCGCAGAATCGGGGACAGTACAGGGTCCTCCTACACTGCGAGTAGGTATCTCCCAGCAGTCGCCGCCTCAGCCCCTGGACAGACCTTGCCTTTCACGGGCCGGGTGCCCCTAGAACAAGTGTCCCGCATACTGTTGTCACAACAGATGCCTCCAGCACGGGCTGGGGCGCTACATGCAACGGACAGGCAGCCTCGGGGCTCTGGACAGGGCCCCGACTGCTTTGGCACATCAACTGCCTGGAGCTGTGGGCAGTGCATTTAGCCTTGCGGCAGTTCCGGCCACTGCTGTTGGGCAAGCACGTGCTAGTCCACACGGTCAACACTGCGGCGGTCTCGTATATCAACCGGCTGGGGGGTATACGATCACACCGCATGTCACAGCTCGCCTGCCATCTCCTCCTCTGGAGTCACACGCAGTTCAAGTCACTGCGTGCTGTTCACATCCCGGGGCAGCTCAATCGTGCGGCCGACACACTCTCACGACAGCTCACATTCCCCGGAGAGTGGCGACTCCATCCCGAGACGATCCGGCTGATCTGGAGTCGATTCGGGGAAGCTCAGGTAGACCTGTTTGCCTCCCGAGCCCTCCCACTGCCAGCTGTACTTCTCTGACCGAGGGCCCCTCGGCACAGACGCACTGGCACACAGCTGGCCTCGGCCCACGCTAGCATGCTTTCCAGTGAGCCTATTCGCACAGACACTGTGCAAGCTCAGGAGGACGAGGAGCAGGTCCAGCTGGTTGCGCCCATTGGCCCACCAGGACCTGGTTTCCCAAACTAATTTCCCTCGCGACAGCACCTCCTGGCGCATTCCTCTGAGGAAGGACCTCCTTTCTCAGGGGCTCGGCACCATATGGCACCCGCGTCCAGATCTATGGAACCTCCATGTGTGGCTCCTGGACGGACGCTGCAGACTTGAGTGGTCTACCACCGGTGGTAGAGACCATCATTCAGGCTAGGGCTCCTTCAACAAGGCAAACCCACGCACTGAAATGGAGTCTGTTCGACCTGGTGTTCTTCTCACGAGAAGACCCCAAGATGCACGATTGGAGTAGTGCTTTCTTTCCTGCAAGAAAGGTTGGAGCTTAGCCTGTCACCCTCCACCTTGAAAGTGTATGTAGCCGCTATTGCGGCTCACCACGATGCAGTGGACGGCCGGTCCCTGGGAAAGCATGATCTCATCGTGAGGTTCCTGAAGGGGCCAGGAGGATGAATCCTCAAGCCTCCCTTGTGCCCTCTTGGGACCTCTCTATCGTCCTGGCTGGACTTCAGAGGGGCCCTTTGAGCCGCTGGACTCAGTCGAGCTGAAGTTCCTGTCTCTTAAGACAGCGCCTGACTGCGCTCACTTCCATCAAACGGGTCGGGGACCTCCAGGCGTGTGAAGAGTGTCTTGTGTTCGGGCCGGTCTACTCTCACGTTGTCTTGAGACCCCGGCCTGGATACGTGCCCAAGGTTCCCACCACGCCCTTCCGCGATCAGGTGGTGAACCTGCAAGCACTGCCCTCGGAGGAGGCAGATCCAGCCTTAGCGTTGCTGTGTCCCGTAAGAGCATTGCGCATATACGTGACCCACACCCGGAGAGCGTCAGAAGCTCCGAGCAGCTCTTTGTCTGCCACGGAGGGCAGCAGAAAGGGAAGGCTGTCTCCAAACAGAGGTTGGCCCACTGGATAGTGGAGGCCGTCCGCCTTGGCGTACCAGTCGCAAGGCGAGCCATGCCCCTGGGGTGAGGGCTCACTCCACCAGGAGTGTTGCCTCCTCCCATGCGTTGGCGCTAAGACGGTGCCTCTTTGGCAGACATCTGCAGAGCTGCGGGCTGGGCGACACCGAACACCTTCGCAAGATTCTACAATCTTCACGTTGAGCCAGTTTCTTCCGTGTATTGGGTAAGTAATGGGAGAGAAGAACTGGCCGGTGTCACGCTTGCTGCACCATTCCCCCTCATCCGGGATACGGCGCCTTTTTAGAGCGTCCTAGGTTACGACGTAACCCCGTTCCCTGATGGAGGGAACGGAGACGTTATGTCCCCATGCCACAATCTTGAACCATCGCTGGTTGCCAGGGACTCGTCTCGGCTCCTCAGCGTAAAACCTAATGAGTGGATGCACCTGTCGCCCTTTTATACCCGTATGCACGGGGAGTGGCTCAGGTATGCAAAATCCACTAGCCAATTTCATTGGCATTTTCTCTTAGTCAGAGATGTTCGGGGCTTCCAGGTAAATCCCCTATGTCGTCACGACATAACGTCTCCGTTCCCTCCATCAGGGAACAGGGGGTTAGGTACGTAACCTAGACGTTAAAATTAGCTTACGTTTAAAACATCAACACAGATTAAATGAAAGACTGATGGTAGAATTGTATACTGATGGAATTAAATGGTATATAACATAAAACGCAATATTTAACTACATAATCTGTCATGTTGTAACGACTACGGTAAAGCAGCTGTTCTCCTGTAGTAGACGGTTATAGAACGCCACAAAGTGTTCCTGTGGCTCAGTGGTAGAGCATTGTGTTAGCAGCGCAAAGGTTGTGGGTTCAATTCCCAGGGAACACATACTGACAAAAAATGTATAGCCCGAATGCACTGTAAGTAGCTTTGGATAAAAACGTCTAAAATGCATCTAGCATCGTCTAGCATCTGCTAAATGCATAAATATAAATGCATAAAAGTAGCAGCTGAAGTCGCGAACGCGCAATATGACGTTGGAATGCCGTTACCGTTCCAACAGTGGAGGCTGCTTAAAGTTCCTTAACACAGCTTCGCCGCGATGATGACCTTTCATGTTAGGGGTGGGCAATATGGCAAAAATATCATATCAAGTTTTTATTTTTTATTTCACGATGTTATCATGATTCTTTGTCATGTTGGTTTTACTATTTTGTCTGAACAGTACAGCCAAACTAATTTCCTTATTATAAAGACAAAGCCTTTCAAGGTTACAAAATATAAAAAAGAATGGTGGATAATTAGGCCAAAGTGGGTGAAGATAAAAATCGTTGTCATTATTTTATATTTGTTATTAAAAAATAAGAACAAAGCTACACATTACAAATACACATAATATACAAATAAAACAAACAGTGCTTTATTTTCAGGTACAATAGGCATATTTAGCAGGAGCATTCAAGAAATGTAATAAACAAATATAACAATAAAACACTATATAGATTGATTCCTATTAAAGCAACTGTATATTTGTTTCAGTCAAGAGTAGGGAGTTCTTTTCTTTCTTTGTGTTTTGTTGCTTTAACATTAAGAATACAAATTGTGTCATCTGTCTGTCGATTCTGTTATAGTGTTTTATATTTATAGTCTGAGTCTATATGTAAAACTTGAGTGTTTTGACAGTATTAGCTCAAAAGATAACTTAGTTGAGAAATCAGGCGCTGTTAGACAGGCTTTTTAGTGCACATGCTTCAGGTGTGCAGGCTCAAAAAAGCCCACGTCAGACCAGCGCGCAAATGAAAAGCTTAACCGGCAAGGCTTTGAAACACACGCAAATTATGTACTTTTGTGATTGCGATTAAGTGCAGTGTCCCGTGAGAGTAACTCTACCGCTGAGTTAACATTGATGTGAATGTATGTGGCGTTGTATGAGTGAGTTATAAGATTTGTTGTGTTAAAACTTGACGCCTTTTTTTCCTCCTCTCGGAATCCTTGCAGAACATGTGTTGCAAGCAATGGCATTGTCCTCCTCTGCCACTGAGAAAAACTTCCAGACCGGCTGAAGACATGTTCACAAATGATGACGTAATGAGCGTGACACAAGCTGAGAGTCACTCCAATTTAATGCTGCAGGCACTTGCAGTCGGAAAGCGGATGAATCTCGGATAAATCAGACTGATTGACTGATTTACCAGCAAGCATACTTTATCGGATCTAGATATTGGATTTCAATTATTTATCGGAGCAATATAAATTACGATAATTTATCTGTCCGATAAATATGGTTCATCCCTAATATTTAGCAACTACATGTTGGCAATTTGTATCTAACAGCCATTGGTCGCTGAATTGGTTATATGCAATTATACAACAGTTATTTCTGGTCCTTGAATCTGATTGGCTGAGAGGAGTTCAATATTTTAATGATAACAGAACTCCAACCATTTCACTGTTTGTATCACCCAGTTTGCAATATTTCTCACAGCGAGTGTCATGGCGGATGCCCAAATCCACTATAATTTTATAAATAATACAGTTTTTGTTTCACGTAATGTAGTTTTACAATTTCTTAGGCATGAATGTGGTTTCAGTCATGCCTACAGCTATGCCGATATACAGCATATCACATTGCTTATTTATAAACTGATAAACAATCCCTTCCTGATTCAAAAACCCATTATTTAATAATATTCCTGAGTGTTTGCAAAGACTTATGCATGAGCTGGAAATGGAGTCTTACCGGGGAACTGATATGTGTATCCTGGTGTGAGACTAGTATAGCTGCGACCCGCATATGTTGCTGCCTGGAACCCTGGATAACCTGGGGAAAAATATGACACCAATTAATGTCTGTTCATAAAGTATTGCGAGTAAATAACAAAACGTTATCGTATTTTGTTAAACAATTATATGAGTACAATTATATTTGATTTGATTATTAATAATTGTAATATTACTAACAGTAATATGATAACTCAAATTAATATTAAGTCAATATTAGTCGATATATTAGAATGAAAGTGTAGTATTTGTGTCTCCAGTATGAATTTTATGGCTTTTCCAGACTGCATTTTTCACTCTGAACAGCAGAGGGCAGAAGAGTCCATGCTCTGCTTTAAACTCTAATCATCCTTGTAATCTACACTCTTACCCAGCATTCCTATGCCGAGCATGAAGGCGTCCATCCCATAGGGCATGACTCGAGCACGACCTCTTGAAGAGCCTGTGGGTGACATCACTTCCTTGGGCTGGGCCTTCTTACACTCCACCTGTGAGAGGAAAGGGAAGATATCAGTCAGTCAAACACAAGTTGCAACAGTGCGTCTGAAATGAAACAGTGTCTCAGAATACGAATTCTCACCATCTTGTTGTTGATTTCGTGGAAGTGGATCTCACAGACTTTCTCCACCACATCTTCATTCTCAAAGGTCACAAATCCAAACCCTAAAGCAAGAACGATTCCAGACGCTCAGACCACAGTTTATATTTGGATTTCCACTTCAGCCATCATTATAAACAAGGTCTAAAGTTAATGTACTCCAGTTCAACTTCAGGTGAGAAGGGCAGATGAAACTACCGACACATTCTACTTCCCTTCTCACAGACCTTGTTAAATAAATACCAGAATGATTGTGACGTCACTAAAAATATGATGATACTACCATTTTTTGGGGACATGCACCGTGGTAAACATCAAAGTACCATCTGATATAATCACTGTACAACTGTACCACCACCATACGTTTTATTTAGGGACTAATAATGAAAATAATTTTGAATTTAAATTTCTATTTATATAGTACATAGTACTATGTTTTTGCAAAAAGTATCTTATTCTCACCAAGGCTAGATTTATTTGATCAAAAATATAATAAAAACAGTAATATTACCATTTAAAATTATTGTTTGCTATTTTAATCTAAAACGTATTTTGTTCCCGTGATGGCAAAGTTGATTTTTAGCATCATTACTCCAGTCTTCAGTGTCACATGATCCATAAGAATGAATTTTAATATGCCGATTTGCTGCTCAAGAAACATTCTTCAATGTTGAAAACAGTTTATACATTTTTGGTGTAATCTGCAATAGATTTTGTCCCCCCAGAATCTATTGATGAATAGAAATCTTAAAAAAGGCATTTATTTGAAATATATTTTTTGTAAGAAAGTAAATTTTCATTATTTGTAATGAATTAAAATGTAATATTCTTACTGAATAAAATGAAGTAATTTTGTTTTTAAATATACTGACCCCTGAACTTTTAAATGGTAGTGTACATAAATTACAGATTGTCTATGTCACCCAATCATTGTCACTTTGTTTAGGTCAGTATCATAACATTTCTTACATAACTTTTCATTTTTTCAATAAACTTTTCTATTTTATTTAAATCATCCCAGATTGTGGTCTCAGGCATTTGGACTCCCCCAAGTATCTGTAAAAGCTAATTAATGTGCTTTTTCCTTGTGCCTGTAACCTCTCCATTTTGAAGTGAAATGTTTGTGAATGTCCCGGTGTCCTTAAGGCTCACCCTTAATACTGTAATTACACAGATTTCCTGTGACCTGTATTCTTTTTTAAACCTGTGAAGTCATACACGTGTCCACACAGTCTCCGTAAACAGTGCTAGATTTTCTCAACAAAAAGATCTACTAGTTTTTCTTTCATCAAAACTTGCTTCTCCCTTCTCAAGTGCTGCTCTGGTCTCCTGTCTGTCTCTCCATGTGTCTCATCTCCTCCACCTCTCCGCTGGGTTGAAAGGCTGCGGTAAAGCCATGCAAGCTGTCATAATCGATATGCTGTCGAACCGGTGAGGGGGAGGGAAGGGCGCTTAACGAGGTTTTAGCCTAAACCCTGATTAACAAACACACTAATTACTCAATCTCCCTCCTCACCTACCGCTTATCCTACAGAGAACAGGATGGAGGGCCATGGAGAAGAGACGGAGACAGATTGGACCAGGTTTAGGAAGGAAGGAGCAAACAGGAGATTGGCTACAGTTTTTATTGAAATAAAGAGAAAGGGTAATTTACCTCTGTGTCTGTTGGTGGTTTTGTCAAACATAAGCATGGCGTCATCCACCTGTAAGGCAGGAAGAGAAAAGAGATTATTTGTTATCTATAGCATTAGTCACAGTTTCCAATCTTGTGATGACGTATATCCTACTGAAACAGGATGTTTGAGGGAACATAAAAGGGCATGTCTCTTTTTTATATAAATGGCCAATAGGCTTTAGCTATGTCATAGCCATAAACATAATATGGTACGTAATGGTTTGGTTCAGTTGATCTTGGGGGCATTTGATTGGATAAAAAGATGAGAAGTACAGGATGAGTCATCAATTTTTTGGGGGTTTCTTGGAAGTGAAAATATTAAATGTGTATATCTGCTAGTTTTGTCAACTTTTAAGGGAGTATTTAAAGGTCACCACAATTTAGCAATTTAGCATTTAACAGCTGACGGTAACCACTGTCTTCCATAGTATGGAAAATAAATATTATAGAAGTCAATGGAAGTCACCAACATTCTTCAAAATAGCTTCTTTTGTATTCAAAAGAAGAAACTCATACAGGTTTGAAACAACTTGAGTAAATGGTGACAAAAGTTACATTTTTCGGTAAACTATCCCTTTTAATGTGTTAAGAAATAGTCAGGAAAGTCTCTCTTAAAGTACACTTAAGTGGCCTTGTATTTTAGTAACATTATCCCCAAGTGCATTTAAATATTTAAATATATTTTGAAGATTTTGAAGTACACAAGTGCACATTTAAAACATTGCTAACTAGTTAATTAGTTGAAATGCTAACTACAATATCATAGTGTCCGTTAGAAGTATTGAGAAGGGAGATTTGTCTTGTGTTTTAGCATCTGTATGTGTGTGTGCAAAAAAGTGCGTCACTGTGAGAATACTGACAGCTTCAACCTAAAGGTCAAAGGTGAAGGTCAAACTTCGAGGTCTTTGTGTGAACAAGACAGAGAGGATAAAAAACTGTTTCATATTCAATCTAGAATATGAAACACACAAGTGGACAGCCTGACCAATCAACACTTGATGTGTGCACACGTTCACAGTCAATTGGTGAAGACTAACTAAAAGACCAATAACACTGTGTTCTTTCTCCATTTCCTTTTACCCATCTTTTAATGTGTGTGCCTGAAAAAGAACATGTCTAACCGTGTAGTATAGGGTTTAATATTACTAGTTATTAATTGGCTGATATTTGTTCACTTTGAGATAAGCACCATTGGTTCCAATTATTCCAACCAAATGTTTTTCTTAAATTTTGATGGCTCACGATACAGCTTAGTTAGTGTTCATGTAATTTAATAAATTTTATGCACATTTCATTTTCTGTCACTCGTCACTGTTGTTATGGTAGTCTTGGACATAAAAATAAACAGTTAAACAGTTTAAGTTACCAATATTATCATAGAAATGTAAATTTGAAGTAAATATTTTTCAAACAAGTGTTTGGTTAGTTTCATCAAAGTAACGTATATTACATTTTTTGTCATTGAGCATTATATTGTTTTATTTGCCTATATGACAGTTTTGAACATAAAGACAAATTCACAGTTGAAGTTACCAATATTATTGTAGAAATGTGAGTTTGAAGAAAATATATATTTTAAAAAAGTGTTCATTTAATTTAATACATTTTATGTTGATTTAATTTTCTGTCATCCAGCATTATTATTAAGTTATTTGCCTATATGCCAGTATTGAACATAAACAAAACTCAACAGTTTAAGTTACCAATATCATTGTAGAAATATGATGTTTTTACAATAATATTGGTGAATTTAATTTTCTGTCATTTAGAATTATATTATGTTATATTTGCCTATATGGCAGTCTTGGACATAAAGACAAATCATCAGTTTAAGTCACCCAAACTCTTAAATAACAGAACAGAATTCCTGTAGTTCAGACAGCAGCGCAAGCGCTAGCAATGCCAAGGACAAAGCTTTGATTTCTAGGGAGAGCAAGTGCTGATAAAATGTTTACCTTGAATGCAACGCAAGTTGCTTTGGATTAAAGTGGCTACCTAATTGTGATGAGAGTTACGGTGATAAAGTAAGAATTTGTCTGGCCTTGTGATACAAAGACGGCAGCCCTCTTAAAGCAGCTGCTATTGTTGACTGTAGTCTTCATCTCATGTGAGCGTGCATGATTTATCACATTGTCAAATCTGTTAATATTTTCAAAAGCAACTGCCTACATAAGGGAAATTCCTGAGCGCACATTTAAAGGTCAGATCAAGTGTAAATCTGAGAGCTTTTCACACTTTTGTACTTTTGAATAACCTTTCAAATTTTCCAGTCTTAACTGGTATCTTTTTTAAAATTGAGTTACTAATCGAGTCCCTTCTAGTTCTGTGTGCTTCTTATCACGGTGTCTGTTTTTCTCTCTCCATCCCTTGTTCAAACCAGGCCAGAGCACAAAGTGACCAGTGAGGCAAACTAATCTGCAACTTCCCCGGGTGGCTGCGACTATCATCTCTCTCTCTTTTTCTCTCTCTGTCTGCATTCCACACTCAAGTATGGCTCAAGAATGATGAATTATTTTCTGCCTAAGTTTTGCACTGACAATGTGTGATGCAAAGAAACGTTAGATGATCTATTACAGAAGTCCCTCAGATTTTGAGATGTATTGTTGTTACTTCAGTTATGAACATTCGTCCTCCACCTAAACACACAGTCTCTCCCTCATTTTCTCTCCTACACACACACCCCCAAACACAAAACCTTTTGCCCGCTAAATTACTTGGGGACAATGGATGGGCAGGGTCACCGTGGTAACCGGGTAGGAGGGGGGGCTGAGGGCAGAGCAGCTGTTCCATCAAATTAATTCAGATTCAAGTAATCTCCCCCACCTTCCCCAGCAAACAAAACTCACCCCTTCAAACTCTCAAACTCTACCCCAACTCTTTCTCTCAGTCTCTCTGAGCCTTTCTTGTTCCCTCTTTCATGCTTCCTCACCAAACTGGCTCAGATTTCACTCAGTACACCTCTGTAAAACCTTCACAATGATTAGTTATTTTATTTAAACGGCTGACTTGATCGTTCGAGACATTTTTGATGCTGTTTAAAAAAAAGGAGGAAAGAAAAACACCTGTGACTGTACATTAAACACTACTGTTCAAGAACTTTATTAATAAGTTCCATTTATTCCTTGGTGAGCATAAGGGACTTCTTTTAAAAGTATTAAAAACCTTACCGACCCCAAAGTTTTGAAAGATCATGTACAGTAATTATTGTGCGTTACTGATTATTATCATATATTTTATTGTATTAATCATATTTCTTTTTCCAAGCCTATAAGAGCATAATTTACCCATAGTAAAATCACTGTAACACAGACGACTTACCTTTCCGAACTGGTCAAAGTACTGCTTTACATCTTCAATAGTAGTGTTCACCGACAGACCTCCAACAAAGATTTTCTTTGTCCGAGTCACCAACTGAAAAAGAGAGATAGGGTGGAGAGATGAAGATCTTCCAAAATAACAAAACACTGGATATTATCAAGCGTCTTGACCATGTGGACCAGTCAGGCACATACCTTAGGCTGGGCTCGTCGCGGAAAAGCAACTTTCGGGTCAATCTAGAGGAGAGTGTGAGAGGAGAAGGTTTAATTTAGAAATTCTGGAGAAAGAGGAAGACTGACACCAACACACCCAGGACTATAAAGAGAACATCAGTGAGAAGCTCACATCCTCTGAGCTCTGGTTTCAGTTGGTGTCTCTCTCCCTTGCAGGGACATCTGCCTGTGTTTTAAAGGCTCTGACTGCACCCTGCATTAACTTTACTGTCAGAGAATGATGGTACATTCATACATGCAGAGTTCAGGGAAGGACGAGAGTGATGAGAAATGAAAAAGACATGTAGATTCATCTAAAGAGAGAACACGATTGACAGAGAGAAACTATTAAGAAGAGAATAATGCTCCGTTCACACTGACAGTGATTTTATTACTAGATTTTGCCAGGTTATTGTATTATTGGTCATTTGAAGACGTTCCTAATATTACTGGTGGGATGCGCAATTGGCCGTAGTTTTTGGACATATGATTACAGATAATTAAGTTCATAGGACTCTATTTAAAAAAAGAACTGTGTAGACCTGGTGATACTATATGCAGCATTAACATGAAATAGACTGAATATGTATAATTTTTTACTGTTACAGTGTGTGTTCTTAAGGCTGCACAATTAATCAGAATAAAAGTACTAAAGATGAATTAAAAAAGACAATTTTTACTAATCATATTTCAGTTTTTTGCCTGTGTTCAGTTTGTTTCAGCAATTGTTTTTTATTTCGGAACATAATTCATCAAGCATAATTTTGATAATTATATCCTTAAATAAATAATCGTATTACAATTTGGGTTTGGTATGATTTTGTAATGTTTTTAAAATAAGTCTTTTAAGACTTAAGAAGTCTCTCACCAAGGCTGCATGTATTTGCAAAAATATAGAAATATTATGAAATATTATTGCAATTTAAATTTGCTTTCTATTTGTGAATATATTTAAAATGCTATTTATTCCTATGATGACAAAACGGTCAGTTTTGTCAATAACTCCAGTATTCAGTGTCACTTGATCCTTCAGAAATCCTTAAAAAATTATTTATTGCATGATTATAATAATATTGTTATTATTGTTACATTATAATCATTCTTTCTTACTATCGATTTTAAAAACAGTAGTGCTGCTTAATATTTTAGCATAAACCATAATTCATTTTTTTAGGATTCTTTGGTGAACAGAAAGGTTCAAAGAACAGCATTTATTTGAAATATAAATATTTTGTCACATTGTAAATGTCTTTACTGTCCCTTTTGATCAATTTAATGTGTCTTTCCTCAAAAACAGTATTAATTTCCTTCAAAAAATGATAGTGTGCTACACAGTCTTCACACCAACTGTTAGTCATCATCGCCAACGGTCACTGCCGCTCATGTGACTGGCAAACTCAGAGTCGCTTTGTTGCTGTCAGAGTGAACACCCCTTAAATCAGAGAGTGTAACGTTCACAGACGACAGAGAAACAGGGAGAAAAGTTTACAGGTTTGGAAATGGATGGGTATGACTAGACAGAAGAGGCTGTCATGGCCACCTGTGACTGGACAAGAGAAGGGCCAGCTTTCCTGTAAACATCACTGGACGACATGAAAAACACGCAGGGAAACACCAACATGTTTCCCGGGAAGAGTGGTCGGAAAACAAAAGAAGGCACAGAAACTCAAGCAGAAAAGCATCCTTGACCCACACACTCTTTTGACGGCCAAACAAAATATTTTGTTTGTTTGTGTTTGTTTGTTTTTGCATGTCTTTCTATTTCTTTCTAAAAATCTGAATATTATTTATTGGTGTCTAAATCTGGAAAATGAGCCGTGAAACATTAAAAAAGAATCCAGCTCCTTGAAACTACAGTATTTTTGCACTTAAATGCATTAAAACAGTTAAAGTAGCTAAAAAGCTACATTTGTGTAAATGCAGCAACAACATTTTGATCTACCATTAGATTTTTTTATTTATTAACCATGTGCAGAAAATTTGATGTTGATTAGCACCCATTGCCACAGTAGACAAACTAGATTACAGATACTCAAGATACTCTATATTAGTCTATAGTCTAGTCCATCTATTTACCAAACGCTAGTCTACATCATGCTGTACTGAGGTTAAATTCTAGAAGACAGTGAAGGCAGTACAGCGCTAGCAGCAATAATGATTAGTCTGTCCGAGAGAGGTTCGAATAGAGCTACGCTAAAGAGCTAGCAGCTCTGAGGTAAACTACAGTAGTTTACCAGAGTCGCCCGCTTGTTTTCATACAACAGACTACGAGTAACAGAGTTTCTTTGTGAATCTAGAGAGTAAAATGAAGAGGCTAATCTAATCTGAACAGAGATCTGATGCAGAGGCTACGGTTTACTGTATGTCTATAGTTTCTAGACTACTCTGATAGTCACCTCCGGTCCACAACATTGCTGAGGCCACACCACTCCTGTGCATAATCAAAACAAACAAACAGACACACACACAAACAAACAAAATCAACACACAGCCACCGCACATGAGAGGAAAACTGAGGATAAAAAGTATGGTCACATAAAACAGATTATTGTCATTAGAGTTGGTTTTGACCAGGTGGAGAGTGGAGAGACACTGAAAAGCAATGGATTCAGTAGGGGCTTGTATGATTAACCACCATAGACATTCAATACATTCACATTAGTGGTCAATCTTAAACTTTTACACTTTTTGGGTCTTGAATGTTTGCTTGTATCTTGTGCATTTTATCATGCAATGGTTCAATGAATTGACAGTTGCCATGTCTCTATTAATTATTATATAAAATACATATAATAAATAATATAATATTCCATTCTGAGTATGTTTTACATACAAGGGATTTTAAGTGTAAGCACTATATACTTTCACTAAATGTATATTAGTTTTAGACATGAGGTTTCAACTTTTACACTTTTTCAGTCTGTATTTTTTTATGTATATTAAACATAGTAAAATGTGATTCATACAATTACTAGACCATTTCTACTGTAAGCATGGTTTTAATTTCTTAATTAAAATGTATTTTGATATTTTCTTTGGGGAGCCATGAAGTCAAAAAGGTAAACAAATTAATATAGCGGGGATGATAAACCTGTCCTGATATCATAATGAGAAAAACAAGAAAGCATTCTTCAATTCTTCAAATACTATTTTATTTGTATTCTTGATACTATTATTTACATACTATTTTAAGAAATATGCTTCATTGTTTATACATGTTTAAAAAGCTGGCCCACTAAATGTAAAAAATGTGGTGTGACCAACAAATTAAAATAAATAAACATACGATTATTTAACAAAAACATAAAAAAACAACAGCTTCAATTTAAATAAAAATACTGATTAAGATGTGTTCTTCACATGTATTCAAGGTGCAGGAAAATACTTTGTAAATATTTTCTTAACTCGGGCAGACATTTTCATTTTAACATTAAAATGTATGTTAAACTTATGTTAAATAAAATACAAATGTAACTTATATTAAATAAAAGTATTTTAAAACCATCTGAAACCAAAATGAACAGAAAGACTACATTTCTAAGAACCTTCTCTGTTTAATCTTGGAAACTCTTACGTGCTCTTTTTGTATTCTCGTTTGACCCAAAGTTCGATATTACAGTGAAAACCGCTTTCTGAGTTTGACTCCCAGCACTAATACACTTCAGTATTAAAGTGTGCACAACAGATGCACACTTTGTATGTATATTCTGATTTCAGTGTTTACTTTAAGGGTGTTTTCAGATGCTGTCAGTACTTCGCTGTGGCTCTGGGAATAACATTACCCTTTGATTCACAAAATGTCCATCTTGGGAAAACATAAACACATCCAGTGACAGCTTTCTTTAACATAAAAACACATACATCATTTCTGAAATACAATAAAAAGTATATATCTAATTAGCATCTGACCACAACGTGTCCTTAAACGGCCAAAATTGCTATCCCTGTGAAAACTATTTTAAGTCAATGGACTTATCTAACCAGGTCAATCCTTCAGGGTCAATCAGCAGAACCCTAGCGGTGTGTATCAATCACATACAGACAAACAAACACACAAGCATGCGAATGACCGCTCCGTCCACAAGAATGCTCAACTGTGCATCCCAACACCACTGACTTAAAATTGTGATTTTTATGAGTTGCACACGTTTCTCTCTCTTTCCTGACCTCCCCTCCTCCACTGCCCCATCGCTGAGCTCGTTAAGCTAATCTCCAGTTTAAAGTCGGCCCAGGCGAGCAGCCATAAGGCACCTTCACAGGGGCACAGTCATAGAGGTAAAGCAGGACAAAGGCCTCCATGTTCCCCTGGCTCTGCCTGCCTCTCTCTCAGGGGGGAGGCACTTAGAAAACAGCACAAGCGGCCAGGCTGTGGAAGACTGGAGCTGAGAGACACTATCTAAACGCTCGCTGTAGTTTTATTCAAGAGTCCGATGGGCTTTTCCAGTCCCTTTCCTTCGGTTGCCTGTTTCGGTGTAAAATCTCGGTGAACCAATTACCTGAAGTGTTAAGGATTTCTGAAGCACAGAAACACACAGTTTCGTTGTGGTTTGTCGTGTACAACCTGTTGCCATAGTGCGAGGTGGTTTTTCACTCAAATGAGGAACTGGTGTAATTTTTCAGAAGAGGGAGAGAGAGAGATGAGAAAGTTTTTTTCTTCTCCTTCGGGCCTCATGCTCCCTCCCCACTGACCCCCTGGGGGGGTGACTCCACTGTCGTCATGGTAACCAACGGGCACCATTGTCCCAGGACCCGCCTGCTCTGCACAGCGACAAAGACTCTCACAAATAGATGCACCGCAACACAAAACCTTGCATCAAAGTTTCCTATTTCTAGCACCCTTACTGAATCCACTGATCCGTTTTGTTGCAAAATCATGGTTATTTTATTCATCCAATGAATGCCATTCATAAACAAGGCCTACAAATCCTTGTACACCTGTTAGGAAAACAGCATTGAAGCATCACAGGATTCAGGGACTAGTTTCCACAGGGGAAAAATCCAAATTCCGCCTGAGTCGAATGTGTTTGGTGAGCACTCTTGAGACAAGGCACCACAAAGGCTTCCCAGCAACTCCCAGCATACCCTGTTCGGGTCCCCTAGTTACCATAGCAATTGACACAGAATAGGAATGCTTCCCTGACAACCTCATTGAAGAACGGCTGAGATGGGAACTTTTTCTCACTCTCTCTCTCTCTCCAAATCTTCCCCAAATTGTTTGACCAAAACCCAAAGTGAAGAGGCATGAAACCTCACAAGCATACACAGCATCTGCGACTCCAAACAATTATATATTAGCATTTCAGTCAGTCAGATACTGCACTAAAACTCATTAAAGCTAAATAACATAATAAAAAGTGTATCTGAAGTGGTTTTGGTTAATAACACAGGAGCCTGTTAGCACAGCAGTTAAGCGATTATAAGAACTCACCGTTTTTTGAGTCCAGCTCATGTCTGGACTGGGCCAAGACTTTGTCCACACCAGCTTGGTCAACAAATGTGACAAATCCGAAACCCCTAGTGGAAAGAGAGATCAAAATTACAACACCTCCCTCCACCCATTTGTGTAAAATGGACAATACGGTCAATAATAAAAGCCTTTGTATGTTTGTTGGCTGTTCCCTTACCTTGAGCGTTTTGTAACTGGATCTCTCATCACCATACTCTCTTTCACTTCACCAAACTTGCAGAAGTAGTCCTTCAGACCCTCTGAGAAAGCAGGAGAAGATGAGTTATTTCAGAACATTAAAGGTGAGAAGCCAAGATTATTGAAACCAAGATTATTCATTAATGACATCAACAGTGAATGGATGACATCGTCATTGGAGATGATCTAAGAAGCCTGATGTGAAATACAAGGTGAGGTCATCATAGTGAAATATACACAACTTTTATGTACATTTAGATTATCTACTCTTTAATGATGCATTTTTATTTCTAAATCTAAAATGGTTTTTAAAATCACTAAAATGTAGGCTAGCATAGAGATATTAGCTGCAACACGATTCTTAGTTACCAACTTTGGTGGAAAGTAGGTGCCTGCCAAGCGGATATAAAGCCTAATGAAAATGTTCGTCTATTAGATGATCATAATAGCTGTCAGAATCAGATGACAGGAAGGCTATTAAGAGTTCTGCGCCGTGAACAATACCTCGGCGTAATTCAAAAAAACAATGTGTCCTACATACTGAGGACAGCCTACAGCATGACAGCAGTTGGTGAAACTTTCTCCATTCACTCAGCTAAACCTGTTGTATGGGCTTTGCACAAAGGATCAAGCCAAATTACAGAGCAACCCAGTGGAGTTTAAAAAAAGAAATACATTTTATTCTCCCCCAGAGCTACTTGCTTGTTAGTTGCATGCATACAGTGAAACACTAAATGTTTTCATCTTTATACTATCTTTAATCTTCGTCAACTGTTGCGGTAATTTCTTACATTTCCACTCGATTTAAAGCATTTTATTAGATTTTCTTATAGAATTAGCTACATTGAATTTTCATGTTGTAACTTTACTGTAGACTTTGTAGCTGCATGAAAAGGCTATTGAGATTTATTTAGACTGTAATTACGCAGTAATTCAGTGTGTATATGAATCAGATCTGTCTCTTTGGCTGACATGTGCAGATACTAAAGTGTTACTCACCTTGAGTAGTCTGCCAGCTCAGACCACCGATGAACATTTTACTGTGAAAACAATACAAACAAGTGATCAACAAGTGCTGCGCGTTTGCGTATAAATCAGAAGGACTGAAAAGCCACAGAAGAGCCGCGTCAAGATCTTCCGAGATTCAAATAACGGCAGTGATTCTCAGTCAAACTCATCCGAGTGGATGAGAGGTGCGCTGGACACCGCCAAAACACGTTTCCCTCTTTGTTGAGTTACTTTTTAATTGATTTCGACCTGACGCTCTCCTATGTACGGTTTTGAGATCGGACGAAGGTGTTTTACCAGGGTCGTGCGGAGAGTCCGAGGAGGACAGGTTACTTTGGCTGCCTTCCGACTCCATTGCGCGGCTGTGTATCCCGTCCGAGTACGGTGCGAGAAAGGAGGCAGAAAGTGTGGAGAGGGGATTGGCATGGGGTGAGTTAGAGCTCAAAGCCCAAAGACTCCACCTCTCTTGGTCCAGTCCCGGCGTGAAACACGGGAGCGCTCGAGAACTGACCGGGAGTCAGTGATTACCTTCCTCCGTGACACGAGGATGACATCAGAACCGAAACGATTCGGCATCACGTTAACTGTTAAAGCTGACGATCTGTGTCTGTTTGTAGCGATTCACCGATTTACTGAAGCAACAGCGATTGATCATATATTTGTTTGATTATTGTTTATCTAAATCATTATAACAATCATTTTATTAAATACAAATTATTTATTTATTTGGGAACATTGCTTTATTTACTGATCATTCATTTTATTAAAAAACGTTGATTTATTTGTGAAAATTGCTTTATTTATTAGTGAACATTTATTTTATTAAAGGACATTTATTTATTTATGAAATTTGCTTCATTTATTAGTGAACATTCGTTTTATTAAAGAACATGTATTTTGTATTATTAGTATTATTTATTTTTAATAAATTGAATTTTAAAGTACATTAATGACAAAAAGTGTATTGCAAACAAAATCACCAAAGCAAAGCATCAATTCCAAAAGTGTCAGACAAAAGTTACAATAATACAATAAAATACAATACAATAAAAGAGAGTAGGCCTACCAATAATAATACTACTACTAATAATGATGATGGTGATGATGGTCATGATGATGGAAAACAGCAAATTATTAATAGTAGTAATAATAAATAAATAAATACATTTTCAGCAAGATCAACACAGTGAGAGTTTTTCCAGATTTTCTCTCTCTTATATTTAATAACAACAAAGTTGGACTTTTGTAACATCACCAGTGTCACACTCTTCCAATAAAGCCATGTTTCTATGTGTTTGGCTTTTCTTACGAGGATCTGTCTCTGATTCTGATTAATCAAATCCTCTGTTTAGTTTCCCAGTAACATCCCAGGTTACTTTGATTTGCACTTTTATTTTCCTAATGGTATGATTCTGTGTTTTTTTTGTGATTTGGTTTTGTTCAGCAGAGCTGCTCTGAAACTGATCTTTCTCTCTATGCCATTTTCTTTCTTCTGACACCTGTTGATGAAACTGCTCTGGTGGAAACACAGTCCACTCTGACCTTCTCTCCAGGGGAAGCCCATATCAGCACAGCATATCACCATCACTATAACAACAATTTCACAACTAGATGCAGCTAAAGCAGCGCTTTCAATCTGTAGAGATCCAGTGACCCCCACTCAGACTTTCAGCAAACTCAGAAACGCCAGTATAAAAGAGATCAATTTCAGTCACACTTTATAATGAATGTCAGTAAAAGCATTAACAGTTTTACATGAAAAATCAATGGCATGACAATTATGACTTGATACACATTATTTCTACTTCCTGTTATTTGACACAGAACATGGTTTAAAAACACATTTGATTGGTTCAGTCAGATTTCAGTTCTCCATATAAGACACAGTAGTATAATCTTTTCAAATTGTCCTTTATCCATGTGTGCTTTTATGAATAAGACATAAACGCTGACTGTGTGCAGTGTGAGCAGGTGGTATTGTGGGCCATCTTAGATCAATACAGATTTATCTGGCCGTATGGCCTAATCTGACATGTATGAGAGGTGGTAAAAGGCCACTGCACATTGCCAAGTGGCTCTCTACAACTAGCCAGATCTTCTGGAGATTTATATGTCATAATAGGATTGTGGGTAAGCGGTGCTTGGCTGTGTGAATTTATGTGCCTGATTTGTCTGCCCCACTCATAGCACCCATTCTATCTAATTCACACACTTAAGGGCCTGCAGTGGACAAATGTAATTAGAGCGGAACATAAACATATGGTACCAACATTGTGAATTTAAGACATTAATCCTCGCTGGTTGCATACGGTTGGTACAGTTCTGTGTGCCGCTAGTGTTGATGTTGTCTCCATCTGTGTTTTATCTCAAAGGGTCACCCCAAGATGAATATGCTGTCACCATTTACTCGCCTTCATGTCAGTCCAAAGATAAGACTTTCTTTCCAGCCTGGAATAGCAAATGAGATATTTAGCAGAGTGTTTGTGCTGCTCTTTTCCATACAATGAAAGTAAATGGGGATCTGGGCCAGGACCACCAACTAAAAGCATAATAAAACACATTATAATAAAGTAATATTAGCATTTTTAACACAATATCCCAGGTCTTCTGAAATCAAAAGACAGAAGAGACTGAATGTAAATTGTAATTCACTAAAATATTTGTTTTGGTCGCAATTCACCTTCAGTCTATGGAAAAGAGCAACTAAGATATTATGCAAAATATCTTTAATGATATTTTTTGATATGGTGAATTTTAAAGAACAAGGTTTATTTTGGATAAGAAATGTTTAGATAAGAAAAAAGTTAGTAATAATTATAGGTTGTGTAGTATTTAATCAAAATATTTTACATTTTAAAAACATATTTTCTATATCAATTATTGTTAAGTGCTTTTGGGACAGAGCGTATGGTTAATTATGAAGAATGTAATACATGCTTTGGATATTGTTGTTAAGTTTGGTGTTTTATGCAAAACAAAGAGATCTATTAAGACAAGTGTAGATTTCTTAAAGTTGCTCCAAGTTTTGTGGCATTTAAAATGTCAAATCTGTACTTAAGTCCTTAAAGTAGCTAAAAAGTATTTTTTGTACTTTTTAATATGTTCACAATACATATTAATTGACCCTTTAGTGTATCCTGAAATGTAAAAGTATAACTTTATGTAGCCTACAATAAAATGCTTAATTCGAAATACATGCAAATACTTTTTGGGGAATTCTCTTGTTCTCCCACCCACAAGAATTAGCATAATAAACAAATAAACCAATGTTAATATTTGAATGGGATATGATTTCATAGCTATTGTGTTGTTTTATTCTTCATGGAGTCTCAAAGTGTTGCTGAGGTTTTAGTCAGCATGTTCACTGCTTATGGCTGAGTCTTAAGTATTTAATTAGTGCCAGCCATGGCTAATCTCTTTCAGCACACACACATAAACACACACACACCGCAACATGTGACCCCATCACCGATCACTACAGGATTACCCAACCTCTCTAGCACGTTTAACCACATGGTAGCCTAGTGTACAGAGGAGGACTTGTGTGAGCCACTGTACTGCTTTAAATATATATAGTGCAGTGTAGCTCTGAACAGTGCTGTTCTCTATGTGTGTGTAAAAAGACCAATACTGAAAAATGCAATAGTGAATTTCTATGCATAAAGATACAAATATAACCTATGTAAACAAGGACTTAAAATATTAGTCAATTAAAAAAGTTCCAAATGTTTGTTGAAATTGAGCATTTTAAAATTGACCGTGTGTATGTTTTAAATCAGGGTCTTCAATTACAGGGTCTTATTGATATTGATGTCTGGGGATCCTGCTTCGTTTCTATTCTCTCTTCCACTAGAGGGCAACAACTAGATGCTGTTGTTGGAATTCATAGGTATTTATGCAATCATTGCTTGACTATTCGTCAAAAGCCACACTTATACCATTACTTATGACATACTTCTGAAAGGCTTATTCTGTCAGTTGCCTAAATTGGCACAGAGAGAGAGAGAGAGAGAGAGAGAGAGAGAGAGAGAGAGAGAGAGAGAGAGAGAGAGAGAGAGAGAGAGAGAGAGATAAAGAGAGAGAGAGAGAATGTTTTTGACAGTTAGGGAATGTGAGTGGATTAGTGCTCCCTCTAGTGGAAGAGTTAGAACTGGAAGAAAGACTTGAATTATTTTGTTTAAAAATTAAAATAAACTATTTTTCAGCTTTGGTACAAAAACTATTTTAACATTGATAAACATGTTTTTTACATGCGCACTTTATGAAAATACACTAACCCTAGAAACACAGGATAGAAAACCTAGAAATATCTCTAACAAACGTCCACGTAAATGCGCTAATATAGGCTGCTACACAATGCACATTGTGAGTAAATTTGAGCAAATACCTATAATAATAATAAAATAATAGCTACAACAACAACAATTATAATAATATTTTATTCTTGTGTTTTAGACCCCCCCCCCCCAGTCGGCTACAGGACAGGTAATTCATACAAGTCAGGATAGTAGGCTACTTGTATTTTGACAATTTACAGAAACGGAAGCAATATTTGCATAAAAGCTTCCTGCATTTGACTTGGCGGCATGTTTGGATTCCGCTTGAGCTGACAGAAGAGAGGACATTAAACATGACATCCACGTGGAGGAACGGGAAAGAGGAAACGCCTACAAATCAACGGTGAGCAATCACTTCAGAGAAGCCAAACGTGTTTATTTCATATATAATGTTGGCCTACTTATGTAGATAAATATTTAAGTCAGAGAATGATATAAAAAGGCTTTGGCTCATTTTGGAATGTCTTTCTTTGATTTTGGCCATTGGTTGCATTCAAAGAGGTTTATACGGCAGTGGGCAGATTTGTAGCTGCGTTTACAAATCTTGTGTTTTCATCATGTCTTTTGCCATGAATCAGACTGAAGACAATGTTTAACAGGACTTTGGAGCTGGAGCAAAAAAAATTAAATTGTATACAATCAGATTTTTAGACTGGGCCTGTGTAATAATAGAAGTTTGCCACAAGAGGGCGACACCACAATATCAATTACATCTTTATACACTCTTACACTGCATATTTAATGAAAGGACAAGCTGTAGGCATTATACAAAATTCTGATTATCATCAACTAATTCAATATAACTTATTGTCTTATAGTTGTACAATTTATTTATACTTCGTTATGTACTTTTTATGATGAATAGCGTTGAAGATTGACACTGTTACTACATTTAGCTGCTTTATAAGATGGTGCAACATAATTATTTCCCTTTATTCTCTCTGGTAGCACAAGAATGCTAAGAACACTATCAAATGCAAAACACCACAGAGTAGGTTATTTGTCTTGTCTGACTTACGCACCTGTGTTGCAGATTGATGTCATCACTGGCTGTAGCAGTTGTGTTGCCTTTACCAACTTTGATTTGGAATATTGTTTAGGTATGGTGCTTGATGAACTATAAAATAACTAACTGAAAACCGACTCAAACAGTATTAAGAAAAAATTGTAATTTATTTAATTAAAATAAATAAGAAATATACAACATACATGCATTCAAAGGTATCTAGAGACAGCCTTACACCCCACAACCACCCTGTACCATCAATAATATGATTATCAGTTTTTTCTTATCAAATCAAAACTCCTGGAAGCTCCAGGGATGATAACTTACAAGGCAGCTTTTTGGGAGCTTTTGTATGATGAAACATTGGGTAATGTGTGCAATTAAAAAACGGAAACAGTCTCAGTGCTGCCCAACTCAATCTTTCTGTTTGCCATTTTAAGCAACATTGCTAGGAAAAGTTGTCCTGTGAACGGTTAAGTATAGTATTGTATTACATCGAAATGCTAAAGGAGAACACACTACTCTGTCATCGCCATCTTGTTTCATCACCTGCTTTTCTGCAGTAGATGTAAAAACTTGTTTACTCTCTGGATAACATACCCTTGTACCGTCAGGCTTCTTCTAGCTAGATAAATCTTTTTCTAGATAGCGTTTTGAAGTGATAGCTAATTAAAATTCAGTACTCGTACTGGAGAGTAAATTATTTGTTCAGTCAGTTTTAAGACATATCTTTTTCCACAGGAACATAATTAATTCAGACAATTCCAGAACTGATCCAAAAATGAGCATTTTGTCATCATGCACTCACTCTTATTTTTCTAACCAAGTATTATCATAAAAGTAGTCCACATGAGCTATGTTCAAGGTCTTAATAAGTCATACAGTTGTTTTGCTTGAAGAATAGACCAACATTTAACCTTTATTCACTGATCTGAGTGATTCACTGATTCACTCACTTTCCTTACAAATCTCTCAAATCTCATTCATGCTTATCTTCAATTAGAAGAAAATGTCATCCTTTGATGAATTGTGCAATGTTTGTCGCCATGAAGGCCAACGGCATTTATCTCTCATGTCACATGAACAATCCTGCCAGGACAAGTTTGAGGAGAGCAAAAAAACAACAACTGAGATTTGAGAGATTTGACACAAGGAATATACAAGTGAACAACTTTTGTGGTTTGGCACTAAAAACCAAAACTTTTCTCGAATGGAAAACAAAGCTAGGACATTACGTTTTTTAGACTAAAGATAAAATAGAGAGAAATAATATTTTGCTTCAAAAGACTGAGTTTCATTTCAAAATGATATATTCGTAGTACATATGTTTTTTTTATTAACTCTTGTTGTCCCACACATGAGTGAAAGTGGCTTGACTGGATTTTTTTAATTCCAACAAAAACTGTAATGTCTAGGCTTCAAAGTTGATTGTATAGTACTGTTAAAAAGTTGAGACGGAATTGTGAAATACCTTAGATTAACAATGAAATATGTATTTGGACATTTGTGAACCGTGCATTTGCATTCAACATGACATAATTTCACTGTATGAGCTACTATATTGCTGTACACAGATTGTTTCTATGAGCCTGTCTGCCAAGACACTGATGATAAAGATTCTTGTCATATAAAAAGGAAGAGAGAGTGCAAAACTAGCAATTACAGCAAATAAAACATTCATATCACATTGTCACCCTGTAGTGAGACTGTACAGCTGCTTGAGGTTTAGGCATGAAGCGCTGGATTGTTTGGATTAGAGGGAGGTAAGCATTTGGTTGGATGTACTCCGATTAAAGGTGCTGTAAGAAATGTTAGTCATTTTGAAATTTATGCAAATATAATCTCTAAATTAGACTTGTACACACTTTCCATAACCTTACCATTGTAATCAGAGATTAGCAGAACAACAGTAGCACATCTCATTGTTGCCAAGCTAAATGCTAACAAAACAGTATCCTTGCATGATGAACCATCAACTGTCAACTGCTTATGAAACTTAATATGGTGCTTAACTGGAATTATTTAAGTTAAATTATTCAAGTCTTCAACTGCCACACTCCAAGACACCTGCTTCCTATTCACTGGCTGCCCTATGAATGCACAAATGACTGACAGGCAGAAAATGCTTAAATGGCTAAACAAAGAATCTGACCGTGGTCAATTATTTGGAGTTTACAGAATTTACGGCTGCCACAGAGACAGATGTGATGGTTACTGATGTCACACTAATTCAATGAGATCTCTCAAGTAAGAGTGTAATTCTAATAAATAATTTAGCTTACTGCACCTTTAATAGGAACTTATTCAGAAATGCACATAGCTAACATCCTAAGATTTTAAGTTAAGTGGTAGATCTAAAAGGAGAAAACCTTTGGTGATATTTACAAGTGATGCTATACTCTTGACTTTTGACCATCTCCTGATCTTAAAATCTCCTGTGACATCATGTTTCTTGCCTTTTAAATTTTGCTTTGTGAATTCCGCCCACTAGTACATTCACACTTTTAAGACCATTCGGTTAATTGTGAAAACATTCATCCTCTGACCTCATATTTCTGTGGCTACAATTTTTTCAAAGTTCAGGTCAGAGCTATGGCTGTCCATGTCCATCTCTGTCCGACTGTCCATCTCAGCCGTTAACTCCCTCAGAATCTTCTCCAGGTCCTTGTTCTTTCTGTACATCTGTAGGTAATTGTACTGCAACTGCTTTTGGTATCTTATTACTTTGTCTTTCTCTTTATTCCACATTTGTCTCTCCTGCTGGATGCTATTCATCATCTTATGTTTCTTTTGCTTCTCTTCCTTTAGTTCCCCTCTCAGTCTCTCTACCTCCTTCTGTAGGGCATCCAAGTCTACAGTTCCTCCATTATGATTCAGTGTTTTACTGGTACTTGTTCCACCCTGGGCTTTCGATTTGGCTTGACCAGTCCCAAAGGCCTCAATCTGGGCTTGGCTTATCTGCAGTTGCAGATGTTGCTCCTCAACTTTGGCTCTCATGGTCATTAGCTGCTGTTGCTCCTCTTTGGCCATTGCTAAGTCCTGCTTCATGCCCTTGATGTCCGTTTCCAGCATGTTCACCTTCTCCCTGAGGAGGTTAGCTTCATTCTTCTTTCTTTGAAACTCATTTTTAGATACCTTTTTTAAAAAGAGATATTATAGTCAGGCAAATGTGATGGTACAGCATGCAGTAGCAGCTGTAAATTAATCTAATATCAGCTAAAACTGACCTCAACCTCAGTGCTCCTCTGGTGAAGTGCTTCCTCGTACTCCTTGATCTTCTTTTCAGTTCATCCATCTTGGATCTGGACTCCTTCAGAGAGGCTTTGAGACTGACAATCTCACTGAGTTTGTTTCCAACATCAGCCTGGGAGTCCCTAAGCTGCTGCTTTAGCAGAGAAATCTCACCTGACTTCTGGCACACCTACATAAATAACAAAAAATCATGAATGTGAATGTATTTTTGTAACAAATTTGATATTTTCCCCTTATTAGCCCAACTGTTTAGCTTTTAAATTGACCTCTCTATCAAACACAGAGCGTATTAGATTTTAATTGTATCCAAATATGTCATTACACAACGATAAAGCCTTATAGACTGACCTCCCACTGAGTCTCTTCTAGAGTGGGTGCAAGGTTTTTCAGGCTCTCATAGATTCGGAGACGGCTTTCTGCAGTGTCCCGGTCACGATTAAGCTGGTCCACCTCCTCCTGCAGATGTTCCTTGTCCTGTTGAAGTTGAATCACCTGAAGTTGCAATAACTGTTGGCCTCTCAAAGCCCTTTGAGACACCTGCAGGTTACACAAACCATCATTAAGATCTGCCTGGATAAAGGTGAATAGTGTACTTGGTTGATCATCAAAGTAATATAAGGTAGTCTTATTGTTTTTGGAGTCATACTAAACTTTATATATTCATGTTCCTTTCAAACCTATGAATATTGCAAGCAACTTACTTGACGGAGTTTTGTAGAACAGCGTTGTTTCAAACCCTCCATCTCCTCAGCACAGTACTGTTGTTTCTCCTCAAATAGATGGCATGTGTCTGACTCCTTCTCATCAAGGCTCGTTTGTAACTCCGTCAGCTCAGTTTCACGATCTAGAAGTTTCCGCTCCAGCTGCTGTATCAGTGATTCATCCATTGAAATTGGTGATCGGACACAGCCCCCAGAAGATGATGGTTTTGTCGGGTTTTGCTCTGAAATTGTAAATCTATGTTCCAGAAGCAGTTCTTGGTTTCCAGAGAAATCCATCTTTGGCTCGGTGGGTGAAACAGTCAGCGCTGCAGCAGTTATATCTCTGTTCATACTTATTGCTGCCGCCACACTTTCGCTTAGGACACCAATAGATCTTGTATTGCCATTCGTCGACTCACTTTTTCTGTTTGTTTCACAAAATCCATTGGCCCAACCATTTCCACCATTAGTCCTACTACACATCCAACTGGATCCAGAGTTTCCATTCATCCCTGCTACACCCCCCTGTGGGTTTTGTGATGCGTCCATGTTTTGGGCAAGGCCTCCATGGCGTGCCATGTGGTTAGTTGAAGTGCTTAGGTTGTCCATCTGGCTGCTGCCACTGGTGCTTTGAGTAGGCAGGCTGGACATAGAGTTCCTTCCAGAGTCAGAGAAGGTACTAGAATTTGTCTCCAGCTTGGGGTCCTGAAGATCTTTTAGCTTGTCTATAGGACAAAATCTCTTGCCCAAGATAGTGCTCAAGTTGTTATGAGTCTCCACTGAGGAACTGCTGCTTTGAGGAAGAACGGGTTTGAAGGCAGTGGGTCGAATTAAAGCATTCTCTATACTCTAAAAGAGAGAGGATAAAAAAGATAGGTGAGTTTTTTTGGGATTTGAAGTGCAGTACAACCAATTGATCATTCACTTATGTTTATGGCAGGACACAAATCCACATTAAAACCTATTGATCAGATGCCCTCAAAGTAATTACTTGCATAACTGCCAGGGCATTACAACAACAATATAAATAATTAATCCACAAGACAATATCAAGAATCCTTTCCTTTTTTCATATTCATCTAACTTATTCCTTTTCTCCAGTCATTTCCTCTCACTCATGGTAGCATGTTTACCGCATGGTTTAGCATTAACTTCCTGACCTAGTGAAACTAGTCTAATTTTCCTAGCTAAATTCTTCATAAATGAGGCTATTCAGTGAAAGAGATGCTTGCCTGCTTGCAAGTGCCACACCGCCATTGGACCGAATCTCTGGAGAGATCAAGGCATTCTTACCTCGTCAATCTGGAGGTTTAATTAAATGGAGCAGACACCGCTAAGCTCTCAGTGAAAGTGTTAGGGGCTGGTGGGGATTACTTAACATCAACTATACTTGACTGTTGTTTGAGTTTGTGTGATAACAATGTCTGGGGGATGGGCCATCTTTTGGTTTTGGCTGCTTTAATCTGAAACGAACATGTGTCCTAAGCAGGCATTTTGCGTTGTGTACAAGTTGTACTACTTTAAATTGGAGTATTTAAAAGACTGAAATGCTACACAGCAATATAGACAGGAAGTGAATAAATTAAACTCTTGATGATATGTTATTTTGGAAATTAAAAATGAACTTTTAAAAATGAAGCCCATTCCTTGCGTTGTTTATTCTCTGACTAACTCTAGTTCTGTTACCTTTTCTAGTTTTCCAGACAGCGGAACTAATTCTTGTGGCCCTCCTCTCCTGTCCACCTCATTGTCCATCTCAGTTGTTCTTCCTTGACTGTCTTCAGCTGTATCATTGTTAGCAGTTCGGGGTTTGTTGCTGACCTTGATGTAAAAGAAGTCGTCATTTTTGCCTGAATGATAGCTGACTTTTGAGTTGTTGTTGGTGCTGCAATGGTCCTGAGAGAAGCCATACTTTAGAAGGCCATCCAAGCTACGACCTGTTTTCTTAGACTGAAGCCCCTTTTTGACTTTGTTTTCAGATGCTTTGCAGTGTTTGCTGTGGAGGCTATGGCCTGATATCAAACTGCTGACACTACCCATGTTTCCTGGGACATCTGGAGTAAGCAGGTGGTGGTCTTGGTGGCGGCAGGTGTGTAATTACAGAATTTTAATGATGGAGAAAGGTCTGATGGACTCAAAGCCTTGTGTCATCCTTCTTATTCCCATTAGGGAAACCTGGTAAAACATGGATTTTAAGAAATGTAGTGAGATGACTCCTGTTGGCATTAGAGCAGTATAGTCTATGCAGAATTTTCTTAATGTTTACTTTACTTAACGTTCACTAGGTCAGCAAACAGGTCCTACAAAACCAATAACTTTTTTTGTTGGCTCTTTGCCCACATGGAATACAATGGGTAGACCTAATGGCAGTTACCCCTGAATATCCTGATTAACAAAATGGAGACCATATTGAAAGCATGCTTTGAACAAGTACCAAGAAGACCCTCCTCGTTGACAAACAAAGGCACATGCAAGCTTGAAATTAGTGTGACTAGGTCAAACATCTATTCATATTACTTGGTCAGTAGGTCAAAAGACCTGCCAATTACTTTTTTCTTCTTGTCAGGCTACCAAAAACAATGAGTATGTTTACATGCACTTTGAGTTTGATTTCTGCCAGACTAAAACAATGTATTTTTAATTATTATAAAAATGGTTTAGTCCAGTCCAACATACCGATTCGATTTTTGTGAAGTTCAACAAATAATGTTATTGAAGCTTTGCTTCATCCAGCATGTACACACATCACAGCTGACTTCTGTGTTATGTGCCTGTGCATTGTTTCGTTTAATCTTGCAAATATATTAATATTTAATTATTTAAATATATTTGATTTGCCATGTACATTTTGACAGACTTTAGCTCAAACATAATGGTGCATGTAAACACACGTAACATTTTTGAATATTGCATCAAATAAAAAAGAAGCTTACAGTACATATTAGTGAACAAATATAAGGCTCCATATGTTGGACATAATATTGGGTCCCACCAAGAAAATGGGACCTGTCAGTCACATGACAACAGTTCAAGAGTACCAAAGGTCTGTCACCAGCTACTCAACCTTCTTTTATGATTCATATATGCCTAAAGCATATATTACACATCCATAATCAAAACATCATACCTTCCATCTGTCTTTCAGAGCAGATAGCGAGGGGCTTTATGAACAAAAGACCTTCCACGATCATCACACGTAGCTTTGTGATGGCTGATATGTTAAAGGCTTATTAGCTAGAAAGAACACAGCAAATATGCCAGCTGTTTCTTAATTATTAACGTCGCATTATGATTTCATGCATTCCAAAGAAATATTCTTTGTTATTTTGTTGTAACTTTGATGCCTCGCATCTGCTTTTAGATAAGCTAACAATAAATGCAACCACATCTGTGTTCATGTCAAATCTCTCTCTACTCCATAAGTTGCTGTTTCAAAATCAAATAAAACAGACATTGTAGAGGCATACATTAATGACCCCATAAACATTGGTTCAACTGCTTTTACTCCATTACCATTGCCAGAAGGATTATATTCCACAAACAACTCAATTATCATTCGTGTGGTTTTCAAATAATTCAATAAGATTATTCAATACTACTTTTGCATTCTTATAAATAAACACGTCTGTTTAAGCAGAAGGACTTAATGGCTTCAGGCAGCCCTTTGGCAGTCCCTTCCAATGAATAGCGATCTCATCAGTGTCTTTGTTTAAGAGAGTCACACATATTTTGTCCTCGAGGCATGCCAAGTAATGCTGTAATGCTAACACTCTTCGTTTATGCAGCACTGCTAATTAATTTCAATGCTTGACATTATCATCAATTCACATGTTCTGTTACAACACCTAATACATAGTTGTCATTAATTAAAAATGCAACGAAACACATTTAAAACAACTCCCATAAATCACTGTAACAAGCAAACCGTTTTTGTCAACCCACGGAGGGTATTTTTTGTGATGAGTTTGCACTTTTCATTTTGTATGTTAAATAATAACAAACATGAACATTCATGAAAAGCAATGTTTAGTTCTCTGCATATTATTATTATTGCATTATTTGTTCATTTTTAAGGTACAAAACAATCAGCAAAACTCAAGTCAGACATTGCATTGTCCTTTGACACATGTACAGACATCACTTCCAAACATGTGCTGCAGGTAAACAATCTCAGCTGGAGCGTCTCAATGTCTGTCTGGCATCTGTAACCTAAAATCACCTCTTTACTATCAGGTTCAAAGGCTTACCGGAATAAAATAGATGACAAAATGACACTTACTCTCCAAACAAATAAATCCACAGACGCAGTGTTTGTGCAATCTGAATCAAATCTCCTTCTCATACTCTCTGTGGCGAGTCAGAATGTGTTTGTCCTTGAGTGAACCACTGAATACTCTATAGTCTGTCTGTAGACAAGAGTCTACTATGCAAAGGGGCGGACCTTATCACAATTCAGCAGTGTTTTTTTTTGCCTTCATATATTTTTTGGAATAACCGACATGCAAATGTTGCTGGGATACGGGACCCTAGTGTCCCCTGAGGTCCCTTGGGGCAAGGAGGGGGCAGAGACCATTACACCTCTTTACATAAGACGTGTGCCGCTAAAGAGATTAACTCACTGCTGCTTACAATGAGCTGTGTGCCCCCCTTTGTTACACTCCCTTTCTCTCCCGCTCTTTCTTACCGCTCAACACTAACACAATTACAATACACACACATATGCACAAGTTTGAGTAGCTTTTATGACTCTCATTTTTTTTTCGGTTATCTTTCACTGTTTTCTGTACAAACACACTTCTCCCAGTTGGCTGCCTTTGCCGCCCTCCCCTTCTCTCCAAATTGCCCTGCACCCACTCTGAGCAAATACCCCTCCAGGAAAAGAAAGAAGAGCTTGATGTTCCCTCCCTCCATCTTAGTCTTTGTCCATTGAAGTGTGCCTGTTTTGTGTGTGGTTCAGTGAGCTTGAACATTTATTTAGGCTGAGTGCTACATTTACACCCTAAAATAAATGACTCTCTAACTACCTCTCAAAAATAAGTGTGCTGCCATAAAATGCAGAAGGTGTCTTTGTGCAGATGTTCCTGTTTGTAAAAATCAACATTAAAATGCCAAAGCTTGTAAAATATTTTAATAGCCTCCAAAAGCAGTTGAACACGTTTAAATGACCCTCTTGATACGTTCTTATTGTAGTAGTCAAACACAAGTGGCCCTTCGGCTTATAGAAGAAGTCAGTGCTGCTGACACTGTAATAACATTCTCATAATCACATTTTTGTTTTGTTTTTCAGAAAAAATAAACTACCTTTAAAACAAGATACTTTGCTTACTCGGGTGTCTCTATCTATCTATCGATCTGTCGATCGATGAAAAGTTAATCTTATAAGAAATAATTGATTAAAATAGGTCTTTATATTTACAATATTTGTAAATCTATCTAGTTTTAGAAATGTGTTTTTTTCAAAAGGGGACAAAACCCCAAGCTTTTAGGCTTTTATAAGAATATTCACTTCAAATGTTAATTATAGATTTGTACAATATACATTCGATTCAGCATTTGTTTTAAGTGCATTTGGATACTATTTTTGTGGCTGTTCAAGCATTTTCAAGAAATTGTCATAAGCAGTTTTTCCCAACAATTGTTCTAAACTATTTTTCTAAAGTCGTCACATAGCCAAAGCGTCTCTGAAAATGATAAAAATATCTAAGAGTAAACTCAAAATGTCATAAAAAACACTACACAGCTATTGCTCTGCACCCAAGTTTCTGCATCTGTGTACATTCATCTGAAGCGCAAAATCAGCACTGTGGGGACCAGAACAAAGAAAGTAGAATTTCAGATAATCAATCTGGCTGTGAAACTCTATCCCGACTCTGTGGATGCAACCCTTTGTCCGAACCACCAAGGTTGGAAGAGTTGGGTTGTTTTGAGGGAACTTTACATTTGGAGTTAGCAAAACATTTTACATGCTGATCTTGAGGGGGCGTAATGCTTTTTTGAAAGGATTTGCATGGTTCTGTCACACCACATCCCTTCCGAGTATTAATTTCATTGCACACCGACAAGATGTTATTTTGGGGGTGAAGTTTGATTTGGCAGAAGGCACGGTATTGATTCTTCAGATGATCTTTGTAAGTGCTTAGTGGAGGGATCAATGTAATCAATATGCAAAAACAGGCAGTAGCCATGGACAATGGACTGGCACATTTGCAAGTGTGTGAGGAATCAAAGGTGGCCCAGTCTACGGCTGTGACCCCTCGGGACAGGGCACCCAGACAGCATGTTGAATACGTTTCTTTGAATTATGAATGTGGATTTAAGTGTCTAGGAGTTCCCAGAGGAGTTGTTGTTTAATATGGTATCTGGCTAAGAAAGTGAGAGGGCAACAGTGTAATAATGAGATATGCATATATGCATAATGTCATAAGTTTATTGGCCACTACAGAGTAGTGCCGCTTTTTGATTTACGACATCTTCGGTTGGATGCAGTTCTCAGTTTCAATCAGGCGACTGTGTGTGCCAGATGACAGCTGTGAACAAATGCATCTCTAGCTGACTAAAACAGCAAGTTTAATTAAATTACTAGTTTTTTCTCAAAATTCATGTGTGTATATATAAATAAAACAATAATTTAATAAATTTGTTAAAACGTACTGTTTTAGTCAGTGTATATAATGTGTGTATATATATATATATATATATATATATACATACATATACATATGTGCCATCTCAGTAAACAGACACTTAAAAATACAAAATATGGCATTCCTTTTCAAGTAAAAGAAAATTCAGTTGGAACATTTTACTACAAATCAATGTTTCCATCTCTGCTCAACTTTTGGCCTCTAATAATAATCTATCAACTATGCTCTGTTTTTTTTGCAGCGATGCCATAAACTATATATTTCTGTTTGTTAAAATAAACACTTATATTCTTAGTATGTGAAGGCCATTTAAATAAAGAACCCTTTTTCACTACACACTTAAAAGTAAAGGATTGTTATTGGATTCGTTGGATCCATGAAGAAACTTCAACATCCATAGAAACTTTCCATTTATGAAAAGGATCTTTATATTGGGAACATTTTTATTTCTTCAGATTATTACAATTTTCTTCTCACACAGAACTGTTCACTAAAAGTCTTTTGGGGTGAACCCTACATGGTTCATCTGTGGCATCACTGTGAATACACCCTTTTGAAACCTCTATTTTTAAAAGTGTGAAAATGTTTTTGCATTGAAAAGGTTCGTTGGATGTTAAAGGGTTATTCTTCATTGTACCATAAATGCCAATAAAGAATCTTTATTGTGAGATTATGGTTTGTGAATTACATTTAATGTCTATATAATAACTGACACGTTGCCCTACTAGATTAGATCTTTTGAGCTTAATTTTCAGATTTTGGCCTTTGTAACCCTGGTGCTCGTTTAGACTCTATTGTAATCACCCAGCAGTGGGACACATGATTTACAGTTTGTTGGAGAGTAGGTAATGCAGACTTTGGCTCTTCATGCTCTCGGCTGTTGTTTCATTGTTCTCAGAGACAGATGAGAACGATATGACCTAATCATACAGTCAATGAGCTAAGCTCAGCGGGAGCGCGACAGAGCAGCCGCGAGTGTGTGTGGGAGGGGTTTGCCGCTAATAGATGCTTAGATGTTATTGAGGTGGAAAGTCGAGCTGCTTTAATTGGCCATGAAAGACCTTTATCACAGACAGTGGGCCTCTTTTGGGAGTGTATGTGTGTGTGGTTTTGTTCCCCTCACACGTTCCACTTGTTTGTCAACCTATGTGGGACAAAGACGTCCTATGAAAAGTGTGGCCAGCAGACGTTATCCAATGCATGGCCAATCCATTACTTCATGCATGTATAAAGACTCGGTTAAGGCTGTTGTACTGTATGATTTACTGCAGTCTAAACAAAGCGTACACTGCTGCACTTTACCACACCTGGGACTGCCAGATGGCACACATAGACTTGCATCTGCACTGTCAAGAATCTTTTATTAAATTTGTAAATTGTTTTATTTGTATGTGTCCCTTTCATGTTACATATTACAATTTTGTGTTACTTTGGGCTGTTACTTTGTGTGTGGTATTATAGATTCCATGCATACATTTAAACCATCAAGTCTTTTTTTATGTGTACGTCAATTATAGAACAATTGTTTTGGTTTTTGGTACCAAGTATGGTGCATGCATGCATGCATGCAGATGCACCTAAAGCTATAAACATAAGGTATAATGTCAATCCTTAGTACAGTTTTAAGAGTGAATATGGCAGGTTAGGTATTTTATTCAGGAGACAAAGTTGTCATTTTGAAAATAGAAAAAAATATGGTGGTTGGTCAGATTTTTTATATTTACAAATGTAAAAATATTATATGAAGTCTCTTATGCTCATCAGGGCTGAATTTATTTGATAAAATACAGTGAAAACAGTAATATTGTGATTTATGATTATAATTATAATAATAGTTTTATATATATATATATATATTACATATTTTGTGTAATGCTCAATAAATATTCCTTATTATTATCAATGTTGGAAAAAACACATGCTGCTTAGTATTTTTTGTGAAGAATTTATTGACCCCAAAGTTCTGAAAGTATTTGTATATATTTTTTATGAATATAAAAGTACATTTATAAATATTTTAAACGTAACTACATAACTAGGTTTTATTTGCATTATTTATTATTGTCCGATTACAACATTGTAGTCACAGATGCCTGTATACTCTGAGGTTTACTATTATCAAAGCTAGCTCATTAGCATAAAAAAACAAATTCATACTGATAATCAAGAAAGTAAAAAAAAAAAAAAAAAAAGGTTTGGAACATGATACTAACTCACTGAAACTTAAAATAACGTATTAAACAGTGGCACAGTTCTGACATGTGATTTCCAGGAAATTGTGAACTATTATTACACTTTTAAGGACTGATCAGACCTGTCTACAGAGTTGTTCATGGCAGGTGTGAATAGTGTCTATACTGGAGAGCAGCCAGGCCTCGGTGTCCCGTGGGAATAATGTTTCTCAGTCGCACAATCAGCTATGTGCCATAAGATCATTATATTGCTGCTTCCTCCCAGCACTCTGTATGAGCACATGTGCTAATTAGCTGAACTAGTAAATTAATTTCACTAGGACTTCATGCGGTTTATTTACACAATTTTGGATGAGCTGTTACATCCAAAATGAGGCTCGGTTAAGTATTTACAGATAATTAAAAAGCAGATTTTGAGCTGAAATAATATTATTTATTCAGTTGCTTGTTTGTTATTTGTCTCACTCTCAATCCGACATTTACTCTCCATTTCAATCTGTGTGTGTTATAAACTAATGTTATCATGCATGTTTTAAAACATTAGATGTATGATGTTGTCTTATGGATTCATCCATCATCTAGTCAGGGAGTCCTAATCGGTGGTATATTGTGTGCAGCTGCTAAGGGTCTGTGAGGGAACAGTCTTGTTAGGCCCCTCTATCTCTCTGTCCCTGTCCGCTAGCAGATGTGATCTTATCCTTCCTAATCAAGAAAAAAACTGAGCACAATGACCATCTGGAGCAAAGCCTGTCACAGTGTCCCAAGCCTTACACATCAAACAATGTGCCCCTGTTCATTTTCTATCATTCGCTTGCAATTTGTGTGTAATCAGTACTTGGTTTTAAAGCACTTGTATTTTTTTGTCTGTTTTATATATTCGTGTGTTTTTTTACTCCATGATGCAGCAAAATGTGCATCTATTAGATAGTTTACACAAAGTTGAAAATTCTGTCATTATTTTATAACCCTCATTGTTGTTCCAGACTGGTATGACTTTCTTTCTTCAGTACAAAATAAAATAAGATATTTTAAGACATTTCTAAATGTTTTTCACAAAGTAGAATCAACTTTTTGGTTACCAACATTCTTCAAAATACCTTATTGTGGAGTGTAGGCCTATTTGTTTTATTAGCCAATTAAAAGAGATCAATTCGACAAAAGTTGGGGAAAAATACTTTTGAACATTTCTGTCCCATTTACTTCTGAAATGATAGATATGCCCCTGTTCTTTGCTATTAAATTAGGCTTTTCTGTTTTTATTACATTAACGGTTTACTAACAATTACATTTAACTTCTATATATATGAATACATTCAAGTTTTAATAAACATTGGTTAATTGTATACTATGAAAGCTTGTATCCAACATGGAAATAAAAATATATAAGGTGATCACAACATTTTATCTCACAATTATGACTTTTTCCCTCAGAATTGTGAGGTGTTAACTTGCAATTGTGAGGAAAGAAGTCGGAACTGTGAGAGGAAAACGTTGCAAATACTTTTTTATTCTGTGTTGGAATCAATCTTTACATGTGTAAAAACATGATTGAAAAATAAAAGTATATTTATTAACATCAGCCTAAATTAATAAATGCTGTAAACAATTTGTATTGTTAGTTTATGTTAGTTAACTTTTTCTTTAAAGGAAAAACTTTTAACACTTTAGTGACCAATTGTAGTTGCTTATTAGCATTATTAACATATTGGCTGTTGATTAGTGCTTATAAAGCACATATTCTGCATGAACATATTCTATATCCCTAATCCTGCCCAATACCTAAACATAACAACTACATTACTAACTAATAATAAGCCGCAAATTAGGAGTTTATTGAGGCAAAAGTCGTAGTTAATGGTTTGTTACTACCATGAATTGGACCTTAAAATAAAGTGTGACCAAAAAATAAATAAACACTATTATTTCAGTTAATATCATAAAATCATGCTATTAACACAAATTCAATTTCTAGAGGAAGTTCTCAAGCTAACTGATAAGGCTGAGTTGAGGGTCAGTTGGCACAAAAAAATCCACCAATAAGACCTTATTTACCATACAGAACATCTGTTAGGATTGGACAGTTTCCTTCTAAAATGCATTATGTATTCATTATGAGTTTCCATGGCAACAATAAATAAAGGCTTTTGTAGGCCATTTATAGATGGTTTCAAATTCTGGGCATTACCTTCTTTAATATACACCTCAACAGTGCACTTATCTCATGCTGGACGATCTGAGATCTGAGTCCTGAGAGTAATTTAAATGTACATAAAGTAGGTTACAGAAGGAGAAACATTTTAGCAGGATTTTTAAATTAATTCTTAAATTTAAAAAACATATTTGTCAAACTCAAGCTCTCAGCCACATCTGGAGCAGTTGTGAGTAAATGCACTCTTGAAATAAGAACTCTCAATGTGAAGGGAGATGCATTACTGGGATGGAGTGAATAATTCAAAAGGAAGGACATCTCCTCCTCCAGCATCACTCCGAGTCCTCTCCAACACCCACACAGCACTTTCTGACCCACTCTCTTATGCACGCCCACCACTTAGAGGCCTGAAGTGATTCGCCTTCTTTTGACAGTTAGATTTTGGTATAATTGTGCAGAGGAGTAATACATCACAGCCATTATCTATGAGAAACAGCTTTTACTCTTTCTCTTAGCTTTAATGACTTTAGACACTTTGTGTCTAATAGTATTGTCAAATTATTTTAAAAAGGTGAACTTAATTGCATGTAGCAATATTTGTTGAGCCCCCAAATGAAGAAAAATCATAGATATTGTGAAATCATTGAATCAGCATTACGCAAAGTATTTACACTATTCAGTCTGTTGTCTGTTTTATTTTCATATCATTGAACATAAGCTTATCAATATCTCTGTTTTTCAGTATCTCATGCCACGGGTGTAGTATTTGTATTACTTCACGTAAAATTAATAGTTATTCAATTTTGAAAAATGTGTCTCAATCTCAATCTTATGTTCTGCTGTGTTTTGTTCCTTTCCATTAAGCTGTCTTTACACACAATGCTGTCTTTTTGTTTATTTTGTAATTGTTTTGTTTGTTTTACATGTTTTAAATAATAATAATAATTGTAGTAGTAATACAGTTTTGTATTAATTATTTTTAGGCCTAATTCCCATTAATTCTTTGCAAGATTATTATTTTATCTTTTAAAGAAGATTTGTTTTCTACAAAGTTTTGTTTTCGTTTTTAGTTCTCTTTAACTCTGGTTCAATTTTGTCCAGTTTTGTTTTGTTTTTGTTATTTTTTATTTGTATATATATATATATATATTTATATTTTAGGGCTTCCAAAGTTAATTCATAATTTAGTCTCATTTAACTATCATGGAATATTATTATTTTAAAATGAACAGTGTTAAATATTTTTTCAGCATAGTCAAGTGTATTTTTATCTAGTGCAGTTTCATGTTTTATGCATGCAACTTAAAACTTTGAAATTTTATAATATATCATGCATTAAAAACTAAAATTCATTTGTGGCATTTTTATTTTAAAATTAGTTATTTGTAGTCATAAGACGTATTTATTTTAATAAAATAAAAAAACTTAATTCAAATACATTTTAATAATGAAAAGGAAAACAACACACTTAGTAAAAAACAGGTGCAGGTACCAGCAATCTTACCACATGTTGTGTGAGAGAAAGAAAAATAATGATGTTGGGTTAAATCAGAGACCTCCAGTGGCCTTTGACCTTAGCTGTTTTGGATAAAGGTGTGTAGGAGACAGATTGAATAAAGACAGAGGCGGGAATTATGGAGGGGGAGTTGAATCTGGAGTGAAATGAAGGGTGTGTAGGTTGGATAGAGTGAAAGCGAGCTCAGCTGATTTAACAATGCGAGACTGTTTTCAGTAGCAGCACTGAAAATGAAACGGCTGTAATGATGAATCATAAGTTTATTATCATTAACTAAAGTCATTACAAAAATGAGAACTGGAATTGGAAATAGTTTAGCTAAATAAAACAACAAAACCAGGAGAAACTTAAACTATAAATATGGAGTACAATATGAATGAAAACTAAATGCAGTTCAGGAGAATTTTTTTTTGTCAATGCTAGACGAGCTTGTCTTCTTATACATATTCTGCTCATTACATCCAGATTCTGTAGTTATAATATCAACCAGCAGGGGCTAACGGAGCCATGGTAACCAGACGACCCTTGACCCCTTGATTTATTCTATCAAAAAGATCAGTCAAATAAGACAGGAAGGGAGCATCGTAATTAGCACCGTTATCAAATTATGTTATGACACACTTGCAAAGGGCGACGAATAATTAGCTTTCTTGTAGCAGATTCCACACGGGCCTGCTGATAACTTAGATTTTTCTGAAGTAAAATAGTTCCATACTACCATTTCTAATAAGAGCAAGAAAAGATGAAGAAATGGCCTTATTCGATTTGAAGAACGCAAAGATGGGCATTAACCATTTATGTCTATTATCATATTTCTGCTTTGCTAGGCTTGGATTGTCTTTGGAAAAGTGATCCGATGTCATGAAGCATCTAGACTCTTGTCTCTGATTGATTTCTGTTGTCTGGCTCCTGGTACGTCAAAGACTCCCTGAAAGCTTAGAAGCCTCTGGAATCTGTCCAAAATAAGTTTTAGAGCCCAGTGTATCTGGGAAATATACACTCTATGTCATTTTCATGAAATATTAACTGATATGCTCTCCTCCGTGAACGAGCCCTGACAGATAGAGACAGTACAATACCATTTCCATTTCTACATATTTTTTCAAAGATTCTATTGGTGACCCTCTTGAACCTTTCCTCCGTGGAAATAGCTGATCTCAGGTGTATCTGTTGTATCTGAGACCTCCAGAGCACTCACAGTATTGGAAGATCTGATTATATGTATACATTATATTGTCAAAGTCAGCTTCTCAGTGGGTTTTCTGAACTAACTAATTAGGCTGGTTTAAGGTCATGTCCAGCAGACACCAATCACACAAGTTTCTTTTGCAATAATTGGAGTCCTGTGACTCCTAGGGTTGTTTTTTTGTTGTTGAAGATTTTGACATTTCCAAGCAGGATAATGTGTGACACTCTCTTCCTAAAATATAAAGACTTTGGTAGCACTTTATTTTACAGTCTTGTTCCTCAAGTACATACTATGTACTTATTGTAGTAATTACAATAACTAGGTAATAACTAGGTACTAACCCTGTACCTACCCCTAAACCTAACCCTACCCCATTTAGTTACCTTATATTACCAGTACTTTCTTGGGTAAATACTGTAAAATAAAGTACAACCAAGACTTCTATACATCTATAAAGACTATCTATATTACGGTTTAAAAGTTAGGAGGTCAATATTTTATTTTGGATTTATTTTTTGAAAAGATTTTTTTTTACAACAACAACAATCCTACTACTACTACTACTGTTTTTCAAAAATGCTTTTATTAGCCTATTACTGTATGCAGTAATGTGCCAACTGTGTGCATTACATGTATAATTTTTCTATGACTTCCATAAAAATATTAAGCAGCATTACATTTTCAAAATTGATAATGATAAGAAATGTATCTTGAGCATCAAAACAGCATATTAGAATGTTTTCTGAAGGGTCATGTGACAATGAAGACTGCAGTAGTGATGCTGAAAATTCAGCTTTGCCATCACATGTACTGTATATAAAAAATATTTTCAAATAGAGAACCGGTCACAGTTGCTATCGGGAGAAACAAGGAGATGTAGGAATATTCTCAAATCTTTTAATAATCCGAACAGGGGTATCACAGGGCAGACAGAAACGGAGATGAAGCACACCATAGACGATAGAGACCCGAGTCACCCGACCAACACAAACTGAAAGGGCAATACCTTAACTACACACACAATTTGGGAGGAAGAGGAGACACACCTGGAATCCAATTAACAATCAAACTGGGTCACAGGGATCCCTTGAAATATATTATCTGATCGATGTGTTGAGGTGTGGTATACGTAGTATAAGTGGAATAATTGACTCCGGACCATTGAATTATTGGAAAAATAATGCACACCCGAGGTGTAACCAAGACGCGAATCACCACCTCGAGTGCACATTATTTTTCTAATAATTCTACAGGCCGTCGTCAATTATTCCTTACTTATACATTTTAAATGACATCTTAATGTCAACTTAACAATTATTTTCAATGCATTTACCATGTTTTTTATATATATATATATATATATACATATATATATATATATATATATGAAGAGCTCTTTTCAAAACGTGATAAACGCCAAATAAAAAAAAAAAATGAGTTCGCATGCCATTTTGCTGTGTACTGAACCTATTCACTGCTCCATCAATGTTTCATGCCAAATCGCTATATTTCCTTGTTTAAAATGTACTGCAAGATGCAGTTCTTTTCCAAACCACTATAAGCGCGAACATGTTTTAGCCTAAATGCGATATATCCTCTCGACCAATCAGAATTGTTCGATACAATCCAACACGGCGACGCTTTGAAGCGTTGTTTGTGCTCAGTCTTCAAAATGAGTGCTTTAAACTCTAATAACACTTTTGAGACCTACACCTGGGGTAGAAAACGCAGACTGGACAAAGAAAATCACAAAAAATAAAAGGTGGTGTTTAACCGATTGACGTTAGAGGCTGTAGCCTTTGGCGTTCCTTGTTAGAGCGCCCGCATCCTGCACCGGAAACCCGGGTTCGAGACTCGCTCGGTGTGATGGCGGGTTACATCAACACAAGGCTGGTGCGACCGGTTTATAGTATGAGTCCCTGATGTCATATGTTGCATGTTCTCTTTTTTTTTAAAGACATAAACCAACATTAAAAAAAAGGATGGATTTGTAGCGTTTTGAAAACAAAACAAAAAAACTTTGTATTTATAATCGACAATATTGTTGTTTCATTTAACAATCATTGTTTAACATGTTCAGACTGAGCCAACAGACCATTTTAACAGGATAAATTGAATATTAACAAAATGTATGGGTCTAGGTAAAAAAATGTCATTTTCATGAAAACTATTAAAATGGATTTATAGCGTTTTGGAAAAGAGCTCTTCATATATATAAATATATATGTATAAATATACAATATATTTTATGTATATATTATATATTCTTCCTTCCTTCTTTCCTGTCTATGTTATCAGATACAATTATAAATATATTTAAAATTACAAATTAGTTGAATAATGAAGTGGGTAGACTAGTGTGTAGACAATGGATATATGTATTTTGGACAGATGTATTCTTAAAACAAGTAAAATTGACTGTTTTTAGCATAAGTATCAAGGCACATAAGATAAAATAGTTTTTTTTTCTAAAGGGTTAGAGTTATGAAGGTGCTGGCACCAAAACAAGTGTTCATGTTGCAAACTATCAGTGTTTTGATCCCAAAACACCTAATTCTTCTCCCGAAATAATGTCACTGCATGACACCTTGCTCAGTGCCAGTGCTCACACCCCGACTGCATCTCTCACCCACACAAGATTTCATAAGCACACATGAGTAATTTCTGCAGGCAGGAAAGAACATGTCTCTCTCTCTTCAAAGGATTAACTGTGTACATATGAGAGGCCAGCTCTAATGCCTCTGAATGTTTTGAATACTTAGAGGTGCCAAACTGGAACAAAATCACGCATGAGGTCATAATATGTTCTAACCGTCTTTCTAGTAGACACAAGATTGTCAAAAACAGTTTAACTGGGAAGAGCTGTGCACCATCTTGAGTTATTGATCTTTTTGGAGGGAAACAGGTGTTTACAAGACCTTTTGCTGAATGTCTGGCATGCGGATAGGGGAGTGAAACGTCTTGGACTTCCAGCGAGCTGGAAAATAACTGACACTGTTAAAACTGGGTGATAAACTTGTCTATTCAGGGTGAAGTCGTGCACCAACTGTTCCTCCCACACGCAGAGACAGTGAGAGAGTGTAAAATACAGGGAAACAGGAAACTTCGTTTATACGGTTAAGATACAGTTTAGAGTTTCACACAGCTCTTGTGTTTATGTGTGTGTGTGTGTGTGTGTGTCAGGGGGAAGGACAAATAACTGATGGGCCATAAATGTAATACATTATTAATTAACAAATATCATGTTTTTGTGGAGTTGCACCACATGATATTTTACAACCGGAACTAACCTGCTTTGCCATTGCAAGGTCGAATTATCTGATATTTGAAGAGACCGATATTATAACAGGACATTTGTATTACCTGACATTGTTATTTTATTATACTATTTGTATACTATTATAGCATTTTATTAATATTTGGAATGAGCTTTTATTTTTAATTTTTTAAAGGACTAGTTTATCATTTTAGTTTGAAAATGTACTCTTTGGGTTAGTTTTTTTCATCAGAACAGATTTTTTAGCAAAGAGAAAATTTAGCATTACATCACTTGTTCACCAATAGGCCTTCTGCAGTGAATGGGTGCCGTCAGAATGAGAGTGCAAACAGCTAAATTTTTATAAAAATGTACAATAATTCAAACTAGCAATACAATTAATTCGAAGTAATCCACACTACTCCAGTCCACCAGTTAACATCTTATGAAGTGAAAAGCTATGTGTTTGTATGAATCAAATCCATCATGAAGGCATTTTAACTTTAAATTGTTGCTTCTGACCAAAATACGAGACCATAATCCATAAACATTTGCTGCAGTGAAAAAGTTAATCTCCTCTCAAAACAAAATCCACAAACATATTTGTTTAGAACTTCTTTGACATGTTTTCACTTCTAAAAGAGTACTTGATCTGTGCATATTTCTCTCCTGATTCAGACAAGACAACTGCATTGGAGGAAGTGTTATAGTGGATTATAGACTATTTTAGCCATAATTAATGGTTTGAAGTACATTTTAATGATGGATTTGTTTCGTACAAACATGCGGCTTTGCACTTCACAAGACATTAGTTGATAGACTGGAGTCATGTATGTGTGTGTGTGTATGAACAAATATCCTTACAAACATTCACACACCCACTCTCTAAAACTTGCCTGTTCAGATGTCCTGTTAAACCCTTACCACCGGCAGTAAATCTATGTACAGTATCTGTTTCCCTGTCTTTTCTAAGCTTAAAGACTTTTAATGAATGAACCGGTTTGAAGTTCAAAGATCCTGCGCTCCCACATGTCTTCATGTACTTGTGTATTATCAGTACTTGTCCTGGCATGTAACAGGCTCTTGTGTTCAGATTGTTATTCTCTTTAGACAGCATTGCATTCCCCCAGTCTGCCGGTTCTTTGAAACACGGAGACAGGATGAGACATGCTCTTTTACCTTTTTATGTCAAGTTATCATCATCATCACCGATTTTTTTACTTTATAATTAACACGTGTCGAAGTTAAACTATATTGCCAATTGATTCATAACATCTTTATGAATGTTTTAACAGGGAACTTTGTGCTGTAAAAAGATAATTTATGATAAATGGTTACATAACAATAACAGTTGATGGTGTATGGAGATAAAAAGGGCATACATAACATGGTTAAGTCGAGACAAAAATAAGACTGTTTTGCAAGTATGCAATTTAAAACATAATTCATTGCAGTATCTGTCATCACCGTGATCATGTTTGTTTCAAGCAGATTTTGCTCATGAGCTCAGCGAGTTATTATTCCTCACAAAGAATCTGTTTTATCTATCATATTATGATTTTTTTATCCTATATTGTCCTGTTATGCTTCATTTTCCCCATAAAAACACTCATATGCTTATATTGTCACATGCATGGAAGTTCAATTGGGTCTCATTTAATTTGATCAGCAATAGTAGCATTATAATCAATATGGTCACACATTATTTTAAGGTCCAATTCTCACTATTAACAAACCATTAACTACAAATTTTGCCTCCGTAAACTCCGTCAACAGTTAAGTTTAGTTATTGGGTAGGATTAGGGTTGTAGAATATGGTCATGCAGAATATGTTCTTTATAAGTACTAATAAACAGCCAATATGTTAATAATACGCATGCTAAAAAGCAACTAGTGTATAGTGAGAATTGGTCCTTATACTAAAGTGTTACCCAAATTATTATTACACACGTAGTTTTGAACAACTGCCCTACACTGCAAAAAAATTAAAATGAAAATTAAATTTTAAATAAAAATAATATTTTTATATATGATTGTTTTCCAGATAGTATATCTTAAACATATTTTTGCCCTATTATTAAATGAAATTATATTATTTTTTACACAAATGGCAATTTAAGTGTGTTAGATTTATGCTTAAAACATACATTCTTAAAGGATAAAATACTACTACTACTACTACTACTACTAATAATAAAAATTCAAAAAAATAAATAAAAGTAACTTTTCTACAGTGAAATAGAAAAATGAAGACAACAACAACAACATTTCGAATCCTCCAAAACCTACAATAAATATAAAATCTGTAGTGACTCACCATATTTGACCATGTTTCCCTCAGTGTGTTTTTGTTTTTGCTGTTTATGTGCTGTATTAAGTGCCCAGGGTATGCGCGTATTTTAACAGAGAACAGGAGGTTGCAAGCATTATCTCTCTGGTCTCTCCTCTCTCGATCTTTCCTTCGTCTGTACTGTGGGTTGTGTCTCCACAGACTGCCATGATGTGGGTGTTTTGTGTAATACCCACAAGCGCACAAACCCTCCCTCTCCTTTCCCTTCTTTTTCGGTTTATCTCTTTCCACAAGTTCGTGTTTGCAAAAACTGCAGCAGCATTTCTGTTTTGATATCTGCAATGAAGCTTTTATAATTTTTCAGAATTCCTATATCATCCCATGCACGCATGCATGCATTCGATCCTGTCCTGTCCTGTCATGCCATCTACCGTATGTGGGCTGTGATCCCTCATAAGGCACTATACTCATGTGCATTCAACCGCATGTGCATTTCTACAGGTCTGCCAGATGGTGATCGAACATAAAACAAGCTGCGTTAACATGAACCTCAGGAATCCCAGCATAAGTACTCGTTAGATGGGATCACATCCGGCCTACATAAGGGCAGTGACAGTTAAGAGGGATATGATACTTCAGACCTCCCAAGGGCCGGCTTTTAATGGGGCCATTCCGGCCCTTGAGTCCAGTGCCGTCTATTACAGCAGTGACCTCCAAAGGATGTGAATGGTGTAGTAGAGGATACTCTTTCTAAAACATCTGTGTCCTTGTGCAATGATGCTGTCTTCATTAATGTGAATCGTTTTTCATCTTTTACCCCACAGGTCTTTCTCATTTTATATGTTGGATCACAGAAAAGAATGACACATTAATATAACATAAGTCAGTTTCAGCTACTATTTCCAGCCATGTAAGCGCTGCTCTTATATTTTTTGATAAAATACACCAGTTTGAAAAGTATATTTCAATAAAATTTCACATCAGGTATACAATCTGACATTCAATTTTGAGATGCACAATATATTGATACCATGTCGGTTATCTTCCCATATTAGATATATTATTTGATTGTATCAGTATTGTATATATTTATTGTATATTTTATATAAATGCTTATTTTCCCTTTTTTTATTAGATTTAGTTTTCTGTCATCAAACACTCACTTAAAGTAAAATCTAATAATACTTATGTATAATGTAATTGGCAAAATTCATAACAGTATTTGCCATAACAGGAAACATGTTCTTAACACGTTTACTCTGTAATGATTACAACATATTTAAATTTGAAATAACCATTCATCCACAATCCTGAAAAAAAATGCATCATGATTTCCACAAAAAATAATAAGCAGCACAACATCAACATAGATGATAATAAGAAATGCAGCAAATCCGAATATTAGAATGATTTCTGAAAGGATGTGTGGCATTGAAGACTGAGTAATCAAATCAGCTTTGTCATCTGTAGGATCTGAGGATCCTCAAATGCAAACTGTGTGTGTTTTTCTTCAAGAGAGCAACCATATATCCGTGTTGTGTTTTGCTTTCTTTTTCCATCCATCCATCCATCCAATAATAATCACTATATGAAGTTTAGACACGTAGTTTTTAAACTAAGTTCGGGAGGAGCACGTCAGATACTCAGGCTAATTAGCACAGGTGGTACACAATCTAGGTAATCAATCCTGGGACATAAATACAGCTGTCTTACCTCCATCTAGTTGACGGTTAAACAGCATTCGGTGGCACCATTTACCTTTACATCACAGACTCAACATTTCCGTCCAAACAACGAGACCCATGATGGGGTTTTCGTAACCCTCCGGTCAATCTGCCGGCCCCAGGATCGTCTATTTTTATTTTTATTTTTCACCAGACACGGACGCCGAGCTCCGGGCTTCGTCACGACCGCTGCTCTCTGCTCGACCAGCCACACGCTCTCCTCCACCTGCCGGAGGTCGCAACAGCAGGCCTTCAACGAGCCTGGGCCACGCCCCAGGTTTCACCGCAGCAAAGCTTCACTCGCTTCACTGCAGCGCAAGTATTTAGCCGGGCCTCTAGCTACAAAGGCAGGTATTTGTTGATTAAAAATCGTTAAAAGACCTCGCGAAGACATGGGATGTTAACGTCACTATGTAACCATGACACCATGCCCAGAATAAATACCGGACGTACTTAACCCTCCGTATTTTACCAGCATTTAATTGGCTTAGCATTCCTTAGACTAATAAGCTGGATGAGATAAATATGTTTTACGAATACACTCTTGATCACCGCGGACCAACAGTAAAATGAACGTGCACGAGGTATTCTCATTCAACCTGTGCTATATTAAGGTTTTGTTTTCGACCTAAATCATAGAGACACTGACCCTGATTTGCATATGCATTTCAGAGGGCTAAATAGAGCCCCTTCACAACAGATTTAGTTCCCAACCAACTGTCAGTTTTGACCCAAATATGAATTTCAGTTACATAATTAATCCAAATTTCGACAGTAATAAATTATCTTGCAGCATCAGTTGCACGCTTTCCCAAGATCTCCGGTTCTCTCTTGTGCATTTAATTCCACTGGGAAAATCACTCTAAACCGATCATTTGAATCAGTGAATCGTCGACTAGAGAACAGCTACTATCGGATCATTCCAACTTGCAAAGGAAGCGTTGGAGCAATTATAATTAATTTTACAGGTTCTTTACAAAATAATCAGCTTGTTCATGAATCAGACACTGCTCCTACGCCCCAGAGCACATTATATACATTATTAAGAGTAACGGTATGTTTCACGATACGTAGCAGTAAAGTGCAATATTTGGAGCAGTAAAGTTACTAAATAAACGACTCCAGAAACTACAGGTATTAGAAATGTACTTAAATATGGTAGCATAATAAAGCTACTTCATTACTGACCACCAGCGCCCTGTTAAACGTCACAACCATTTTCCATGGCCTATACAGCTACAGCCACAGGCGCAAGCTCGAAGCTGCCTCCGCTTTCAACACAGCCCCACACATCTGTCTTTTTCCTTTCGCTATGAATAACTCTCTTTTTCCTTTACAGTGGCCTCCAGCTCCCGTAGAAGACACTAGCGTGAGGTTACCTCCATTAGCAGAGCCGGCTACAATAGCTCTTCAGGACCCCCGTCCTGTGGCCTACAGCTACGGCAGTCAAAGCAAGCAGTCTACACAATCAAGCGCGTATCAGCATTTAAAATAAGAGCAGCCTTCCGTAGTGAGGTTTACATCTTACTTTCATAGATCCACCACATTCCAAACCACAGGCATAATGACTCCACAGCATTTGTAAGAAAAACACAGACTGGCGAGACCGCACACGTCAAGTGTACATCAAACAAACGCGTGTCTCTCTCAGCGCTCCTGCGCTATGAAGCCAGCGACTCTCCTTGTAACTTGCTCCAACCTTTCCAAACCTATGAAAGGTTATTTTACAAAAGGTTCAAGGGGCGCATGCTCGTGAAGAATTGGAAGTAAGCAGCATATGGGTGTTTCTAAAGCAACTCGGCGTCATCGCTCATCTGGTTAAAATCTAAGCCCAGAATTGATTCTGAAATTCTCAGAATCGTTTGAGAGAGACTTGGTCATTTCTCCATGATAGAAGCACTGCAACAATCGTAATCATTGAATTTGGACATCAAAGTTGCCATTTGCCAAATTCTCCATCGAGTTCAGCCGCATTCATCCTGAAATAACCTGTTCAGCTTTCCCCTATAGGCGGCGCAAATTAAACAAGGGTTCACGACCAAAGACCAAGGCCACGCCCCCGATTTCGCAGATGCAAGGCCCGCAGAGGGCCCGGCTGCAGCTCAGCCGTCCGGCACGGCTTTCCAGTCAGCAATACCCATAACTCAAACAGGCTTCTAGCCAACTCCACCTCAATTCTGGCTCAACAGCCCACCCCTTCTGCCCAGAGCCCGCAGCCCAAGTAAACGCTTGGCCGCAGTGGCCGGCTTACGTAGCCCCACAACCTGGCCCAGGGCCCGTAGCCCAAGCTAGCACATGGCCGCAGTGGCCTCCCAACCCAATCCCTCAACCTACCCCTCTCAGCTCAGGGTCAAGAAAATACAGTGCCTCCAGCCGCTTACAACACCCTCCTCCAAGCAAAACCGCAATACTGCTCTTCACCGCTACACCAATGACCGTCCCAGCAAATGCCATTGCCACAGAGCCCCATAGCGGCTCACGCGTTCGAGCACAGATTTTAGCAGAAATTCAAGAAGTTGGCTCCAGAGGCGGACAAATTCCCAACCCCAATACCTCCATGTTCAGAAATACGTGACAGCATGGGAATGCTTCAAGTTGTACTATCTCTCTCATAATATTCCGTTCCCTGAATTTTCTCTACTCTCAATAACTTCTTTTATCTCTTTTCTCAACAGCATTAAATGCCTCCAAGTCAGCTCCATCAAAGGTTACATAAGCGGTATCCAATTCATCCACAAGCTGTTGTACAGCGCTCCGTCACCCGATATTAGCAATTCTCAAACTGCCATGTTGATAAGAGGAATTCAGCGAACCCGACCTACTCGTCCCGACTCCAGGCTACCCATTACCGTAGACATCCTCACCAAGGGCATCCACACCCTCCGCACAGGTTACCAGACCCCCAGTACAGCCCGTACACTCGACACCATGTTCATTTTAGGTCTTTGGGTTTTGAGATGCTCCGAGCTAGTCATCTCCTCCAAATTTGACCCAGCCACTAACCCCACCATCTCGGACCTAACTATCCTCGATAGCGAACCCATCTCTCTTTTTGAGCAACAAAGACAGACCAAGTCAAGAAAGGTCACTTCGTTTACATTTTTAATCTTCCTTCGCCTCTCCAACCTTACCAAGCCGTTCGCGAGTATCTCCGCCTCAGAATTTTCCAAGCTAGATCCCCCTCGAACCCTTATTTTTAGACCATGCCGGGAAACCAGCCAGTCGCACCTGGTTCCAAAAACATCTAAAAAGCTGTCCTGCTATCAGCAGGCATCTCAGCAAGAAATTTTTCCAGCCACTCTTTTCGCATCGGGGCAGCAACATCAGCGGCCCAAAAAAGGCCTCACTAAACATCAGATCCTAACCCTAGGAAGATGGTCTTCAGAAGCTTTCCAAAGCTACATCAGAACGGACCAGTCTCACATTAAATCAGCCCACCAAACTCTAGTTTCATAAAAAATCGGTGCGAGCTTTCCTGGCTTTTACTTCCTTCAAATCACACGCTTGGCGAGGCTCCCCCTGCTGACACCACGGACCACCACTTACGACCAGAGCCTCCCAGCAAAAACTTGCCTTTTCCACCCTGCGGCGGAGAGTCTCACCCATCCAGGCTGCGAGCTGCCATCTCCAGTCAGGCGAGTGCCTCCCGCCACCCAACTTTACCTTTCCGTCTTTACCTGTCCGACAGTGAGTCTTGATCTCCCATCAGACTCCCATCGGACGCCGCGAGAGCCTCCCGCCAGACAACCTTACCTTTTCCACCCCACGGCCGTAGACTTACCCATCCAGACCGAGTATTTTCCTCCTGTCGGATGTCGGCGAGCCTCCCGGCCACACAGCTTTCATTGTTATGTCTTTACCTGTCCAACGCAGCGAGTCTTGATCTCCGGTTGGGCGCGGCGAGGTGCTCCCGGCCAGACAATCTTACTACTCTGTCTTTACCTGTCCAACGAGCGAGTCTTAATCTCCGGTTGACGCCGAGGTGCTCCGGCCAGACAATCTTACTTTCTTCTGTCTTTACCTGTCCAACACGGCGAGTCTCGATCTCCGTTGACGCCGGCGATGCCCGGCCAGACAATCTTACTTCCTTCTGTCTTTACCTGTCCAACACGGCGAGTCTCGATCTCCCGTTGGGCGGCGAGGTGCTCGGCCAGACAATCTTACTTTCTCTGTCTTTACCTGTCCAACACAGCAAGTCCTGGTATCTCGTTGGGCGCGAGGTGCTCCCGGCCAGACAACCTTACTTTTCCTGTCTTTACCTGTCCAACAAAGCAAGTCCTGGTATCGTTGACGCCGGCAGGTGCTCCGGCCAGACAAATCTTACTTTTCCTGTCTTTACCTGTCCAACACAGCAAGTCTTAATCTCCTGTTGGGCCGGCGAGGTGCTCCCGGCCAGACAACCTTACTTTTCCTGTCTTTACCTGTCCAACAAAGCAAGTCCTGGTATCTCGTTGGGCCGGAGGTGCTCCGGCCAGACAAATCTTACTTTTCCTGTCTTTACCTGTCCAACACAGCAAGTCTTAATCTCCTGTTGGGCCGGCGAGGTGCTCCCGGCCAGACAAACGCTCTTCCGTCCTGCTCGCACCAAAATATCGAACCCGTCCGAACGCGACATACCCGGCCGTTTTGGCAAGCTTAGCCTTCAGTCCACCACCGGCGAGGCTCCACCACCCTGCTCACAAGTATCAATCTCACCTCAGATGCCGCAAGAGCCTCCCGGCTGGACAACCTCACCTTTTCCTCCTCGTCCAGCGGTTAACCCATCAAACAGGTGGGCACGCCCACCAGTTGGATGTCGGCTAAGCATCCCGACCAAACTTTACCTTTCCGTCTTCACCTGTCCGACACAGTGAGTCTTGATCTCCCATCGGACGCCGGCGAGGTGCTCCCGGCCAGACAACCTTACCTTTTCTAGTCCCACGCTGGCGACGCTTACCGTCCAACACAGCGGGTATTGTGCCCCGTTGGGCGGGCGAGAGCCTCACAGGCGAGACGACTTACCGCTTCCCACTTGGCAGACGAGATTAACCCGTTAAACTCAGTGAATATGGGCCTCCCGTAGAGTTCGGCGTCAATCTCAGTCACCCATCTATTTTTTCCGTCCGACGGGCGACGAGGCCTAGCCGTCGCTGCGGTCCTCGTCCGCCCGCCGAACACCATTCAACTGTCTCTGCTATCCTCAAACCTTTTCCCCCCGCCTGGCGTGGCTTATCCGTCCGATGTCCTAAGTCTTACAATCTCCCATCGGATGCTGTGAGGGCCTCCCCAGTTCCGGGTTTCTCTTCTCCCTACTCGCCGAGGAGACTATCCGTCTGGCAGCGTAGCCTTGGTCTCATGTCAAGACGTCGACGCGGTCTCCGTGGGCTCCTATGCTTGCCGTCCGCATGCGACGCCATCCATTCGATGCCGTGAGTCTCGATCTCCGCCGGATGTTGTGAGAGCCTCCTTGTCGGGCGTCCCAAACTCTTTTATCTGCCTAGCCGATAGGGACCCATCCGTCCGTCCGGGAGGGTATTATCGGAGGCTTCATGGGTCCTCTCGCCAGATATCGCCTCTGTCCTCTGATTAGCAGGGGCTGATGGCCAGTAGGGCCGGTACGCCGACTCCGTGAACTATCCCACTGCAGGCAACTCGGGTCCTCCTGGCCAGGGCTCCAACCACGCTGCTCCTCCATCGGCGGGCAGGGCTCACCCGTCCCAATGCGGTGAGCCATCGCTGGGCCTCGGTTGAGCCCTCCCGACCGGGTCGCCCCAAAACCACGAAGTTCACTCCGCGGTCGGTGGGGCCCACTCATGCATGCCAAACCGCTCTCCTCAGAGCACGAGCCCCCCGGCCTGCCACAAGTTACTCCTGGGAACTAGCTCCCGCCAGATCTCAAACGCGTATTTGGGGGGTAATCTTAGTCTGGCGGCTGTCCTACAGTATATTGTTTTTGGGGGTTCACTGGGTTCGGGCCATTCCCGGCTAGGAGCCCTCCCCAGGACAGCACGCCACAACGTATTACCATACACGCCAAATACGCATTACGTTATCGTGCTAGTAGATGTAAGTGTGAAATCGTGAAATGAAGTTTAGACACGTAGTTTTTAAACTAAGTTCGGGAGGAGCACGTCAGATACTCAGGCTAATTAGCACAGGTGGTACACAATCTAGGTAATCAATCCTGGGACATAAATACAGCTGTCTTACCTCCATCTAGTTGACGGTTAAACAGCATCCCTCCACCACCCCTTCTCCACCAATATCACTAGAATTCTAATCACACAGAGGGGGGGGTTCACTGGGTTCGGGCCATTCCCGGCTAGGAGCCCTCCCCCAGGACAGCACGCCTACAACGTATTACCATACACGCCAAATACGCATTACGTTATCGTGCTAGTAGATGTAAGTGTGAAATCGTGAAAGCATATTATATTGTTGTTGTTTACTCTTTTGACTGTGGTATAGCCTGAATGCACTGTAAGTTGCTTTGGATAAAAGCGTCTGCTAAATGCATAAATGTAAATGCAATGTTTTGTCTTCATGAAATAGATGGAATGTTTAATGGAAATTCAAGGTTTATGGGATGTTGTTTTAAAGCAGTTTTGGTATAACACTACCCGTTGAACTTATGTTGGTCAGACAAAGTCTGAGTATTGAAACATATGCAACTAAGACTATCCAGTAAACTCTGCTCCTTTTTATCACCACTTCGCCTCCTTTTTCTGCTCTTCTCTGGCTTTTTCCTCTGTCAACTTCTTGGCTTATAGAAGGCTGTTAATACCAGACAAGACTTGCTGTTAACAGGTTTTGGGTATTAGACTACTTTGCTGATGAGTTGTTCTGGTACCAGTCAAAACAGGTATTTTCTGACAGGATCTGGCATCTGGGGCTAGATTTTAATTATCTGGTGTGGAGACGCATCACAAGAATAAATTAAGTTTTACTACAGTTACAAATGTATTATTATTTCACAATACTACTTATGTATGGTATTTTGGTTTAAATAAATGCAGCCTTGATGAGACCCCATACTGAAAACTTTGGTGTCTATTAAAAATGTGCTATTTAAACTGGAAAACAAGACAGACTGTATAACGATTTGTCTGACTCATAAATGTATGAGGCAACCATTACTGCTATATACTGTAAAGTCTGGTTCGATTGCTGTTGTATAAGTTGAGTAAATGAGTCACATAGTGTAATCAGATGTGTGAAGCGGTGATGTTTAGCGTTGAATTAAGCAGGTTAATGGTGTGTTATTGTCACAGAGCTGCCCTCTGTTCCCTCTGCCTAGCCCTTTTGGCATTAAGACATGAACACATATTTGGGTTTTAAAAACTCTTTATTTACCTTGATGTGTCAGTGAGTTGGAGAGATGAATTATATACACACATTTACACACCTGAACACTAAAATTATTGGACATTTAAGTTTTCTTATAAACTGTTGCCTATTACCTGAATCAGCATGTATAGTGGCGGCCATCTTGAACTGAGTAAAAGAGCCGATAAGACTTTTGTCAGCCATTTTATACCTTTGCGGTGTTGCATCCTGGGGCGTGGGTGACACCAAGTATGAGTGGAAAGGGGTGGAAAATCTTTTATGAGTTCTTGCATTTGACTTTCTATAATTATTGTTGAATTTAAATTATGGTATATTATGCTATTGATATTGGTGTATTGAAGGAAATTGTATTATTCAAAGTTTAATCCTTTTTATGTGATATTACTTCATATTTTCATGTGATATTGCAGCTCCTGAGAAATGGTTGAACCCATGAGTATAAATTCTCACGTAATGAAGCAGTCAGGAGGTCATTGACTGGTGTGCAGTAACTAGGAGTATTCTTATTGAATCATTGTAATCCCTGAACCAAGGTTTTTTTTGTTTGTTTTTGTACTTTGAAGTAAATTTTTATTGTCTTCCTTAAGGGATTTTCCGCAATGGAACGTCTTCATGTTTTTGCACCGGGGAGCACTCCGCACTTTATTGGCTTGGGAAAAATGAAATAAAAAGAAAAATCTGGCATTCGACGTCCTCATTCATTGTTTGAACAACTTTAGACGGTGCCCCTAGTTGCACCGTGACAGTTATACTGTGGAAGTGGAAAGGGGTGACACCCATTAAACTGTATTTCACTTGACAGGCAAACACTTGTCAAAAGTCCCTCTTGTGCTGCAGATAGAGGGTCCATGATGTTATTTATTCATTTTCTCCTGTGCCTGTGTGCTTTATAAACCTGTAAAGAGTTTGATGTTTGCCCTTGTCCTTCTGTTTCTCTTTTCTTTGTCTCCATCCTACACTTGTTTCTTGCTCCCTCAGCCCGTGGTTATGCAACAGAGCGACTGAATTAATGATCAGTGTTGATGCAGGGCAACCAGAACAGCATGGTCATTTCTGATGCAAACATCTGAAATGACACTGAAAAGCACAACAGGCTACAGTATGCTCAAAAGAATGACATGGAACTATGCATAATAATTCACAGTGGCATTTGAATCACTTTTAGTGCATATTGATGTATGATCATGTTTTCATGCTTTTTTTAAAACACAAACATGTCAATTTGGTGAGTACTTCATTTAATCTGTAACATTAACTTGACCACTCGGGTGCATTATGGGAAAGGCATTTGTCGCAAATGTGTATCCACTGTAATCTCAGTTCAAAAGATAGGGTGCATGTGCAAATGTGTGGTTTATGAAAATCCTTTCCAGTTTGAGTCATGTAGGAACTTGTAACAGCTGCAGGGAAGGTAAAGGGGTTTGTTTTCTGGCTTGTTTGTTAGCTTTTGTCATTTTGTTGCCTGTTTGTTTGTGTGTACTTGAAAAATATGTGATTCACCAAAAAAAAAAAAAATTAATCACATGTTTGTTCTCTTTTGCACCTCTGACTAACCTTTATATTACAAACTGGACTTGAAGGCCCGCAGTCAGTTGTAACAAACACTTTAAGTCAAGAAAACCCCCAACTGTAAACCCCCTTTATTTTAAGAGAAGATTTGGAATGTTCCAATATTAAAATTTCTGTCTGATAGGACAAAACGATTATAACAATTAAAATACAACACAATTTTATTTTATTTAAACAAATGGTTAGAATCAGTCATTTTAAGTGATTTTAGGCATCATAACATAGGGGAAATGAGCCCATACAGTTAAACACTCAGTAGGGACTGATAATAGTGAATTGGGGAGTCTACTATCAGCTGAAATCCTGTATGATACCAATAAAACAGTTTCCTTAATACTGTTTAAATTTCCTGTAAAAACAGCTGAGTAATGGTTGTCAGAAATTCACAGTAAAACAATACGATGACAATGATTTAGGTATTATGGGATATTGTATGGGATATAGTATATTGGTGCAAGAACCACCGCAAAGGCTGTTCAATGTGTGCCACCACACAGGGCTTCATTCCTTAAAGGGACTCATGGATTGTAAATTAATTTTCATGTACATTTTAATTAAATAAAACGTACATAATTTACTAGACTGAAATATAAGGTTTGTCATTTTATAAAACTTTTTTATTTGTCAAGACTTGTATTATTTGAGCTGTAAAATTGTGAAAATTGTAGGTTTTTATAGGTCATTTTATATTTCAGCTTGTTTCCATAGACATTAGTGTTGTTTAAAAAAAGCAACATGTTCTAATTTAATATTAGGATTTTCAATATTAATATTATTGAAAATTTTAATATTAGGATAATATTAGGTGAACACGTGTTGGCACGTGTTCACCTTCAAGAAGTACATTTGACTTTCTCCCTTCTTTTTCCGTGTCTCTGTTATTCACAGGGTTCTTTATGAGCTATTTGGCAGTGACACACACTGGCTCACCTCTTTCCCATCTGTTCTCCCTTTAATGCAGTTCACAGTGTTGGGGGAGAGAGGGAAGTGACCCCTGCCCACCTCTACTCAATACTCTACAAACACATCCATGCTTCTGACCACATCCTCCTGCTGAACAACCCCAGGGGACGCACACGGAGCTGAAGGGCATATCAGGTCAAATAACTGCTGATCTAGAGCCAGTGTGACGTTCCCTGCCACAGATTCAAAGACCTTTAGAACTGCCAAATTCAGTTCATGTCCTTCTGCTGAGGTTAATACACAGCTGATTCACTGCTAGCTGAGAGAAACAACTGTGATCATGGATCAAGGATACCAATAGGAAATCTGAGCTGATCTCAAAAAGATTCTTGTAAAGTTTTGAGGTAATGTAAGTTTGGAAGATTAAAAAATACTATATATATATATACATTTTATTTTATATCCTAATAATCAATATAATCATAGTTTCCACAATATTGAGCAGCACAGCTGTTTTTAACATTGATAATAATAAATGTTTCTTGAGTGAAATCAGCATATACGATTTCTGAAGGATCATGTGACACTGAAGACTGGAGTAAATCAAATAAACGCAGTCTTGCTGAGTATAAGGACTTCAAAAACCACAAACAGTAGAGAACAATAGTTTGAACTTTTAAATTTTGTATTTTGCCGTAGTTGTGGTGCAATCAGCACCTGTGCCTCTAATGCAAGACTTAGAAAACTCTTATGATTAGCTCAAAAAGCCTGGAAGCAGAACTGAGTGCTCATATATGCTGACTTCAGTTTTAAATGGTTTTGTGGTTGTGACCATGGATGATGTAAAAAGTGGCTTTAGAAATAATGTATGAAATAATTATGTCATGGCAGGGTTGTTGTTTCTTTTTTTATAGTATTTTGTATAATACAGTGAATTTCACTTTCATGCCAAAGTTCCAAACATTCAAGGTAATAAGACAACTTGTCCTCCTCTCAGAAGCTGATTATTTCATAAGAATGTCACTTGTCTTGCCAAGATGGAACGTCGCTTTCTTTTCATTGTGTCATCATGCTATGTGTGTGAGCTGACACTGCGTGTGCTGGCCTGTACAGATGCAGATAGACCATCAGGATGGGCAAAGATTCCCCACTGTACTCTGTGACTAGTTTTGGCTAGTGGCAGGCATTAGGACATGATCTGGATCTCTATTGATTCCCTCTCTCTTTCTCTCCCCTCAGGACACTTGTGGTATTGAATTCCCCTGTGAAGGGATCAGACAGCGGGCAGAGAGTCAGCTCAGGAAGCTGTCCCTGTGAGCAAATGGGTGAGTTTCTAATTACTGTACTCCATATACACATTGTGTTTGCCGAAAATCTACAGGCCTCCATGTTTCAAGTCTGCCATTTACTCTTTCTTCCAAGTATCTATATTATCAACAAAAAAAAATCACAGTTAAGCTTTATCAGTTACTTTAAAGAAACAGATTTGAATATATTAAAATAAATTATTTTACTCATTACACATTTATTGGCCAATAAGTGGTGAATTATGTTGAATCGCCCCCTTGTGGTCACACTGTGTCAACGCACTGGCTAACCACAGCAGCAACATTCATATTATTTAAAATATATCTTAATTTATCTAAATGTCTTAATGTTTGAGAATATAAGATAATTTATTTGTATTATGTGAGTTTACAGAAAATATATATTGGATTATCCATCTATTTTATTGTTAATTGCCAGATGCCTCTTGTGAAATGTTCACTTGCAGTTTACTTCAAATCTCAAATGTATTACTTGCAGATAATTTAACATTTAATTTTAATAAAACAAAATAGGCAGAAGATTCAGTCTGCTAGTCATCTTGAGAAGTATTACAAACAACCAAATCAGATATCAATCAGTGAAGTATAGATCATTAGATGTTTGTCTCTGTGTTTGTCTTCACCACATCATTCTGCTGTGTGTTCAAAACTGTCAATCAGTCGTTCATGACAGATGGTTTGCATTTACTATTTAGTGCTGTAATTCCTGCTTCTGTCTCAGAATGAAGACTAATTAACTCGCAGAAAGTAACAGAGTAATAGAGCTTCTCTTTTAAATCATTTATTTTCAAACCATTTAATGGCCCATAATGGGGAAAAACTCCATAGAAAAAGAGAACCATAGGTGAAAAATGAACAATAAATACTGTATATTTTTCACAGAACGATATGCATGTTTAAATACAGTATTAGTGTTATATGATATAGAATATATTTTGCACATCTTGCACACCCCCTAGCACCACCTTGTGGCTTCATGTTGATCACTGGACCTACTTTGTAAATCCCTTGTCTGAAAAATAGCAATGTAATGTGTTTGTGATACAACATATTAACAATGCACTGCAATAACAGTCAAGCACCTGTCAAGCTCTCTCTCTCTCTCTCTCTCTCTCTCTCTCTCTCTGTCTGTCTTTTTAATTTATAAATAATTTCATTTTCATAAGTTAATAGTTAATTGATTACTAGTCAGTGAAGAAGTGAAGATTCCTATTGCGATGTCAAGAAAATTGATAGGTTTTCAGAGTTACTGTCATTATATACTAGAAAGGCAATAGTTTCACTGCCAGTGTGGACAAAATATCATTTAAAATGATTGATGGGGCAAACTGGACTCTCAGGTATATATTTCACAGCATGTTTTATATAAAATATGGGTTAACTAGTGGCTTGCTGAAATATTCTGAATGTCCACTAAGAGGCGCTGTTGATCTTTTTCTGGCAAGAAAAAAGGACAAATCTAAGTAATACAAACACATCAATGCACATCAGCAAAGCCAACAATATGTGATTTTTAAATGGAGAGGCCATTAAAAGGCAACCTGCCGGTTACTTGGATAGTGTTAAAAGTAGCTTTACTGAAGGATAAAGACTGGTGATTGAACTTCAGATGCAGCTAGCAATTAGATGACGGCATCTAAAATCCTTTTCTTATCACGAAATTAGTCATTGAAGGCATTGCAATTATGAAGAAATCGGCTGCAATAGGTGCCATTAAAGTAATATTTGCTCACAGATGCAGAACTTCACTTAAACTTGTTTGACTGCATTTTGGATTCATGTTTAAACTGTATCCATTTTGCTGCTAAACCTGCTAAAAAGTGCAGATTATGCTGTAAACCTGATTTCCCTCTCATCCAGACTGCCTAAACAGCACACCCACGTCATCTTCACTGAAGACATCACAGCAATTTGTAATAATAATAAAAGCACATACAATTTGAAGATTAGCAAGCCACAGACACACAATCAGCACCTTGGCCCTGAATGTCCGCAAGAGAAACTGAATGCTTTCTGGCTGAAAAGAAAAGCGCTTACAGAGACAAAACGAGGCTCACACAGCAGTGCTGATGATGTAACGTTGGAAATGCCTAGCTGCTTCATATTCCTTGGTCTACTGATCTCAAGACCACACTGAAAAAGGTGTTGTGACAGCTCCGCTTTAGGTGCTGTTTGAGAATGTGTGTGATTTTGACAAACAATTGTGAAGCACTATCGCAGGAAACACACTTACTGGTGCTTTTTGCTGTTATCTACAAAGACGAGTGAGGAAAAACACTTGTGGGTAGCTGCTACAGAACACTTAAAGGGATATTTCACCTAAAAATTACACAACTACTAGTTTACCCATGTGCTGCGGCCAAAAATATGATCCAAATTTATCATATTTTTGTAAATTGGCATATTGAATATTTTTTAATTTATCAGGCGAAATCTGTTCTCTACATCTAGACCAAAGACAATATTGTGATGAAACGTCTCAGGTTACGTATGTAACCATGGTTCCCCGAGTGGGGAACGAGACACTGCGTCCCCTAGGGGTCGCTACGGGGAACGCCCTCAGCGTGACTCGGTCTGAAGATACATATGTAAAAACACCACCTGTTGGCCGGCGACAGCCCATGACATCACTACCGGCGTGCCACAATATAAGTGCCGCCGGGAGAATACATCATCAGCTTCTTCGTCTGAAGCTTGCGTCCGAAGCATGGCCCGAAGCCTAGGGGACGCAGTGTCTCGTTCCCGCTGGGAACCATGGTTACATACGTAACCTGAGGACGTTCCCCTTCATGGGAACTCGAACTGCGCCCCTAGGGGTCGCTACGGGAACGTTATACCCACTTCACCATGCTGAGGGAATGCAAGCCAATTTCTCAAAAAGGCGAGCACTAAGCCAGCTCTACCCGGCTAAGGAGTTGCCCTGGGACGGCTGATGGCTGTCAGTGATATTATCCCCTTCGCCAAAGGCCCGAGCTGCATACCCTAGTACTTACCTGTTCTAGGTGCCGGGATTACCGGGCCTAGGGTAGAGCTCAAAGTCTTGGAATCAGAAAAAGATTCCTTTTAAGATATGGCCAGGCACCTGCTCACTAGGTCCTGGCCGATCACTCAGGGGTTACCACTTGCTCTCAAGCTTACCGAGGAACTGTCTCAACAGACCTCTTGGTAGCGTACACCTTTCTTTTCCCTTTTTTTTTTTGGACCCAACATATATGGGACAGGGGAGCGGGGCCCAAGGCACAAGCCGGGGCTTTAACCAACTCAAAAAAGGGCACGAAGCTGTGTGCGTAACCCTACCCTTTCGGGATTTTAGAAAGAACGCAGAATCTTGATGTGCGGACTTACCACTGAGTGGATTTTAGAAAGTGCCCAAAGTCTCGCGTGTGCACTTATTAGAAGAACGTTCTATGCCCTGGAGCGGAGAACTACTCATTCCTCGGAGTGAGAGGGAACTCAGACGCTCAGAAGGGAGCGGCAAGCTCATAGATGACCCTCTGGTTGAGGGGAGCAATGCTGGCTCGACCAACAAGGCGAGCGACCTATCACAGAGCTCTGGGGGGCGGAGAAACTCGGACGCTCAGAAGGGAGCGGCATGCTCATAGGTGACCCTCCGGTTGAGGGGAGCAGTGCTAGCTCTACCGACGGCGAGCCCTGGAGAGCGGAGAACTCATTCCTCGGAATGAGAGGAACTCAGCTACCAATGAGGAGCTCTAGAGCAGAGAACTCACTCCTCAGAGTGGGCACGAGAAGGCACTCCGCCGCTCAGAAGGGAGCGGCAAGCCCAACCATGAGCTCTGGAGAGCGGGGAACTCATTCCGAGGAATGAGAGGGAACTCCCCGCTCAGCAGGGAGCGGCATGCTCATAGATAACCCTCTATAGTGAGGGGAGCAATGCTAGCTCGACCAGCAAGACAGATCACAGAGCTCAGAGGAGCGGAGAACTCATTCCTCAGAATGAGAGGGAAACTCAGACGTTCCGCAGGGAGCGGCGTGCTCAAAGATGACCCTCTAATGAGGGGAGCAATGCTAGCTCTACCTATAACGAGCTCTGGAGAGCGGAGAACTCATTCCTCAGAATGAGAAGGAACTCAGACGCTCAGCAGGGAGCGGCATGCTCATAGATAACCCTCTATAGTGAGGGGAGCAATGCTAGCTCGACCAGCAAGGAGAGCGACCTATCACAGAGCTCTGAGGAGCGGAGAACTCATTCCTCAGAATGAGTGGGAACTCAGACGCTCCGCAGGGAGCGGCATGCTCAAAGGTGACCCTCTAACGAGGGGAGTAATGCTAGCTCTACCTATAACGAGCTCTGGAGAGTGGAGAACTCATTCCTCAGAATGAAAAGACACTGCGCCGCTCAGAAGGGAGCGGCATACTCATAGGTAACCCTCTTATCGTGAGGGGAGTAATGCTGGCTCTACCCTTGCAGTGGTGACCAGAATGACTGAAGATCCAGGAGGATCCGCAGAAACCTCCGAGGGGACTCACGTCCAGACCATCAGTAAGGCAGTTCGAGAATACAGAACCTGCCTGAAATCATCATAGGTCCAGCCTGACTGCAGTTCTTAGGCTCCCACCTGACCTCGGTTCCGGTGGGGTAGATGGTGGTTTGCAGGGGAATTAAGGAGGGAAGCTAAGGGTCGATGGTAGAACCCTCCCCGAGGGAGGGGAGTAGATATTATTTTTTACTCTGGTCCAGACGAAAGCCTCTTTGAGAACGCTTAGTCTGGATCACCTCCCTCAGGTTTTGCCTCTTACCTCTCTTTGACCAGTACCTCCCTCTACCCCTACCCGCAGGCGGGGGAGGGGCACGAGTCGCGACACTAGCCTTCTGCGCCCGCCTCTGGTCCTCAGACCAGGATGGACCAGGACCCCCGCTTTGTTCGGGCTCGGACCTGGACCTTCTTGGAATGAAGGTTTTGAAGGCAGCTGAGCATGCCCTCGCCTCCCTAAACTTCTCGACCACCGTCTCGACAGAGGCACCGAAAAGCTGGGAGGGCGAGACTGGAGCGTCGAGCAGAAAGCCCTTCTCTTTCTTCTCGAGGTCTGCCAGATTCACCCACAGATGCCTCTCCGTTACCACCATGGCTGCCATAGACCTGCCCATAGCAGAGGCAGCCTGCTTGGTGGCACGGAGGGCTAGATCTGTGGTGCGGCGCAGCTCGGCTACCTCGTCAGGTGACAAGCCCTGACCGCTATCCAGGTCCTTCAGCAGGTCCGCCTGGTACGCCTGAAGCACCGCCATGGTGTGCAACGAGGCGACTGCTTGACCTGCTGCTGCGTACGCCCTGCCATTCAAGCGTGATGTAGCCTGAAGGGGCCCGGATGGCAAGGAGGGAACCTTCAGAGAGGGTGTCTCCCCCATAGAGAGATAGCTAGCTAGCGTCTCTTCTACAGGGGGCATCCTCTCATAGCCATTTTCACGCATCCCTGCAATGTTAGCATAACTGTTACGCTGGAACTTGTGGATTCAGTCTCAACATCCTCACTCTCAGACATCTCCTGCTCTTCCTGGGCACAACCCAGCAGAGCACTAGCCGCCGGATCAGATGATGTCAGAGAGATTACATCATCATAATCTAGCGGCTCGCTCTCGTTCTTTGCCGACTCGTGTGAAAGGGAAAGCTCCCTCTCAAACTCATCGGCTAGATCCGCCTGCGAGCCCCACGATTTCATTCTCCTCCGTGCCTCGGCAGCGGTGGGACTTGAATCGCGGGAAGCAGACGGCTGCCCCTCTTTCCTCGAAAAGAGGGACAGGCGAGAGCGGAGCGTCCTCATAGGGAGCCGCTCACAATGCACGCAAACCGCCCCCTCAAAGACATCGCGTGCGTGCTCTATGCCCAAACAAAAGACGCAACAGTCGTGTGTGTCATCGGGTGTCAAATAACGAAGACACGGATCCACACACTTCCTAAACGCCTTGCTAGTGCTCGCCATAGTAGAAAGGAAAACTGTACTCTTACCAGATTCACTTTGCACGCTTCAAACAAATCAGTCAGTGAAGATGAAAAAGCTGATGATGTATTCTCCCGGCGGCACTTATATTGTGGCACGCCGGTAGTGACGTCATGGGCTGTCGCCGGCCAACAGGTGGTGTTTTTACATATGTATCTTCAGACCGAGTCACGCTGAGGGCGTTCCCCGTAGCGACCCCTAGGGGATGCAGTTCGAGTTCCCATGAAGGGGAACGCCGGCCAACAGGTGGTGTTTTTACATATGTATCTTCAGACCAAGTCACGCTGAGGGCGTTCCCCGTAGCGACCCCTAGGGGACGCAGTTCGAGTTCCCATGAAGGGGAAAGAACTTTTACCTTTGTAGACAATGTGAATTAATAATTAGTCATACTGTGATGTATATTTCTGAATGAAAATCTTCTGGAAAAAAAAAACAACACATTGTAAGGCCAGTAACTGATTGCACTGTCCGAGAAAGTCCTCAAAGGCACATCTTTGTATAATGCAGTGGGCGCAATGTTATTTTGGAGTTCTTTAACCCACCTTGTCTGTTCACAGTCATGACAATATAATGATGTACTTCTTTTGGAATATTTTAGGTCATTTATATCTCAATTATGTGCAAATTTCTCCCCATAGTTTGTATAAGCAAATACACAAAATTTTGTAACTTCACTATAGTAAAAATCTACACATCTATAATCTAAAATATTGAGACAACATGAGATCTTGTATTTGGGTCAAATTGCTGGCCCCATATCTGCTGTAAATTGAAAAATAACAATGTCATCATGTCAGGTCAAAATCATGTTATAACAATAATGGCCAGTAGATGTGTTGAAATGTTCTATGCATCCACCCACTGCGCAAGAATTCTTGATTTTATGCTTTATCCAACTATTATTTGTCAAAGTTTGGACATGTCTATAAATCAATTTGAACCATAATTTGTGCTGAAATTCTTGCAATCATAGACTCCCATTCTTTTCATCTCGTCTGTCTGTGTAAGAGTGTGTGCAGATAGGTGTGAATATTTTGCATTCTGTATGTTTTCTGAGTGTGTTCGTTCAAAATTACAGCAGATATATAGATTTTATTAAACATAGTTTTTTCTTCAGTGTACAGATTGATGCTACAAAGTGTACAGTAGACTCATTATGAGAGTCCAAACAGCTGATACAAACATCACAATAATCCACAAGTAATCCACTCAACACCAGTCCATCAATTAACATTGATAGGGGAAGTGAAAAGCTGTGTGAACTAAATCAATCAATAAGATGTTTTTTAACTTCAAACTACTGCTGGTGGCTAAAATAAGAGTCCTCTAACCATAATATTGCTTTCTCAATCAGGAGAGAAATATACATGGATCAAGCATCATTTACAAGTGTCTAAAATGGTTTTGATGTGAGGACAGCAGGAGGAAGCATTATTATCAATTATACACTGATATTTTGGTCGTAAGCGACGGCTTAAAATTAAAACACAGCTTTTCACTTCATAAGATGTTAATTGGTGTAGTGGAGTCCTGTGGATTACTTTTGTGGATTATTGTGATGTTTTTATTAGCTGACTCATTCTGACGGCACCCATTCACTGCAGAGGATCCATTGATAAGCGAGTGATGTAATGCTAAAGTTCAAAATTTACAAATCTGTTCTGATGAAGAAACAACCTCAGCTCTTGATTATATTTTTGGGCAAATAATTTTTTTTTCAAGAACTATTCCTTTAGGGGATTCATTTGTTCCATGTAGGCGTCTTTAGGGGTAAATGAGGTACAATGCCTTTGAGGGTACCAACCCAGTGAAAAATTAAAGGCAATTTTTGCATATCTTTTTTGTAGGTTTTACTACTAGAACGAAACAAGGTCATAATATAAATAACTCATTCCAAAGAGTAAGTGATTACATTTTGATTAAAAATGATAAAGAATACATGCACCAATGAATCAATGAATCATTCACAATGAGACCAGGGTCACCAGGGACCACCCTCAATAGGGTCAATTTTGATTTCCTGACTAAAAAACACTATGAAAAAGCAATCAGCTACTCTTATTTTGATAAGCTGACAGTCACTCTATTAGTCACTTTAGTGTCTATTACTGTTTAGGCCACCATGGGGTGGTATTGCATATAATGTACTTAGTATCTCATATGAATATAACATTTTTATGCTATTTTGATTGTACTCTGCTCTGCATAATGTGTTATTCTACATAACTCTAACTGTAATTGTAACTCTCTCACACTATTACAGGCCCCCTGAGCACTCTACAAAGGTTTTATTCATTATTGGCAAACCCATGTCCTTTCCCGCAAGCAAGCCATTGTGGTTTGCATTTAAATAGAAGCAAACTTATCTGGCTGAAGGAAATTAGCTTGTGGTAAGAGAGGGAACAGTGCATGTTTATTTGTGAAAGAGACTCCCACCAGGGACATTATGCAGAGGGGGAACTCGATGAGCTATGAGCTAAGTTGCTGTTGGCACTTTTAGCTGAATTTATCTGTATTTTTGGTCTCAGTGCTCTGATCTCTTGCATGATTTAGTCTCACTAAGCACCTTATAAACTTTTAAAAGCTAAATAATTTTATATTCACCTTGTAAATTGTATGTTTTAAAAAGATAATTAATTCATTATACATATTTTAATTTTAAATATGAATAATTTAATTTAATTAACTATGTGACTTTTTAGTGGTTGAAGAATAAAACTACAAGTTGTTTGTGGAGGAAGATTGTTTTGTTACATTAGTTGTGCTTCGGCTCCGCTGTTCTGTGGGAATTAATCTGATGGCTTGAAGTACACAGTTGATTGTTTCTCAATGCGAATGTCACCAAGAAACATCAAAACTCTCCTAAAAATGAAAGAAACGTTGTCCGAAAACAAGGTTTATGAGCAGGTAAGTGGCTTACTGTACTTAAATGCTGCTTTTGTTTTGACTTTTTGAAATCAGTTGTTTTAAAATAATGTTATATTGTGATATTTGCATCGCGCTCTTCTGTCACTTGATCTTTTTATTTTGGTGCGTCAATCTGCTTAATGGAAAGTTCACGCAAAAATGAAAATTTTATGTTTATTTGCTTACCCCCAGTGCATCCAAGATGTTGGTGACTTTGTTTCTTCAGCAGAGCACAAACAAAGATTTTTAACTCAAACTGTTGCAGTCTGTCAGTCATATAATGGCAGTCAATGGGACCCACGGCGTGACGATGCATTGAGGTCTTAAGACACGAAACAATCAGTCTGTGCAAGAAACAGAACAGTATTTATATATATTTTTTTTACCTCTGATCCACCGCACGATCCAAGTGTCCTAAGCATATTCACAACAGCCGGCACGTGATGCGTCAACGTGCTCTGGCATAGTAGACACAGGTTACTTATGTAACCATGGTTACTTATGTAACCATGGTTCTACATAGTAGAACGTCTCAGGTTACTTATGTAACCATGGTTCCCTGAGTGGGGAATGAGACACTGTGTCCTCTTGGTGCTGTGCCATGCTTTGGACGCAAGCTTCAGACGAAGAAGTGGATGATGTATTCTCCCGGCGCCCTTTTATACTGTGGTTGCGCCGGTAGTGACGTCATAGGCTGTCGCCGGCCAACAAGTTGAGTTTTTGTTTGTATGCTTCAGACACGGGTCACGCTGATGGCGTCCCCCATAGCGAACCCTAGAGGATGCTATGTCTCGTTCCCCACTCGCGAACCATGGTTACATAACCCTAACCCTAACCCTAACCTGAGACGTTCTTGTCTTTGAGTGAACCTCGCCACAACATTACCCAAAGTTCTCTGTTAACTGGGTATTTATTTACATATATGAATCATACATAATGACAAATGAACAGCTGCAGTTTTCAAGGGAACGCCTCCTCAGGGGCTGTTGTTCTTCATGACCAGCCTGTAATGCATGATTGCTTTTCATGATTGCATATATGTAGCATACATATTAGGTATAATGTTTTATGTAATTATTTTTTGTGATTATTTCCTGTAATTTGCTTCAAACATGCCTGTTAAACACAACTCTTTAAGTTTCACAAGAACTTCCATTTCTCTTGAGAAATCTGTTTCTGCTTGCATCCAACATCCTTATTTGAATCAGACTGACTGCAAACACTTCTGCTTGTTCTGGTGAAACGCTGCTGATTTCAGCCTCAGGCTGTGCTGTAGAGTACTGCAGTTTCACAATCGAGGTGGCTCTGACTGAGTTTGATTGAATTACAGTCAGCAATACAGTGGACAAGTCCCAGAGGACTACAGTAAATCTAATCACCTGCTTGTGGAAATGAAAAGGCATGGCACTACCTGCCAGTGTCTATGTGTGTGTGTGAATCGGTGGGGGGGGGGTGAAAAAGAGAGAAACCACCACTGGTATAGTGTGTGTGCAGCAGATGCACACAATAAATACAGGAAAAATGGAGCAGCGGGAAAGACAGGTGTTAAATGGACATCGAGGGATTTGAGAAATGGAAGAAAAAAGAGTGACAGAAGTATAATAGAATAAGAAAACCCCAGGAAGGAAGCCTAGAAAAAGACAGGACAAAGCTTGAGTGGGTGAATGGTGATAAAAACGAGTGACATGATGGGCGTTGGTTGACTGTGAGAGACCACACAGACCTCACCTGTAAACAGAAAAATGCAGAAATGTAATGATTGAAGTAAGTCTTGCTTGATGGAATGGGTAAAGCAGCAAGAGGTTCATTGTCAGTACATCATGTCAAAAGGGTTGATCACATAATGACTGATCTGACATTTAATTTATTCGGCATTACATTCACCCCTGATTCAGTTGTGGATTGTGGTTCCACTCCTCAGTACAGTAGGCCTTTGTCAGGTTAGATGCCATTGATTTTACCACAGATAAAAATGAGACGTTGAGGGTTAGACTTAGAGTCTTTACAATTGCCCAGACTGTATAAAGGGCCTAGATCATGTCATTTTCACAAAACTGTTTTATTGAGTTTTTGGTCTATGAAACGGGATTTCTTTTTTGTTTGGAAAGACGTTTCAATTGGTATGTTGTTAAACATCAGATCAATCCATTGAACACATGTACTTCTATCCCTCGCAGCCTCGTTTTCATTCCTATAAAAAAATCAAATATGCCACTACTCTGACTAAGATATATTGTAACATGACAAGATAATGGGGGAAACATAATACAGCATTAAACAATGACAAATGTTGCTTGCTGTAAAACATAAAATCACACTTGATGTCATCTTTTAGTTTCCCCATCAAGTCCCATGCAAAGCATTCAGCGAAATGGAAGTCCCTTGCCCAGTTATATTATTTATATAGTTTGTGTAATAAATGGAATAAGTAAACTTCTGTTGTACAAATGTAAATGGCTGGCACACATTTCAATTCGATTTATGCAATTTATTTAAGTAGCCTAATTAAATTGTGAAAAACTATGTTTTTGCATTATTGCATTAAGTATACATTACAATTTTTTTATGCTCGCCAAGGCTGCATTTATTTGATCAAAAAGTGAGTTGGAGCACAGGACAGTAGGATATATCTATATACTATTGTATATAGATATATTTTTATATTGTAAAATAACTTGATTTCATTTTTGGACATTTGATTTCCTTAATATTATGGAAACCGTAAAGCATTTAGCTTTCAGGATTCCTTTGTGGCACTTTTTTCTTAGCACTGTGCTGTGACTCCTGTGTTAAATTGTGTCTTTCATTTGCATATTGTTTTTACTGTAATATTGTTTGATTTGCTTGTTTTTTTTGGTCAGATATGTTTATTCTTTTTTTTTAGTGATTGACCGATATTGATTTTTTTATAACCGATACCGATACAAATTATTTGCATGTTTATGTACCCGATAACCGATATGCAGAACCGATATTTATTTACTGTTATAAAGTAAATAAATAACAGATTGAATTAAGTCCATTCTTCGCTTTGGTTTTTCCTCCTTTCAGTCATCTTAACAACAACAAAAAACTGTTGAAAATTAACATTCTTTCATGTAAGATTTAATCTTCAAATTACAACAATAAAAACTATTTATTTATAAAAGCATCATAAGCAACACTGATATTAACAGTAAGCAAAATAATGTCTAATTTATTCAAATGGACAAAATAAAGGACAGGAGTCATATCAACTTCATTTTAAACTACAGTTTTAGGTTTATAAGCTGTTTAATAGGCTAAAGAGTGAATAATAATTCACTGGATCATGTTAATTCACTGGATAATATTCTCTGGAATATTAAAATAAGCTATAACAAACAAAACATCGTATTTTATTGCATTTCTTAACTGGCATGTTTTATCAGAATTATTCAAATGTTTTTGTCATTCTAAATAATGATAACTGCTGACAGTGCAGTTTATCTATGCATTTACACAGAACTATACTCAAACTGCGATCCCTTGCAGAGATAATAAATAATACATTTCGATAGAGATGTATTTATTTAGATGTTTATTGGCTAAAATATGGTTATCTAGTAAATGTTAATATAATTTAGCGTGTTTCAAACAAGTGAATCTTGTTAAAAGTTACATGCGGTGGCGTGCTGGAGTGAACAGTGCCCACTGCTCCAGGTGTGTGTGCTTGGATGGGTCAAATGCAGAGAACACATTTCACTGCTGGTTATACTCTGTATAATTATGTATGTGACAAAAAATAATAATAATTTTACAAAACCGATATCCGATTATGGTAACATGTTTAAATATCAGGAAAAATATCGGTACACCGATATGTCGGTCGATCTCTACTTTTGTATTAATTGTCAGAAATTTGGCCCTCACAAAAACAACAACAACATCAATAATAATAATAATAATTTCCAAATTCATAAAACATGAATGTACATTGAACTAAAGCAGAGTGAAAATGACAGTCCGAGTGTGTAGCCTAAAGAAGTGTGTGTGTGTGTGTGTGTGTGTGTGCTCAACGGACAGTTTCAGTTTGACATAAAAACAGATTATTATTATTTTGGCGTCAGTGGTTTGATTTAAATCTTGTCAATAGCGTTCTCTACTCTCTCCCCCTGTATTATTTATGCTCGAAGGCTGCATTGGCCCAGCACTGTCGTATTTTCTGCCTGTAAGTGTTTGTAGTAACCTACTCATTGAACCAGTAAATTGATCTGACAGATGCTGATACTCTTATATTGTACGCCTTTAAGCAAAGTTTTGGCAGATAGCATCAGATTAGACTCTGGCTTTGGACTGCCAATAAGCGGAGTCTGCAGTCTAACCATCTCTCAGGAGTCCATCTGATTGCTGCCGGTGGAGGCGTCATAAATCATGTGATTGATTTGTTCTTTTTGACTAGCGTAGCACCTTTACTAATCTCCAATAGCATCTACTCAATGATCAGCAGAACACAAGTCTACATCTTGTTACATCTTATGTGTCAAGTGGATTTAAAGCAAGTGCTCCTAGATCTAAATCTGGTTAACACAGAAGTGCACTGTGAGACTTGTGCGAGTTATTTGAGATGTATTCATGCTACACTTTTTGCTATGAATTTATGTATAAAGTTGTGGTCTCCAATGGTTGTATAAAGGGACATTTAATAATGGTGATGTATTACTAATGTGAGCAGGAATGATTATCCCAAAATGCTCATCCATAATCCAGTAATCCAGTAATGCTTCCGAATTCAGAACATTGTGCTGAGAAACTGAGGTTTCCTTTAAAAGAAGAGTGATATTATCCTATTGTGCATTTCATTTTTTGGGTTTAACTTTTAGTTGCATTTATTGCATTTTAATTGTATTTATGTTGTCTTGTCCAGTTGTTTTTAGGTCATGTTTTTCAATATATTTTGACTGCTGATGTATACTGTAAGTTTTAGAAATGAATAAGGAAATATTCAAATTGTAATCAGGCTAAAAGGTTTTCAAATATTTTCTATTATTTCAATATTTTATAAAATAAAAACTGAAAAAAATAATAATCACAATAATAATAAAATCAATTTTAAATAAATGCTGTTTTCTTTCTATTGAAACAATAAAAAAACTGGTCATTGGTTTCCATGAAAACATATTAAGCAGTAAAACTGTCAAAATTTAAAATATATACATTTTTAATTACATAAAATTGTGTTTCTTTACTTGTATTTGTTGCTTTCCATTACAAATATTTATTTCTGAAGTCAAGAAGATACGTTTTTTTTTATTTTGAAACAATGTATATTATTATTAACATTAGGTGTGTTTAAAACAAGAAACAAAATAAATAAATATAATATCAAATATTGTTTTTATTGAATACATTTTTTTGCAGTTTTTTTTGTTGTTGCAGTTTTGAACACCAATTCTGATTTTTGAAGGATCATGTGACACTAAATACTGGAGTAATTAAGATGAAAAATTAGCTTTGTAAACACATAAATCAATTATATTTTAAAATAAATTAAAATAGAAACAAGTTACTTTACATTACACAATTGTTTCACAGTTTAACTGTATTTTATTCAAATAAATGCAGCCTTTGTGAGCACAAGATTCTTTCAAAACATTAAATACATCTTACTGGCCCCAAAGTTTTGAACAGTGTTCACTTCCAGAGTTGTGCTGTGTACCACAATCCGCTAAGCATTTATGGTAGTTTGAGAACTGCTGTAGTTTACCTAGTTTCTAAAAATATGTTATCATATGTTATTCTGTAGATGTGGTTTATAATGCTGTTGAGTACTATTTGCCTGGTGTAAATATGCACAGTGGAAAATCTTTGGCAGATGACAATAGTAGCGTGCATTTCTGCAGAATTCTGGCTTAGTCATTCTGTGCTAGACAGTCAGTTTGCTTTAGCTATCTCTCTTTATTTGACAATTTTCTGTCATGCAGTGTAAAGAATTAAAACAGATCAGAGCTGCTTTCCATTTAAACTGTGGGTTTTTAGCAGCTCCTGGGTGTTATTATGGACTAGATAATGTGTTGAAAATTGTGTGATAGTAACATCGCCAATTGTATCTGTTTATAATTAATACATCCCGTGCTGCACATATAGATTTCCAGGCTGGGATTTAAACCAGAAAATGACAAACACTAATAGGGCTTTCATCGGCTTGTTTAACCATCCTTAGTCTCACAAGCTTCCGTTCAGTTTTATTCCTAATTTCAGTCTGGCCCTAATGCAAATTCAGCCCTACTGTCTGAACAGTTTGTGTGTGGAACCATCAGTTAACTGCTGTAGGCAGCTGAGTTGATGACAACATGATGCACTAGAATTGAAGAAATAACTGGAGGATAAACGCTGAGAATGACAGCTGCCTGCACTCAAGTAACTAATGTTGATTCTGCTTTCATATCTGTTTACACAGAGCTAAAAGCTCTAATATGTTAAAGAAATCATTTTTATTTTTCAAGGAATTGTGTCATCATTTACTCATCATGTATCTTGTTTTTGGGAAGCAAAAAGAAGATATTTCTGAAGGATGTTTCAGCTGTTTTTTCCCCCAATACACTGAAAGTCAGTGGTGCCCAAAGCAAAATATCTTTAATATATGTGTTCTTCAGAAGAAAAGAATCAAGCAGGTTTGCAATATACATGTGATTACATTTATGCATTTAGCAGACGCTTTTATCCAAAGCGACTTACAATTGCATTCAGGTTATACATTTTCATTAGTATGTGTGTTCCCTGGGAATCGAACCCACAACCTTTTGCGCTGCTGACGCAATGCTCTACCACTGAGCCACACAGGAGCACGTGATTGAGTACATGAATGTGATTGAGTACATGATAGCAGATATTTTGGATGATAGCAGATAGTTTTATGATATGCATATTTTTGGTGAACTATCCCTTTAAGACTGATTGTTATATTTTCCAATGATTCTCTCCCCCCCCCCCATTTTCTAGGGCAACAAACAACATTTTTCAGTAAATGCATGTAAATGCAAACGGTCAGTTTTTTTTACCTTAATTGTTTTTCTGTAATATTATTATAAACATTTTGCATGTACATTTTTTTTTCTTGTTTTTGGCATAAATCAAAATATGCCTATAAAGATATATATATATATATATATATATATATATAAAAATATAATTTATTTATTACTGATACATATAGTAAAAAGCTACATAGTCTGCCGATAGTGATATGACCACCGATATATCAGTGCATCACTTTTTTGTTCTTCAGTGTATTTTGAGGATCATTTTGGTAGGTTTTTGTTTTTTGGCAATGTTTTGTAAATCATTAATTTCACTCCATGTGCAGTCAGATTACAAGTTATCACGTAGCAAAGAAAACTCGGGCCCCTTGATTCGTTTTTAAATGTTAAGTGTCCCCATGGCAGTAGAGTAGATATTGAAAAATAGCATAAATTCTGAATTAACAGGCTTGCAGAGAGCATATAATAAGCATGGCTGTTGCAGTGGAGTCTGATGAGATGTTTTTTTTTTGCTGTGCTCACACACAGTGTATTCCCCACAGCCTTTGTTGATTTTTCGCTGCGGCTCCAGCTTCATTTGTTCTGCTGGGCCTGGCTGCCTCTCACACCTCCACCCGGCTCTCTTTCTGTTGGGAACGCTATGAATGTCTGTGAATTTTAAACGCTGGATTAGAATCCCTGAGAGAGAAAGGCAACAGGGAGCTTTACAGGCAGCAGTGTGCTAATTTGGATTTTTCGAACATAAGCCCAACATATTCTTTCTGGAGGTTGCTCCTTCAATCCCAGAATGCTGATCTGCTGAGTAAAAGCTAAAATATTTGTGTGACATATGAGTGAAAACACAAACAGCTAAGTTTAAAGATATTTAGAGGCATTTGTTCATATTACGCTCCCCACGGTATAAATTCACAGCCCTTAGATTAGAGTCAATGCTTGCTAATGTGAGGCCAGTGCGTTTTGGTATTGAGGTTAAACTTATGCATTCTAAATCCACTCTAAATCCCCTTTACAACACTGTAGCTCTGGTAATGGCCGTAAGCAGGGTTTGAAAATTAGTCAAGTCTGGGTTGGGGTGGCAAGAATTGTACCAAAAGAACAAATGCAAATGTTATCTGAGACAGACATAGCTGTTTGGAAATGGTCTTTAAGATTAAAGATTGCTTTATGTTCACAAAGGCTGCATTCATTTAATCAGAAATACAGTAAAACTGCGGTTTAAAAAAAAAAAAATCTATCTTAATATATTTTTAAAAAATCATTTATTTCTGTTATGGCAAAGTAGAATTTTCTGCATAATTTCTCCAGTCTGACACATGATCCAGAAATCATTCTAATATACAGCTTTGCTGCTTAAGAAACATTTGTATTATTGTAAATATTAAAAACAGTTTAATATTTTTGCAGAAACTGAGATGTATTTTCTTTCAGAAGCTTTTGATAAATAGAAAAAAACAGTATGAATGTCTTTACTGTCTCTTTTGATCAATTTGATGCTTACTTTGCTGAATTAATGGATTACTTTCGTTAAAAAAAGTGTGTATTGACTATAGTACCTTTACTTTAGTGGTAGTCTTAACTATTTGTTTTAGAATAAAAATTAAGAGGTATAATTCTTTCTTTCTTTATTTTTTATAATTTAATATTTGTATAGAACATTTATTAAAATAAACATTTATAGGTATTGTGCTTTTGCGCTTAGACGTCTCCAAACATACATGCCAATTTAATAGATCTATATTAGGCCTTATTAGCGCTTATTTTATTACTTCATTCCATTACTTATATGACTTCATTCCTAGACTTTCTGGAACCACTGCAAGCTTCCATTTTGCAGCACTTCAGACAGTCAGTGGTGCCTCTCCCTAATTGGGTAACATTTGCCAGCAGGGCCATTGTCTTAGCATACAGATAATGAAGAATCCTCTGCTTACTCGCCAGTACATATTTAAACACAATATAGATTCATAATTTGCTTTGAAAAACATAAAACCTCATTATTTTAAGATGATTGACATTCCAAGTGTATATTATGGTCCTACAGTGGCGTCTCACTTGAAATGCTTGACACACTAATTAGGTGAACCAAAGCCAGACTTAATGATGGGATATGCCAGGATAAGTAGGGATCATTTTTGCTGTTTCTTCTAATTTACACAAGGATGAGCAGGTAAAGCCATTACAGAGGTCTCATTTGGGCACCAAGCTAAATCCTTTAATTCCAGCACATATCACTTTAGGCAGTGTTGGGGAAAGTATACTTTTAAAAGTAATGCATTGAAATAATAATTTATCTTCCTTAAATTAGTAACTAATTACGTTAACTTTTGCTCAAATGTTATGTTTATGTGAAGTCACTTTTGCTTATTAGGTTAAATTGGATCAGTGAAGCTCAGCAGCAAAGGCATTGGTTAATAAAATGGGATAAAATACATATTACATATATGTATACATGTATACATATATGGGATAAATAATATTTGTATTATTTAATATTTTAACTACTGCAAGTAGTTAGTATGCATCATATAGTTTGCATTTCACTGTTTTTAATCATGTTGAGGTACACTGACTCTGTTTTTGTGCAAGTGAGATGATTAAATGCATGTTCACATTTAGTCTATTTCTACATTAACCGCCACGTTTACACAGTGCACACAATGCCTCTGCACTTACTCCCGATGTCTCTCAACATGGGGACAAGAGAGCTGTCAGTCAATAAATGGGAAAACATAGTAACTGGCTTTGAAAAAAACAGTATTTGAAAAAGTATCTCAAATATTTTCTTGCAAAATAAAATTGTAAATTTAAAATAAAGTTAATGAGTTCCTTTACCTAGTTACGTAAAAAGTTAAATGATTAACATGTAATGCAAAACTCCAACACTGATTGTAATGGGTTAGTTCACCCAACATTTTAAATTCTTCAATTAATTATTCACCCCCATTCGTTCCAAATCCGTAAGACCTTCGTTCATCTTCGGAACACAAATTAAGATATTTTTTATGAAATCTGAGAGCTTTCTGATCTTTCATAGACAGCAAGGATATTACCACAATCAAGGCACAGAAACGTAGTAAGGATATAGATAAAATATTCCATGTGACATCAGGGGTTTACTGAGGTAATTATGTCAGTAATTAATGACAGTATTTCTTGGGTGAACTATCCTTTTAAGTACAAACTTTGTGACTAGAAGAATGAGGCAGTAATACTGAGAGCAATGTCAGGAACAAAACATGCATCTATTTTCAGTTGAATAGACATCTATCTGGGTTATGTCTACAGGTAAAGTAGAAAAAAACTCGGTGTCAGGGCTAGGCTAGGTTGAAAGGCAAATCTTCTAGAAAATCTACACAATTTATACTCCTCACACATTTATACACATCAAGGACAAGCAATTCAATTTTCTAAAAAGAGATGATTCCTAAACCTTGTTTGTGGCACTCACAATGACACTGCTTCACAATGTCATTGCTTATGGATACCGGGAGGTCCCATGTGTAGTCCATGAATATATTTCCAAAGGACTGACGTGTTGTGTCTTGGCTTGGTTAACATAAGCGGGCCTTTCCAAGGTTCCTAACAAATGGCACTCTGTGTGGAGGATAATAAAAAGGAATATGACTTGACTTGCCTACCTCACTGAGCATACACGTGTAAGATGAAATTATTTAACCAAGATTTGATCTGAATCCAAACCACTACATGCATAAGTTATAAGAAGGTGCATTGAAGAGCAGATGCACAGTGGGAAGTGGAGATACTAATAAAAGTCAATGGCTTCTTGCATAAAAAAATCGAATAAAAAAATAATAATCAAACTGGCCACAATAGGCAAAGAGGACGGAATTCTAATTACAATTTTAAAAAGATACGATTTTTCATTCCTCTCTGCTTTAAATGTAATTAACAGTATTGGCTCTTCGGACCTTATATAGGTAAAGAAAATGTCAGTGGCTCTATAGATATGACAAGTTCACTTTATGATGGTGATAGAGAAAATGTCAGTATTATACTTTTGTATTTGCTATAACCACAAGTTGCATGTATGTATCATGGTAATGAATTTGAGTATAAATGAAATGTATTTTACTAAATGTAATTTTAACCAGCATAAATGCATTTAATGCATAATAAATAGATAATTTTATTTAACATGAATTTTTAACAGTGTATTATTCATTTATTATTTTAAAATTAGATTTTTTAAATTTTTATTTATGAAGTAATGTTTTGTTTTAAACAGAGCTGATATTGTTATTAAAAAAATTTCTCTGTTTGAATCACGTAAACACATCCTGTGTTACTTTCACAGACTTAAAACTAAAAATCAATGAAAGGACTAAATGTTAAGCTGTTCTCAGCTGACCAGAAGGATCTAAATCTGCTGTCTTTAGCTCTGACAGCTGTTAAGGTTGTAATCCTTCTCTGCTTCTCTGCATCTGGATTTGCACTTCCGATTTGCACTGTGATATCAGCCATACACATCCACAGTGAACTATCCACAGACCCTCATGAAACTGGAACAGGACAGTGCTGGAACAGGACTAAAGGATGTGATATTCTGTTCCTCAGCTGAGCCTGAAGGTATGGCCCTCTTTCGGTGTGCCCCTGCTGTCAAATGGGTATGGACATGACAGGCATGAGAAAAAAGGTGTGTAAGGTGTCATACAAGGGGTCTAGCTGCCAGTTTTTCACTGCTGAAATGCTGTGGATGTGCATGTGTGTCCGTATTTGCTATCATAAAGTGTTTATATCAGGCAAGAAAAAAAGAAAATAGCTGAATCCATGTATATGAATACATATGCTCACATACAACACTGTCATAATAAAACATAGAAGAAAGATATAATTTACACAATATTTGTTTGATTGGTTTAACTTTGCTTATATTTGATTCACTTTAAATTCATTCATTGTATTCTTGCATAACAGAATCAGGGCTTGGCAACATATGGTATGTGGATAAATAATCATTGGCACATGATCGAAAAAGGTTTATGTATTTCATTTAAATAAAGTCCCTCAAACCTGCATATCAGCATACACTTTTAAGGTAATCATTGTTGCTCTAAGGAAAAAAAATACATGTTGGAGATTTTCAAGATGCTACATATTTCTTAAGATGCTGCACAGAAATCACACTGATTGGGATGTGCGAACTACAACACACACACACACACACACACAAACACAGTGGTGTTCATGGGTCATACTGTAAATATGATATTCAGTGTCTAATTTAAACGTAATAACGATTAAATGTTAAAAAACCTGTTGCTGCATGATTATCTCCCAAATAATGTAGCCTTCTTTGAAACGGTGCCACTCATAATGTAAAGTTATTTGGACTCTTTCTAAAGAATAGTGGGTTTTAATTTGGATGCTTATTTAATATCTTTTCCTGAAAAAAAGACAACTGAAAAATGTGCAAGTAAAATGCATTGAAATTGAAATAATTTCAAGACCCACTATTTTTGGAATGTTCCAGTAGTGAACTGTAGCCATTTTCTCGGTTCCCATAGTCTATTGTCCCTATAGTCATTTGTGAAATTATTTAAGGTTAAATGCAATGGAGCTGCATTGGTTTGTATTTCTGTAGGCTTTTATGAAAGGAAAGGATGGGACATGTGGCCAAGTATGATGACCCTATCCAAGTGCACACACACACAGCAGTGAGTAGTGAACAAACACACACACACACCCACCGTGAACACACACCCGGAGCAGTGGGCAGCCAATGCTGTGGCGCCCAGGGAGCAGTTAGGGGTTCGGTGCCTTGCTCAAGGGCACCTCAGTTGTGGTATTGAAGCGCTCCCTCCACCTACAGTTCCTGCCGGACTTGAGACTTGAACCTGCGACCTTCGGGTTACAAATCCGACTCTATACATTAGGCCACGACTTTATTTATTTATTTATTTGTATTTATTTTATATTTTTTATATGCTATTGCTAACATGCAGTCCTCACTCCAACTAACAATTTTGTTTCTTTCATCAACAAAACCTGAGATGTTGGTAAGGTTTGAAACACTGGTGTTCAAGGTGAAGATGCTTTCAGGTAATCTGCTTACTTCTACCTCTTCAATCTCCACTATTCATCTGAATGAGCTTTTATTATTGAAATTTCAACCCTCTGGCAATATCCTCAAAGATTCTCTGTTTGTGGCTGAGCATGTAAGTTTTAGAGAGCAATGTATATATATTTTTCTCTTTACTGTAGGTCTTCACAATGAAAAAAAAATTAATAGAAGATTTTCTTCTGGAGATGGTTAGCCTCTTATATCAGTGTGTTTGACCCTGTAGTATCATTGGGTGGGACACTGATATCTTAATTAAGCTTGCACATCCACAATATCTGCACAGCTTATTAGATTTATAAAATAATTTTGAAGTGCTCTTAAAGAAATAGTTCAGCCAATAATTAAAATTAGCTGAAAAAGTACTCAGGCCATCCGATATGTAGATATCGGATGTACAGTGGGGCAAAAAAGTATTTAGTCAGCCACCAATTGTGCAAGTTCTCCCACTTAAAAAGATGAGAGAGGCCTGTAATTTTCATCATAGGTATACCTCAACTATGAGAGACAAAATAAGAAAGAAAATCCAGAAAATCACATTGTAGGAGTTTTTAAAGAATTTATTTGCAAATTATGGTGGAAAATATGTATTTGGTCAATAAAAAAAATTTTCATCTCAATACTTTGTTATATACCCTTTGTTGGCAATGACAGAGGTCAAACGTTTTCTGTAAGTCTTCACAAGGTTTGCACACACTGTTGCTGGTATTTTGGCCCATTCCTCCATGCAGATCTCCTCTAGAGCAGTGATGTTTTGAGGCTGTCGCTGGGCAACACAGACTTTCAACTCCCTCCAAAGATTTTCTATGGGGTTGAGATCTGGAGACTGGCTAGGCCACTCCAGGACCTTGAAATGATTCTTACGAAGCCACTCCTTCGTTGCCCGGGCGGTGTGTTTGGGATCATTGTCATGCTGAAACACCCAGCCACGTTTCATCTTCAATGCCATTGCTGATGGAAGGAGGTTTTCACTCAAAATTTCACGATACATGGCCCCATTCATTCTTTCCTTTACACAGATTAGTCGTCCTGGTCCCTTTGCAGAAAATCAGGCCCAAAGCATGATGTTTCCACCCCCATGCTTCACAGTAGGTATGGTGTTCTTTGGATGCAACTCAGCATTCTTTCTCCTCCAAACACGACAAGTTGAGTTTTTACCAAAAAGTTATATTTTGGTTTCATCTGACCATATGACATTCTCCCAATCCTCTTCTGGATCATCCAAATGCTCTCTAGCAAACTTCAGATGGGCCTGGACATGTACTGGCTTAAGCAGGGGGACATGTCTGCACTGCAGGATGAGTCCCTGGCGGCGCAGTGTGTTATTGATGGTAGCCTTTGTTACTTTGGTCCCAGCTCTCTGCAGGTCATTCACTAGGTCCCCCCGTGTGGTTCTGGGATTTTTGCTCACAGTTCTTGTGATCATTTTGACCCCACGGAGTGAGATCTTGCGTGGAGCCCTGGATCGAGGGAGATTATCAGTGGTCTTGTATGTCTTCCATTTTCTAATAATTGCTCCCACAGTTGATTTATTCACACCAAGCTGCTTACCTATTGCAGATTCAGTCTTCCCAGCCTGGTGCAGGTCTACAATTTTGTTTCTGGTGTCCTTTGACAGCTCTTTGGTCTTGGCCATAGTGGAGTTTGGAGTGTGACTGTTTGAGGTTGTGGACAGGTGTATTTTATACTGATAACGAGTTCAAACAGATGTCATTAATACAGGTAACGAGTGGAGGACAGAGGAGCCTCTTAAAGAAGAAGTTACAGGTCTGTGAGAGCCAGCAATCTTGCTTGTTTGTAGGTGACCAAATACTTATTTTCCACCATAATTTGCAAATAAATTCTTTAAAAATCCTACAATGTGATTTTCTGGATTTTTTTTTTCTTATTTTGTCTCTCATAGTTGAGGTATACCTATGATGAAAATTACAGGCCTCTCTCATCTTTTTAAGTGGGAGAACTTGCACAATTGGTGGCTGACTAAATACTTTTTTGCCCCACTGTAGATATCTATATGTAGATATCGGATGTACATAATGTAGATGTGCCCATACGGTGTATAATGTGTTTGGAAATTAAGTATGTCTTTATAGTACACTATGTGTACTGAGTATATGTATGTGTATTTTGCACATTGTCTTCTGTACAGTCTGTAAATATGTACTGTCCATATGTAAATTGTTGTTTTTTGCACTGTCTGGAGCACGCTCATAAGAATTTCACTCACCAAGGCACTTGTGCTGTGGTGATGTGACAATAAAAGTGATTTGATTTGATTTGAGATACGTTTCTTCATCTGACCAGATTTGGAGAAATTTAGCATTTCACCACTTGTTCACTATAATGGATTCTCTGCAGTGAATGGATGCCGTCAGAATGAGCGTTTAAATATCAGATAAAAGCATTACAATAGTCCACAAGTTATCCACAACACTATCCACACAATTCAATCAGTCAACATCTTATGAAGTAAAAAGCTGTGTTTGAGAAACAAATCCATCATTAAGGTGTGGACTATTCCTTTAAGACAATTTTTTACCTAATACTTCAATTATTTTATGATGGACCAACAACTGTTTCCTAAACAAGGTTGCAGATTGCTTGTTATTCAGCAGACCTGAAACACATTGTTACAGATTCTATGCAAAACAGAAAAACAGTTACAGCAATCTAATAGCCTGCCTCCATTTATCAGGTAATATGCCCAGCTTTGCTGCAAATTTGATACCGGTACATCTATAGCTCCCAATCTAGAGTGTTTGCTTTAAAATTAGAAAGTATTATCATACTAATGAAGTATGAATATCATTTAGCAGTGAAAACAAACATATTTTGTGTTGTTTTGGAGAGATTAAGGCGGAAGTGGGTTTTGCTAGTGGAACAAATTACCTACAGATCAAGCCAAATTTGACTCCAGGCCTTTCTGGAGACAGTCAAAATGAATAATTCATGTGAAAGGACAGAAAGCTACTCATTGCTGTGCTTAGTCAAAATGAGGAGGGAAAAAAACACAACTACTAGATGATGCAAGGTGGCACAAAATTGGGTTTTTAATTAAACGCTTGATTACCTCCTATTAAAAGTGGGGTTCCCTGCAAATGATGTAGAATGAAACCACTTCATTAGTATGTATGCATTATCTCCACTTTGGCTTTATGTCACAGTAGAAATCAGTTCCCTATCAGTCGATCACTCTCGTCGTCACGTCGGAGGACCGACGAATTGGGATATCGCTTAGAGAGACCAATCCACTTCGAGTGTAAACTATACGAGCCAATGCACATTGGCATGCGATTATTGCATCCAGCTGCCGCTGATCACAGCGTGAGCATAAATAGGCAGCAGGTGCAGCGCATATTCAGCTTTTCACTTCAGAGCCGAGCGGTTACATCGTTCTGCTCCTGACTTCTGCTGAACGAGTGAATTCAACGAGTTGAGCACGCTCTTCGGAAGACTCTCGTGCTGGTGGTACGGCACTACAGCGGTGGTGGTTCTTCCCATGTCGAGTGGACTGCACACATCAGGCTGCACTACCCCCTGTTTGTGTTGCAAATGACCATCTCCCCTGTTTGCTTCAGCACGCTAAAAGAGTTATTTCCCTAAAAGAGCATTCACGGCTGCGTCTTTTTAAAGACGATGTTGCATCTGGCAAACTTGACGTTGCGTCTTTATAAAGACGAGTTGGGTCTTGCTTCAGACAACGTGTCACCCGTGCGTTTCTGGAAGCGGTCGTTGCCTGGCGCTGGGTGAATGGTCACGATCGCTGCCTCACGTGCCTGGGCGGTAGCACGCTGAGGTGGCGTTCGTGGATGAGTCATCTTCTCACTGTGGATGCTCATCTCAAAGTTGCGGCCAGGCTCCGTTACCTCGACAAAGGGGCGGAACTGTTGCCTCCATCTCGATCTAGTTCTCGTCCTGGCTGCAGACAGGCGAGGTCTACTTCAGGCGGTAGCACGGCTGGTCTGAGGATTACAGTGGTGGCAAACCCTCAAGGGACCATCGCTCCTCTTGCGCTCCGCAACCAGTTGAGCTGCCAATGGAACGTGCTGGGCCCTCTAAAAGGAGCGTACCAGCAGTATCCTTGGCACTCCTCCCGACGACCAGATGTCGATCGCTGCATCGGAGGGTGAGCCGGAGCTTCTGGAGAGGAAGATTTGGCTGCGTTGCCGTTCCGGCGGTAGCAATGCCTGAGTCGGATCTGGAAGTGACGGCTATGCTTTCCCGGGCCACCGAAAGGGTAGGGCTCGAGTGGAGAAAGCCATCGTGTCCCGAACCCTCGAGGTTGGACGACTGGTTTCTCGGGGTAGCTTGTGCTGGTTCTCAGCACCCTGCCCCGGGTGCCTCTCTCCGGACGTGCATGAGGGGCTTACGGCGTCATCAAGGCTCCCTCTGCCAAATTATGTGGAAGCAGGTGCGTGCACCGCACACTCAGACCCCTCCTCGGTCCGCCACGGGCCAGGTCCCTGCATTCCACCTCGCTGCCCTACTGCGGTGCGTCGGTGGTCCCGATGGTCCCGCTTGTACGGTGTCTGGGTGCGGGAGCTGCCCAGCCATCTCACTGGCCCTAAGGACCATCTGACTCTCGGCTATGCGATTCAGTTCGCCCGGCGTCCTCCCAAGTTCAGGGCATCCACCTCACAGCAGTAAAGGCAGCCGATGCCCATGTCTTGTGAGAGGAATCACTGTCCTACTGGCGAAGGACGTGATGGTACCGGTCCCTCCAGCCGATATGAAGGCAGGGTTTTTTCAGCCCTTACTTCATTGTGCCCAAGAAAAGTGGTGGGTTACGACCAATCTTGGGTCTGCGCATCTTGAACTGGGCCTTTCATAAGCCTCCTTTCAAGATGCTCATGCAGAACCGCGTCTTCGGATGCATCCGTCCCCAAGTTCGGGCTGCAGCATTTGACCTGAAAGACCCGTACTTCCATGTGTGGATCCTTCCGTGCCACAGGCCATTCCTGCGGTTTGCGTTCGAAGGACGAGCATATCAGTACAGGTCCTGCCCTTCGGGCTGTCCCTATCGCCCCTGTCTTCACGAAAGTAGCGGAGGCAGCCCTTGTTCCCTTGAGAGAACAGGGCGTGTGCATTCTCAACTACCTCGACGACTGTCTCATACTGGCTCAGTCTCAGGATCAGTTATGCGAACACAGGGATTGGCGCCAGGCCCTCACTCGATGAATCCCTGAGAACCGGTAGAGGGCTGGGTTCCATATGTAGAGACCATTCGGATCCCATATGTGTATTTCCACGGTTTAGCCTTAGAGCCCGTGTTTCCCAGCAGACTTCCTGCTACTTCCAAGAGGGTTACAATCACCACCAATCTTCCATATGCATCTGACTATTGTCCATATGTGTAACTGCTTCTGAACCTCCCTCGGGAAGGGTAGGGCTTCCGCAGCGTTCCTGTTCTGAGCTGAACGGGTACGTTTTCCCAGTGTTATCCAGTCCTACTGAGTGGGTAGTGCCATAGCAACAGTAACGGATCTTCCTATGGGGCCCTAACCTGCGCCAAAAAATAACTGCACAGGAGGCCTCCACGGGACACTGGAAGGGGCAGTATCCATGGCCTTTTGGTAGGGATCCCAATTCGTCGGTCCTCCGACGTGACGTCGAGAGTGACCGACTGATAGGGAACGTCTCGGTTACGTATGTCGCCACGGCTCCTGTACCACCGCTGAGCGGCCGGGCCCCGGCTCGGCTCCTCAGCGAAAACCTGAATATGCGCTGCACCTGCTGCCTATTTATGCTCACGCTGTGATCAGCGGCAGCTGGATGCAATAATCGCATGCCAATGTGCATTGGCTCGTTTAGTTTACACTCGAAGTGGATTGGTCTCTCTAAGCGATATCCCAATTCTTCGGTCCTCCGACGTGACGTCTCCGTTCCCTCCTTCAGGGAACGAGGGTTACATACGTTACCGAGACGTTTTGTTTATAAAAAGGGAAGCTGATATGAACATAACATATGCATTACCAATGAATTTCAAACAATGTTCAAGTAATTCCAGATTTCAATGTCTGAAACTAGATTGAGCTTTTGTCTGATATATATTTTATGGTATGTTAAACCTCCTTTAAATGAATGATTAGGGTAAAAAATTTGAAAATGCTACAGTAAAAACCTGTAAAATGGTTAACGGTAAGTTCCTGTAAAATTTACAGGGAAAACCCGTAAACTGATGTTCCCAGAATTCCCAGGATTGCATTTCAAATTTTGTTTGAATTTGATGTTTTTTCTTTGAAATTACTGTTTCTTTTCAGTTTTTTCTTATTAGTTATGTTTATTAGGGTTGCATGTTACATCTAATGTTGTTAAATTAATGTTTATTGCATATTTCAGTTGAGTCTCACCATGATCGTGTTTAGTGCTTGTGTGAATGACACTGTACACCTTCTATAAATGTTATTATTTAAAAGCTGCTTGTGATGGGCTTTGGTTCATCATGTGACTTTCTCATCACCATCTGCATTTGGTTGTTATCAGTGTATTACAAAGGTAGAGAACAGATTTCAGTACTTCAATAGGTTGGTATATTAACATTATATCAGTTAATAAAATTACGGTATTTAACTGTAAATTTAAGTTAAAACCGCAAAACCTGAAATATTGTTACCAAATTTTTTGTACGGTAGAGTTCCGACAACCACAGCTGCCATTTTTTTAACGTTAATTTGCCGATTTTTTTATTTTTACAGTGTATTTCCTATTGAGACAGGAAGTTGAGGTGATGCATATTGTAGGGCTTATACCATTTAAAAAAAATCTAAATAGCCAATAGAGCACTAGAGTGCCCATCCACTTTTTAAGTAGTGGTTTAGCAGGTCTCATTCATTTTTAACCATAGAGATTTCTAAATGCTCTTCTTTAGAGAGTTATAAGAAGTAAATGAGAAAAATCCCCTATGGAGAAAACAAGTAGGATTGTTGTTTAAAAAAAAAAAAAATTTACCTCTGGGACCCGACTGTTGTGCCTTTATTTTACTTTAACAGCAATATACCATGATTATGTACTTTAATATGTGTCATAGGTGATATCAGAGGTTGGGTACATCCTCATTATGGAGGCTAAAAGGACTAAAAGCCCAAAATCTCCCAATTTCATTACATGGGATTCTTATAGTAGACTTGAAATAACAAGCACCTTGAAAACAGTTGAAACCCTTTATGCAACTTCAAATAAGTTCATAGTTATATAAGAGGAAGCCACCTATACAGCATAAACATTCAATCTAGGGGTGGGCGATATGACCAAAATCTTATATCACGATATGACTAATTTTATATCACGATAACAATATATATCACGATATAGTGATTTTTTTTTATTTTAAAAGGTTTTTATTATTTTAAAATCTTTGAAACCATAGAATTTTCATAATCTTTGTCACAAATGTTAATATCAAACCAATACAAGCCTAAAGAGAGAGAGAAAAAAAAACTCAACCTCACTGACGATAAATAAACAGTCAGTGATGAAATAAGGATAAGAAACTAATTGCAAGCAATAGGTCAAAAAACTACAATAAATAAGAAATGCTACATACATTGTGTAAATTAATTAGTCTTCACTGTGTTAATTATATCTATCTATCTATGATAGATATAATTAATACGTGTATTATGTATAGATTCTATACATATTGTAAATATATCATTATTATTGTTATTTTTTATTTATTCTCATTAAAGTTACAAAAGTGATTTAGTCAAGAGCGGTAAGAGATGTTCTAGCAGTGTGCTATGATTAACATGAGTGGAAGACAGAACGAATATTGGACTGCTTCTCCTTTAAGACCGAAGTCCGGATCCAATATAGCTAAGTTACTGTTACATATGCATTTTCTCTTTCTGCCATTTACTATCTTGTAAGACCTAAATCGCTGTGTTTATGAGGATACTTGCAAAGATGGGGATTCTGACGCATATAAGTGTGTTTATGTAATTGTTCAAAGTCGACGAAAAAGAAAAAGCGCTCCTCTCACACAAAGATACGGCGCACGCATATAGCTCTGTTGTTTCAGTTTCAAAGGCTTAAAATCGGTTGTTTTAAAACTGCAGTGCTTAAAAACGCGTGACCGTGCTACAGATGTAGTCCCTCGTTTAGGAACGAACTCCTGGTTTTGTCCTGGGCTGGCTGGTCGTTCTCCGCCTGCTTCTAAGTCAGATAATGAGGAAGAACCAAATTGCCTCTCACAGCTATGCTGATGATACCCAGATATACCTAGCCTTATCTCCAAATGATTATAGCCCCATTGACTCCCTCTGCCAATGCATTCCTTGTTTAACTGAAGAAAGTTTTGGCACATCCAACTGTTAATTTCATCAATGCATTGGCAGAGAGTCAATGGGGCTATAATCGACGGAAGATAACAATATATCTGATATCTAAATATATCTAAGGCTAGGTATATCTAATGACTGAAGTCATTGCATTTGGAAACAAAGATGAATTTCTCAAGGTGAATGCATACCTTGACTCTAGGGGTCAAACAACTAAAAATCAAGTCAGAAATCTTGGGGTGATTCTGGAGACAGACTTTAGTTTTAGTTGTCATGTCAAAGCAGTAACTAAATCAGCATACTATCATCTCAAAAACATTGCAAGTATTAGATGTTTTGTTTCCAGGCAAGACTTGGAGAAACTTGTTCATGCCTTTATCACCAGCAGGGTGGATTATTGTAATGGTCTCCTCACCGGCCTTCCAAAGAAGACCATTAGACAGCTTCAGCTCATCCAGAACGCTGCTGCCAGGATTCTGACTAGAACCAGAAAATCTGAGCATATCACACCAGTCCTCAGGTCCTTACACTGGCTTCCAGTTACATTTAGGATGGATTTTAAAGTACTTTTACTCGTTTATAAGTCACTCAATGGTCTAGCACCTAAATATATTGCAGATATGCTCACTGAATATAAACCTAACAGACCACTCAGATCATTAGGATCGAGTCAGTTAGAAATACCATAAAGTCTGGTTCACACAACCAGATAAAGGGTTCACACAAAACAAGGGGAGTCCGCTTTTAGCTATTATGCCGCCCGCAGCTGGAACCAGCTTCCAGAAGAGATCAAATGTGCTAAAACATTAGCCACATTTAAATCCAGTCTCAAAACTCATCTATTTAGCTGTGCATTTGTTGAATGATCACTGTGCTACGTCCGAACTGACGGCATTGTATTTTATGTATAATCCTTTTCTATTTAACTGTTTTAAATTTCATTTTAAATCAATTTCTATATCATTTTAAAATTCCTTGTTTTATTATTTTTAACTCCTTGTTTTTATTGCTGTGAATGATTATTTCACTTTCTTTTATGTAAAGCACTTTGAATTACCACTGTGTATGAAATGTGCTATATAAATAAACTTGCCTTGCCTTGCTTCTGTCTCTCCTTCATGCCCCGTGGTGGGCGGCATATAAAGATCGCAGTCACTCAAATTATGAAAAGGTATCACCATAAACAATGTATTTTACGACACCATGAAATAAACGATAGAACATAATATGAAACGATAGACTTTTTGTTTCGTCCATCCGATATATATCGTCATATCGCACAGCCCTAATTCGATCTACCATTCAGATCAGCTGTTGCATATAAGATCAGTCTGAGACGTTTCCGATTGTGAATTTATCTGATTCAAAACCTGACTGTTTCCACTGAGACAGAGCTAACTTTGTAAGTGTTTGTGTGTGAATGTTAGTGTTTTTTTTGCGATGCAGAAATGTGACTGGTTCCACTGAGACAGTACTGGCGGTTTATTGAGTTGATGATTTATGTGCTTGCTGCTGCCCTTTCCACATCCTGCGCTAAGATTGCAAAGCACAGGTAGGCTGCAGCTTTTTAGGGAGCTCTCGCGATGTGTTTGTGTGTATTTCTCTGTGTGTTTGTTCATATCTTTGGCTGAAATTCTGATGCAACATTGTGCCTCGGGCAGTCAGGACTATGTTCTTAAATCCAGGCAGTTCATCACTGGCACCTTGGTAGACATCTTACCAGAGAAATGCTCTGACACTCTGCATGTGCAGGGGCGAATGTTGCCTCGTATGTCCATCAGCATAAATGTATTTATACAGCATGCATACCATAATATGAAGGGTTTTCTGTATGTGTCTCAATGTCAGACTCTCTCTCTCTGTTTCTTGTGTTTCCCCTCCTCTCGTGCCCATATTTGGTCAGTTCCTGTTCCTGTCATTTGTAATTATCAGTTCCCAGCCCTGTGTCTTTAGTTGATTAGTCCCCAGCCCTGTGTTATTAATTATCTTGTTTGCTCCTTCATTTCCTTCCCTTTATAAGTCCTCAGTGTTCCCAGTGTCTTTGTCCAGTATTAACGTCATTCCCTCAGTGTGTACCTGTCTCCAGCGATCTCTGTTCTATGTGACATTAAAGTGTTTGAACGAAGTTCATCGTCTCCTCGTTCCTGGCACCCCCGTACACCGTGACAGAATACTGGACCTAAACGACTCATCCTCTTCCTCCGAGGTGATGGAGTTCGCCGCCAGCGTCCTTGCCCTTAGCCGGCGAGACCTCCCCTTCGTGGAGTTCGCCTGGGAATTCTGCGGGCTCGCGGCGGGGACGGAGATGCACGACGCGGCTATCCTCCACCTGTTTCGGCTCGGGGCCTCTTACCATCATCCCATGGATCTCCCAGACACCACGGGATTGTGTTTGGAGAGAGGTATTTTCGGTGTCTGGGAAGTTTCGGTCCAGTCGAACCAGCTTATCTCTCCGCTGGTCCCATTCAGCCCACTGGTGTCTCCGCTGGTCCCATCCAGCCCACTGGTGTCTCCGCTGGTCCCACCCAGCTCACCTTCCAGTTCAGCGCTTCAGCGCCCCGAGTGCGCTTCAGCGCCCCGAGATGCGCTTCGGCGCCCAGAGATTCGCGCTTCGGCGTCGCCGAGTGCCCGCGTTTCCCGAGCGCCCTCCAGTGCCTGCTCCGAGACTGCGCCCTCCAGTGCCTGCTCCGAGACTGCGCCCTCCAGTGCCTGCTCCGAGACTGCGCCCTCCAGTGCCTGCTCGAGACTGCCCTCCAGTGCCTGCTCGAGACTCGCCTCCAGTGCCTGCTCGAGACAGTGCCCTCCAGTGCCTGCACCTCGCCAGTGCCCTCCAGTGCCTGCACCTCGCCAGTGCCCTCCAGTGCCTGCACCTCGCCAGTGCCCTCCAGTGCCTGCACCTCGCCAGTGCCCTCCAGTGCCTGCTCCTCGCCAGCGCCCTCCAGTGCCGGCTCCTCGTAAGTGCTCATCGATGCCTCCGCTGGTTCCGTCCAGCTCTTCAGGCGCCCGAGTCAGCAGCACCCGGCGCCAACGAGAGTCAGCAACACCGGCGCCGCGAGTCAGTGGCACCCGAGCGCAACGTCAGCGGCACCCGGCGCCCACGTGAGCCAACAGTTTCCGCTCGGCCGGGAGCCCACGCACTCCGCCGGCCCGGGAGCCACGCACTCCGCTCGGCCGGGAGCCACGCACTCCGCTCCGGCCGGGAGCCGCACTCCGCTCCGGCCGGGAGCCACGCACTCCGCTCCGGCCCAGGAGCCCACGCACTCTGCTCTGTTCCAGGACCCCACGGATTCCGCTCCGTTCCGGGAACCCCTGCTGGTCCCATCCAGCTCTCCAGAGTCCCTGCTGGCTCCGTCCAGCTCTCCAGAGCCCCTGCTGGTTCCGTCCAGCTCTCCAGAGCCCCTGCTGGCTCCGTCCAACTCTCCAGAGCCCCTGCCGGCCCCGTCCGGCTCTCCAGAGTACCTGCTGGGGAATTTCCCCAAGGAAATTTTGGGGGGGGACTACCCGCCATGGCCTCCCATGCTCCCCGCTCCGCCATGGTCTCCCGAGTCCCCGGATCCACCATGGCCACCCAAGCTCTCCGATCCGCCATGGCCTCCTGAGTTCCCGGATCCACCATGGCCACCCGAGCTCCCCGATCCGCCATGGCCTCCCGAGTCCCCTGACCCGCCAAGGCCTCCTGAGTCCTCGGATCCGCCATGGCCCCCCGAGTCCCCTGACCCGCCATGGCCGCCCGAGCTCCCCGCTCCGCCATGGCTCCCGGGACGGGCGCCGCCCTGGAGGCCTCCTGTCCTGTCCTGTCTCCGTGTCCCTTGAGGCCTCAGGCGCCCACCCCCTCCCCTCGATGTCATACGGCGCGGGACGCGCCTATTGGAAGGGGGGGGTAATGTCAGACTCTCTCTCTCTGTTTCTTGTGTTTCCCCTCCTCTCGTGCCCATATTTGGTCAGTTCCTGTTCCTGTCATTTGTAATTATCAGTTCCCAGCCCTGTGTCTTTAGTTGATTAGTCCCCAGCCCTGTGTTATTAATTATCTTGTTTGCTCCTTCATTTCCTTCCCTTTATAAGTCCTCAGTGTTCCCAGTGTCTTTGTCCAGTATTAACGTCATTCCCTCAGTGTGTACCTGTCTCCAGCGATCTCTGTTCTATGTGACATTAAAGTGTTTGAACGAAGTTCATCGTCTCTCCTACGTTCACCCCCCGTGCACCGTGACACTCAATGCCCATGTACAGTAGATACATGTCCTGGGGATGTAAGGTTCCTTCTCATGTATTTCTGTCTAGTTTCTCCAAAAGATTCTCTAGCTACATTTTTTTAAGAATCTGTATTCACATATGTTACCCTCAACAGCAGGACTAATAAGCAAATAAAGTTTTACCCTACCTTTAATTAAATGTGGGGTCAGAAAATAAAACTTTTATTCAGCAAGAATGCATTGAATTGATCTAAAACGACAGTAAATATATTTTTATGTTACAAAAATTATATTTTGAATAAATGTTCTTCTTTTACTTTATATTAATCAAATATCCTGAAAATATATTCCAGAAAAATATTAAGCTGCAAAACTTTTTTCAACATTAATAATAAGATAATGTAACATGAGAATAATTTAAAAAATATATAAAAAAAGATTAGCATATACGAGACTTTAGAACCAACCTTGCTGACCACAAAAAAATAAAAAAATAAAAAGAAATTCATGCACATGATATGTATCATACTGTCAGACTTTGTCTTCCTCTGCCTTTGTCCCCTCACCCTTATATGGTCCTTCCTGTTCCCCATCATTAGTTGATTAGTCTTCGTCTGTATCTTGATTATGTCCCAGGTGTTTCCAGTCATGTCTCCCTATATCTAGTCTGTTCTGCCACATGTTACTGGTGGATTATTGTTAATGTCATGTGTCCAAGCCGTAGATGTCCTTACCTGTGTTCCTGTCTCTCCTCCGTTTGTCTCTCATTAAATACCTCGTTTGTCAGAATCCTCGTCTCCTCGTTCCTGGATCCCCGTGTACCGTGACAGAATAATCCACCGCAAACAACGATGGAGTTCGCCGCCTGCGTCCTCGCCCTTAGCCGGCGGAATCTCTCCTTGTGGAGTTCGCGGAGGATTCTGCAAGCTCGCCAGCGGTGTGACGGAGCTCCACGACGGCGGCAATCCTCCATCTGTTTGGCTCGGGGCAAATTACCAGCGCCCTATGGATCTCCCAGACACCACAGGATTGTGTTGGAGAGAGGATCTACCGGTGTCTGGGAAGTTACGGTCAGTGAAACCAGCTCTTCTTCGTCTCCACTGGTCCTGCCCAGCTCTTCTTCGCTGGTGCCGCCCAGCTCGTCTTCGTCTCGGCTGGTTCCCGGCGCCGCGCGACCAGCGCTTCCCGGCGCCCGCGCGAGCCAGCGCTTCAGCGCCGCCGAGCCAGCGCTTCAGCGCCGCCGAGAACCACGCTTCCAGCGCCGAGAGCCCACGCTTCCAGCGCCGCCGAGATCAGTGGCTGCTCCCGACAGCGCCCTCCGGTGCCTGCTCGAGACTGCGCCTCCAGTGCCTGCTCCGAGGCTGCGCCTCAGTGCCTGCACCTCGCCAGTGCCCTCCAGTGCCTGCACCTCGCCAGTGCCCTCCAGTGCCTGCACCGCCAGTGCCCTCCAGTGCCTGCACCACGCCAGTGCCCTCCAGTGCCTGCACCACGCTTCAATTTCCCGCTGGTTCCGTCCAGCTCTTCCGAGCGCCCGAGTCAGCGGCACCCGAGCGCCCACGCTGGCCCACGCTGGTCCCGGCCCAGCTCACCTGGGCCTCCGCTGGTCCCGTCCCAGCTCACCATTGCCTCCGCTGGTCCCGTCCCAGCTCACCTTGGCCCGCGCTGGTTCCGTCCAGCTCACCTGGGCCTCCGCTGGTCCGTCCAGCTCACCATTGCCTCCGCTGGTCCCGTCCCAGCTCACCTTGGCCCACGCTGGTTCCGTCCAGCTCTCCAGGGCCTCCGCTGGTCCCGCCCAGCTCACCATTGCCTCCGCTGGTCCCGGCCCAGCTCACCTTGGCCCACGCTGGTCCCGCCCAGCTCACCTGGGCCTCCGCTGGTCCCGTCCAGCTCACTTTTCCTCCGCTGGCCCTGTCCAGCTCGCCTTCCACGGCTCCTGAGCGCCCTGGGATGGGGAGCTTCCCAAGAAAATTTTGGGGCTACCTCCATGGCCACCCGAGCACCCCGCTCCTCCATGGCCGCCCGAGCACCCCGCCCGCCATGGCCTCCTCAGTTCCCGGACCCTCCGTGGCCGCCTGATCCGCCATGGCCGCCAGAATCCCGGATCCGCCATGGCCGCCTGATCCGCCGTGGCGCCGGAATCCCGGATCCGCCATGGCGCCGGAATCCCCGGATCCGCCATGGCCGCCTGATCCGCCGTGGCCGCCTGAGTCCCCGGATCCGCCGTGGGTCCCGGAACGGGCACCGCCCTGGAGGTCACCTGTCCTGTCTCCAGGTCCTTGAGGCCTCCAGAGTGCCCACCCCTCCCTTTCGATGTCGGCGGACGCGGACGCGCCTATTGGAAGGGGTAATGTCAGACTTTGTCTTCCTCTGCCTTTGTCCCTCACCCTTATATGGTCCTTCCTGTTCCCCATCATTAGTTGATTAGTCTTCGCCTGTATCTTGATTATGTCCCAGGTGTTTCCAGTCATGTCTCCCTATATCTAGTCTGTTCTGCCCCATGTTACTGGTGGATTATTGTTAATGTCATGTGTCCAAGCCGTAGATGTCCTTACCTGTGTTCCTGTCTCTCCTCCGTTTGTCTCTCATTAAATACCTCGTTTGTCAGAATCCTCGTCTCCTCGTTCCTGGATCCCCGTGTACCGTGACACATACATGTACGTATCTCCTTCTTTAAGGTTAGATTTAAAAATTGTATCTTCAATCTTAAATATACTAAAGTATAAAAGTGTCCACCCTGGTTTGTATATGCCTCTTGATTTGGCAACACTAATAATTTACATTTACATTTATCAGACGCTTTTATCCAAAGCGACTTACAGTGCATTCAGGCTATATATTTTTTTGTCAGTATGTGTGTTCCCTGGGAATCGAACCCACAACCTTTGCGCTGCTAACGCAATGCTCTAACCACTGAGCCACAGGAACACAGTTTAATGTTATTTTACTTATTAATTAATTTATCTTTTGGAATCTGAAAGGAAAGCAACAACTGAGCAAAAAAAAAAAAGCAAAAAAAGAGATAATTAGAAATAAATGCATCCCAAGGCTACAGTATATGTGCAGTTTCCACATGACAAGTATTATTTTCACATGGTTTAGCTTGAGATATTACACTTTTTGGAATATTGATAGTCGTGTGGTCTGTATCTGGCCATATAATTACAGCATTATGGGCCTTATTTTTATTCTTTATATTCCAAGATGGAATCCACAGATTTACTGAGAAAATCTTGCCTGAACAGGCAATGTGTTCAGGATAACTTCAAGACATTTTTTATGGTTATTATTATTTTAGAACAACATTACATTATATTGCTAGGTTGTCATATTTCAAATAATTATCATTACAAAGCCCATAGTCTCATTCGTAGTTGAATTACAACACAGCATTTGCAGGAATGAAAAGATCTGTGAATCTGATACTTATATGATTCAGTGGCAGAAAATTCCATACAGAAGGAACATTTTTCAACTTAATCAGAACATTTGATACTTTTGTTACCAAAGCTGAATGCAAACTTTTTACTTTGTGCATTAAACTCTACATTTACTTTTGTCAGGTTGTTTTTTCTAAGTGTGCAGGCAGTGCTTGTGCTTACTGAGAGCCAGGCATTTGATATGCCCCCACATTGAGCTGTGCAGTAAAAAAAAAAAGAAATACTTCTAATGAATACTCTACATTTACACTGATGGAAAACCTCTACCAAGGGATTTATGAAACCTATTGAAATTTGCATGATTTGCAAGGGGGAACATTATGTGAAACAATTCACAGTAACAGTGCTTCAACCTTTGGCTCTCTGTTAAAATATGGGTATATTAATTAATTGATGGTAGACAACATTGGCTAAAAGATCAAAACATATATCTTTCAAATATTTAAGAAGTGTAAGCCTCCATTACATTAATGAGTCTGTGTGAAAATGGCTGACTGAGGGAGAAAATACTTTCTGAACAGACAGGGAAGACAAAACGTTTGAGTTACCAAGAGTTCTGTGCTGTTACAGCATAAAAGTGCATGTCAGAAAGTCATGTCTGCAGGAAGTTTCTGCACTCTTAAAAATAGGCTCATCAGTTTTAATTTTTATTAAATATTCAAAACTGATAACCAAAACAGCAGAAATATAATTGAATGGGACTGAATCAATAAATTAGGTTACAAACTAAAGTAGGTTTGGGAAACAAAAGTCATTTCAAGGGATAAATGAAGTATACATAAATAGGAAACTATTGCTTTTTACAGCAATGGTACACAGAAGAAACAAACAGATTAACGGAAGGTGTTGTCTGCAGTTCAGAGTTTAAATTAGGAGGTGGATTTAAACCAATTTACAGCATTAAGGTAACATGCTACAAGATTCAATTGCACTGTCATCTCAAGTTGACATCTCAAAGTGTTCATTTTGGCAGGCATTTTAGATTTAGTCTTAGTCTTTATCTTGAGACGAAAATGCTTAATAGTCTTTGTCACATTTTAGTCATTTGAGTCTTTCGTAGTTTTAGTCTTGAAAAGTCTTGAAATCTTGAGTCTTAAAACGTTAACTTTTAGTCATTACTTTTACTCAAACTGCAGTTACCAACATTTATTTTGGTAGCTATTTTATATGTAGCATTCAAACAAAAATAGTCATCAATTCTTCTCTCTTTAGACCAAATCAATTAAGTTTATGAGGAATTTGAATCGAGGATTTAATTTGAAAAATCTGGAATAAATGTTCATTTTCTTGGTAGAGATACAAATTAAACTCATTTTTCAGATAAAATAGTTTTACTTAACACGTATACATTTATTTAATATCTTTTGACACTAGAACAGTGTTTCTCAACTGGTGGGACTGTTCTGTGGGTCGCGGAGTGTGCGGCCAAAGAAACGACATCATCAACAAAAAACGTAATTCTAAATGTTTTTCTGATGCGAGGCTTTTATTTAAAAAATGTGCATGAAAGCTGTTGACACTTCTTTCAGATGCAGTTTAAGTAAAGAAGGCTTGAGGAAAACGTGCTGTCCCGATTCAGTATCAGATGAGATGTTGACAGGTTTAATGTGTCAGCTATTGTTATTTTCGTAACTTGTTATGAAATAAAGTCTCTCACCTCAGAAGAGCGAACTATCCTGTCCTGCCATGGCAGATTTTATATAGTGTTTGTAGCCTTCTCTTAAAGTGACAGCCCTTTCTTAATATTAATCAAACAGCAACAACAAATAAATCACTCACTGCTCTTGATTGGATCGCTTTTGTAACTTTAATAAAGAGTCATATTTAATTTATACAGTCAAATATGCAATGCTGTTTTACATTTTATTACTTTATTCAATTTCTGTACCTAAAAACTAATGCTATAGACCAGGGGCTATAGCCGCAGCCCTGCAGAGTTTTGTTCCAACCCTGCTCCAACACACAAACCATATAGTTTTCAAATAAGCCTGAAGGGCTTTATTAGCTGGATCAGTTGTGTTTAATTAGGGTTGGAGCTAAACGCTGCAGGGCTAAATGTTTAAAATGTTCCACAAAAAGCGATCGTTCCACAAAAAACAACTATTTTATTGCTCTCCTCAGTTCAACTCATGATCTTCTCCCTCACAGCCGCACTTCCACATACATCAATTACCTGATTGTAAATTATGTTCAATTATGAATTATCACTGGTGCCCAGGGAAGAAAATAAATAAGAAAAGAAGGAAAACGGGACAAAAACAGAGGTAATGTGATGTAATGAATGATGATGATCAAATAAACAAGCCCTTAAATGCATGAATGTTTCACTAATCGTGATATTCCTGTCTTTAGAGATCTGTACATATCCAGCACGGGCGAATCTCTAACTGCTGCAATAGCAAAAAATAAAAATAAACTCTTGATATTTTGAGGACAATTACAAAAGAATAAAATAAAGCATAGTTAGTTGCCTTTTAAAACTAGGAAGGGTTGAATTTGAGCAGATGATTTTACCATCGCTGTCATTGTCAGAGCGCACTTCCACTGGCTCATATTCGTGATCTCTACCATATTCTCAAAACAATTGTTTTCAATAACTTTAAAATCAATATTTTGACCACTGGCTGCTTATTCACCACATCCACCATCAAATGACAGTGACATTTATATTTCACTGCGTACAGTAATTGCTCTGCAGTAAAGCCATTCAAACCAGTTACATTTTTGCTGATGATATTCTTTTGTTTTATTAGTATCATCTCGTAATTTTGAGTGAAACATCACGTCGTCATTGTGTATCAAACAGTGCCACCTCGAGGAATAAAGAACCAGTGCACATTGAGTCAGAGAGCAGGAAAAATATATTTACACATTAACCTCGTGTCTTTAGCGATCCTATACACTGTTTACAACAACAACAAAAGTAATCAGAAAACAGGCATTCTTTTATATGTATTATCTTTTTCGTTATATTGTTTATACATATATTGAGGAATAGCCTACTAAGAAAGTTGATGTCTAACGTAAAAAATGAAGGAGGGAGAAGGTAGTGAATAATTTTCCCAGTTGGCTAAAGACATGAGGTAGATATGCATTTAAGGGCTCTAGATGAGGTAAACGTTTGTGAACAAACTATGCTAGTCTAGAAAAGCCTATAGACTAAAAGTTTCAAATAGGATAATAACAATCTCTGGAGTTCCAGAGATTCAAGATTTTGTAACATAAGTGTTATTTTACATGACAACATGTTTTAATCATATTTTTACGCGACAGTTGTGTCGTTTTTGGGGATTTATTGTATTTTTAATTTGAATTGGCAAATTTAGTAATGTTTGTATAGGCCTATAACTGGACTTATTAAACTAGTAAAATTTATGTCAAATTCACTTTAAGGATGTATGTTTCTCCGTAGGCTATAATTCATAGTGAAAACATTAGTGAAAACATTAGAATGGGCTAGTAAAACCAATCCCATCTATTGGAAATCGAACACTTTTCAAATGTATTTTGAAGATTAAACAGTAGCCTACTGTGTGCTAATACAGTTTTACAGTTTAATACAGTTTTACAGGAATACTAGATGTAATTATTCTTGATGTTTAATTGTGTTTAATGTATAAAGTGACTTAGGCAACACCTATATTTTTATAGTTTCACTGGAAACTATTTAAAATTACGTTAATTGTTTTACATTTTTACATTTACACATTTAGCAGACGCTTTTATCCAAAGCGACTTACAGTGCATTAAGGTTATACATTTGTTGTCAGCATGTGTGTTCCCTGGGCAAACGCAATGCTCTAACCACTGAGCCACAATAACTAAAACAATGTTAGTGTTATTTATTGCCACCTCGAAAAATATCTACGAATTGCCGTGAGATCGGGCTGGTTTTACATGCATTCTAATAAATGTCTATTTGACATCTGACAGGAAACGTCTTGCAGATACATTGCAGATAAGCAAACACCCTAAAAAAATATGTCTTACATATGTAAATGCAGACTTCAGATAGACATCTCCGAGATGTACATGTGCAATTAGGGTGAGTGCTTAACTGTCAGGTGCTGGTGCCATTTTCTGTTGAAATTAAGGGCACTGGTGTCCTCAAATGATGGTTCTCGGAGTCAGAAAAGTTATAACAAATGTTAGAAGAATGTTGTCTACAGTATATTTTCACTGCAAAACACTAATAAATGACGGAAATATCACAAAAGCATCAAATTTTGTGAAAAGCCGCAGCAAAATCTGTCATTTTAGGCCACACAAATAAAAAAAAGTCCTGCAAAATCCTGTAGGGACTGACTAACTAATTTCGAGGATGTGTCAACATCAAGATACTTAGCAAAATTATTTGGCTTTTTCCTGTCAATAGTGTTCTTGAAAATCTGTGGCACATTTTCAGAGTGACAGGAAAATTAACAGTCCTATTTGACTGCATTTCAGTTTCTTATTTTCTGAGGATTCTTCAGTAAAATTTCAACAAATGATAAGTGATGGGGAAAACCCTTGTGTAACTAATTGAAAATGCTGTATATTTAACAGCTTAGCTGTCAAGAGTTGAGTGGATACTGAAATAGAGACTTTATGCTCCAAAAGTGGCATTTACACAGAAATTTAATTTGGGATTGAGTGATGCATGTTGCATGAAAAAATTGACAATTTAAATAAATGTTAAATAAAAAATAAATATGCCTATAAAAAAATAAATATGCTAATAAATAAATTATTAAAAAGTAAAAATGTAATATTTTTATTTACACATGTGCAAAGCAACAACAACAACAACAACAATAAAATCACTTGTAGTATAACATTTTGAACTGATAAGAATCTATCACAAATTTACCACATTTAATTAGCCACATTAAATACGTCCATAAGTACATAATCAGTTTAGCGATGACATTCTCTCAAGCACCTTATTAAACTTATATTTCTGTCTTATTTGCCATCTTGCAAATAAACTGTCATCCAAACAAGATCCAATTATTTAATACCAATCCTCACACTATTTATTTAAATAAATGCATCAAATACATTTACAAACTACCAGGGATTTCACTCACTACCTTTTCCTACATATAACATCCTATGCTAATTTTACACTCATCTGTTCCACAACTGAATGCACACTTATTTCAGTAGAATGCTTTCCCCTAAGGTAATTTGGTATGTTATGCCACTGTTTTAACATGATAAGGCACATGTAACAATATTCAGACTTTTTGGTTTGGCAATAAGCTTGTTTAATTCAGTGGAAATGAATGCGCTTGTGCTAACAAGCATTGTTGTTGCTAGCACTCAAATGGAACACCACTAGCCCATGTTTGTATAGAGGTAGTCATTCATGCTGAAGTTCTGTCAGTAGACAAACAAATAATTGGGTCCATTCTAGAGCTCTGTGTCACAGGGTGAAACATGATTTAGAATGAACACTTACTGCTTTCTGTTGAGTTCCGCTAACATCCTGCTGTGCCAGAATGCACATACTCTACATTTTGTATATTCACAAAAACAAGCATAAAACTATAACTTAGAAAACTAAGAAATGCAGAAAAGAAAACATGCTGGTTCGTCATTGTATTTAACCAAATAAATGTTATGCATTATAAATGAATTGTAAGAACTTAGTCTATTGAGAATGAGGTAATGAGATCCATTTTATAAAAATTATTTTGTAATCATTTATCTTACAAAATAAGTTTGTTTTTATAGCGTAACAGCATACAAATAATCTTCATATTGAGGGATGATAGTATTGGTGTATGCTTTTAAGTTGTATGTTATAGTTGTAGAAACCAAACCGTTACAATGGGCTTAACTCTAATCTATAATAGTTGGTTCAGCACCATCAATTTCCCTGCTGTAGCTATTCAATGCAATCCATTGTTAATTCACTCAGAAGGAGACTTCTGATTAACAGAGTCCTTGTGGAGCACCAAGCTCCTCATACACTCATGTAGCTCTTTTTAATTAGGACACAACACTCAATGATACATTTCTCAGAAATCCATTAGAATTCAAGTGGCCTTGAGACTGTGTCCCTATTCATGTCCAATAGGTGGCTTTACACCATGGCATTCAATCGATTCAAAAGTAGGGAGACTCTCCTGCTGCATGTGGCCAAACGCTGGGTTGGTAAGTGTGTGTGAAATGACAGATTGAACGGGTGCTTTTGTGGTCACTCTTTGTGTAATTTAAAATACTTTAAAGCAGAGTTGTCCCAGTGTCAGTTTACCTTAAAATATCAACTGTACAGCACTGCAATTCACTGAAGCTGAGCTGTTTATTTGTATTTTAGTAGAATTTTCTATATTTTTCGATAAAATCCCAGAAAATATTTATATATTTTTGTCAATATCGCACATCCCTAATATATTTAACATTTTGTTTAGAAAAAATTAAATAAATATGAGAAGTGTCTATTTTTACCCCCTTGAGTCCCGCCCCTCAAAATGTCTGTGCACGTCGCTGATTAGGATGATATAGACACATATCCTGTTCCAGGCAGATTTGTAACATCTTTTGTTGATTGGAACTTCTTAATTATTGCCCTGATGGTGGGAATGGGGATTTTCAATGTTTTAGCTATTTTCTTACAGCCACTTACTATTTTGTGAAGCTCAACAATCTTGTTCTGTACATCATAACTATATTCTTTGGTTTTACTCCTTGTGATGGATGATTAAGGGAATTTGGCTTTTGTGTTGCTCATATTTATAATCCTGTGGAACAGGAAGTCATGGCTGCACAATTTCATGTTCATAATCACCTTGGTGTGCTAAAACAAAATGTAAACATGAATATAAATATGCTTCAGAGAAAGAGATATTTTAATCATAAGAATTTCTAGGGGTGCCAATAATGGTAGCCAACATGCATTGGAGAAAAACATTTATTTCATCATGTGAGTTTACCCCCACTTTCAATTGTTTTACTTCAATGGAAGTTTAGAATTTTGTGATTTATTTTTTAAATCAAAGATCATAAAGATAAATGATTCAGATTTATTTTCACAGATGCCTTTGCTCATATTTACCAAGGGTGCCAATATTAGTGGCTGGCATATATAAATGATGACTCTTTTTTAGTAAGTTAATTAGTTTGATTGTTATTTTAAAATGATTTATTTTAATTTGACATTTTTATGATTTAATTACATTTTTGCCTTTCATTAAACTCACAAACCCCCTGCAGTTCCTTTACGAACCCCAATTTGGGAAACATTGATGTAATATAATGTTTATGTATATGTAATGGATTACTTTACTCTCTAAAATTTTTGTGATGTAATTTGGAATCCGTAACGGATTACAATTTGTAAGCAATCTACCCAGCTCTCTCTCTCTCTCTCTCTCTCTCTCTCTCTCTCTCTCTCTCTCTCTATATATATATATATATATATATATATATATTTATCTGTATACTATTAAAGCATTTTTCTTACTCCATTGGTAGATTTATTTTATTTCTTATTTCAAGCAAAAAGTCACTTCATTTTAATACTTGTTTTCCCTTTCAGAAATCATATGTCATTTAACTTCTCAGGAAAATGTATCTTGATTTAAGAATGTTTTGAAATTTGTACTAAATAACAAGACAGAAAATACTGAGAAATAATTAAACATTTATTTTTTATACATTTTATGGCTTCTGTTGAACACAAATAAAGATTACAAAAATATGAAGAGTTTGGTTCCAAAAAGTGTTTTATTTTTTATCAGTATTGTGATATCTGCCATGTTATTCTGTCATGTTTTCTCCATATCTTTCCAAACCGCGACAAACACCAGTCATGCGATACATCCGCTCAACCAATCACAGCACACCATTCTACGCACTGTAGACAGTAATGGTGACACTTTGAATACACCCAGCATCCTAGTTTTCTTATACTCATTTACTTTGTACTTTGTGATCAACAAACAAACAAAAAAATGAGGGCTACATCTCGTCAGTGAAGCTGGTTCTGTGATTAGTAGTAAATCACTATCAGGTGCTTTCAGATGGAGTGGAATTCAATGAATGCGATATTGTGTAGCTTATCAGTGTAAGTGTATTTATTAATGCCATTAATGTTTTTGTCCATACAGCGTATAGCATTAGTCAACTAAATGAATGTAACATGACAAAGATGAATGCAATTTTGGAAAAGGAAATGCCATTTTGGAATTTCTGTGGTCTACTCTGATGTTGTTCATGTTCTTGTTCATGATGACATTTTATTTTATTGTTGTAATTAATCTATAACAAGATGACACTTTGAATTCATTTTGGGAGCTGATGACTGTTTGAATGTATTTTTAGTTCAGTGCCTGTATATAAGATTAGTATTGACCAAGTTCAGAGGCTGTCATATCTGGATCAACATTTTGGTTACATTTTGGGTTACATTTTGCACTGACAAGCATCCAATCTTGTAAAATGTGTGGCAAGTACTCCAGTATGTGCGATCGTGAATCTGGAAAGGGAAAGTGAAACTAAAAAGGATCTTGCATCCAAAAGCAGTTTCAATGCCAGGCATAATAGCGGCTCCCTGATGCACGCAATATACAGTATACTATACATTTATATACAGGGGAGGGGGGGTCACGATTTTGAAATGTCCGCATCCACACCTACTTGCACAACCATGGCAAGGACAATTGCGGAAACAAGCGAAGATGACACAAGCATATTCAAGCAAAAGCCAACATGAATACGTTGTGCGAATCAAAGCAAAATTAACACTACTCACCTATCAAGAAGAAATAATGTATTTACTCAACCTCTGCATCCGATTTGAGCACTTCCCGCTCCTTGAGTTCTCTCCACTGCTGTAAAGTTGCTGATTGGCTACAACTTAAGTGTGTTTTGGGACTCAAAAATCGCTTAGTGCACGTTTAAGAAGCGTTGGGCCAGGCCGGGCCGCCACTAGGCCAAAGTATACTTCGGCCGTCTGCATTTTTGAATACATTTAAAATGCCAATTAGACCTAAGGAATTTGCAGTTGTAATGGAAAAAGTTTTGACCCTTCTTAAAAGTGTATCACAGGAGAAAGATTTGAATTTTCAAGTAATCAAGAGTAAAATGTTGATTGGTAATAAAAATATTATACAAAATAGACTCTCAAATAACTATATTATGAAATTCTTTAATAACATTGTTTATCCTCCAGCTCGCTTTTTCTGGTCTTCTGTATTTGGAGAAGTGAATTGGTGTAAAGCTTGGCGAACAGAAGACAAATTCCATATTAATAACAAAGTAAAAGAGGTTTCTTTTAAAAAGAATGCATAGAATATACCCAGTTAAATGTGCTGGAATACTTTAAATTAGAAATTGATCACTCTTATGATTTCTGTAAAGGTGAAAGGAAACTATTTTTCATTTATTTTTTTCTCTGTATACATACAAAAATATTTTGGATTGATGTGGAGTTATTTATTAAGGAAATGTTGGACATTTCTTTGCAGCTGAGTGGATTTTATGTAATAATATACTTCGGTGATCATGGATTTGATAAAGTTAAAGCATACTTAATACAGTTGTTAATTTTAATGGGGAAGTTTCATATTCATAAAATGAAGTGGTCAGGATCCAAACCAAACTTTTCTCATTTTATAAACGAAAATTCCAAGCTGTGTTGTTAGGTCATGTGTAATTTCACAAGTAAAAAGGCTACTAGAACTCATAATATTGTAAGCAGGTATGCTATTGTATAAAGTGATGCCCCAAAATGACTGTGTTTTTCTTCTATTATATTTGTTACTCTCCTCTGGCACTGTTTCATTATATTAATGCTGTTCATCTTTTTCAATTTTTTTTATTTTACATTTGAATGTTTCTATGTTTGAATTGTTCAGATGTAAGGCATAATAAAAAATTAAAAAGGTGAGCGTATAACAGTGCATGCGCGAGGTTAATGTCGAGCTCCTCCGTATCCATCCGCACTCATCGGAGAGGAAAGCTGCTGTGCGCGAGACGGAGTGGAAAGTGAAGTATACCTGTAACTTTAGGATAATGTACATAGCGGAAACCCTGATTTATCTTCTGTTTACCGATTTCGCCTTTCGTAGAGACAGTGAGGGGTACGGATCGGGTCACTATGAATCTGGTGGGGTCATGTCCCTCCATCCCTAGTGCCATCTGCGCGCCTGTTATATCCTAAATATGCTATGTGAAAGTTTGAAACAGAAAATAGTGGTTGCCACTTTCTTGGTAAAGAAAACCAATTTTTACTCAAATTAATCAAAATGGATTTATAGCGTTTTGGAACCAAACACTTCACATAGAGTATATACCCTCCATGCGAAAAGTCAGTGGAATCCAAGATGTGGTATTGGATCCCATTGGCTTTCATTGTTTAGACAAAAACTTTCGGAATGTTCTTCAGCTGTCTCTTTGTCTGTCAGTCAATCAGTCATAACCATGTCAGTTCAGAAAATAATTGAGTTGTTCCACAGAAGAAAGAAAGTCTTCCAGATTTGGAAAGACACGAGGGTGTGTATGATTCTCTCCTTGTGGGGTGAACTATTTCTTTAAGGCTGTAGGAAAATGTGGCCTTGAAATTCTGGAAATGCCCTCCTGCACCTGTATAGTCGAGTGTATCCTCAGGATGTTGTCTCCTGCAATAGAACTGCTCCTTAAGGACAGTCCTTAGATGTCTGTCTTCTGTGAACAGTTTTGGCTAAAAGGGATTCAATTCAGAAGTATTAAGTGGAAAAGGCTGTTGAGAAGTGATCTGCAGGTGTTACTGCTATCCAACACCAAAGGCACCCTTCAATCCTTACCTTTTGTATAAAGAATGTATACATATTTACCTGACACGCAAGAGTAATGCGAGGCAGCTTTGATATTATTCCAACATAAATTGTGTGTTTCTGTTTGTTGACTTCAGCCAGTGGCAGGAACCTTCAGTGTTTAATCATGTCCAAAAGTCGTGACCACTAATGTAAAAAAAATGCTTCTATATTGGATTTCTTGTAATTTAATGCACCTTATTTCATGTTATTACCATAAATACGAGTGAAAATTTGACTGACAAATTAAGATGAATTTCATAGTGCCTTAGAATCTGGTTTGTCAACAGTCAAGCTGCATGAACGCCACAAGTTTGTGTCCAACCTGGGGTCGGATTTGTGAAACATTCTTAAGTTAGGAAATAATTCCTTTGTAACTGACATTTCGTAACAGTTTCTCGCAATGTGCTTTTTAAAAGGGACTGTTTAGCCAGAAATGAAATAAATAATAGTTAATAATAACAATAAAGAATAATTTGCATTTACAAAATCATTTCTTAAGACTTTTTTTTGTTCTAACTGTCAAAGTTAGGATAACATTCAACTTACATAAATAAATAAATAAAAATATATACATAAAATGTAGATAATAAATGATACACCTACTCTATCTATCTATCTATCTATCTATCTATCTATCTATCTATCTATCTATCTATCTATCTATCTATCTATCTATCTATCTATCTATCTATCTATCTATCTATCTATATCTATCATCTATCTATCTATCTATCTATCTATCTATCTATCTATCTATCTATCTATCTATCTATCTATCTATCATCTGTCTGTCTGTCTGTCTGTGTCCGTACACACACACACACACACACACACACACACACATACATGTGTTTGTGTATAATTTCTGACTGTTAATATCTTTTCTTTTTTTAAGTAACTTCCAACTTATTATAAATACATACATTTAAAACAGAACAAAATCTGACAGAATTATTTTTCATTTTATACATAAGGCTTTGAGTTTATTTTCAGATTTAAATTTAATTGTATTCCCTGAGTTCCAATATTGTTTCAGATATTTGGATTCCACCATCCTCATTACACAATAGCTTCCTCTTCTTAATGCATTTGAGACTTACCTCAGCAAGTCAGTAAAAACAAAATGGGATGAATCTGATCCTCTCCACCTAGCCATCCATACGTGGACATTTAATCTACCTTTGTTGAGGCTTTCAGTATTGTACAAACACCAGAACATACCCACAGCTTACCAAGACGACAATGAAAAATATGAGCTTATAGAGTTTTGGCTCGGTGAATGATGAAAAGGAGGGAAAAGTGTGTGCGTGCGCAGGTTCTCATATGCCTGCAAGAGAAATCCGTCCACAGCATGGGATCAAAAAGAGTGAGAGAAAAAATAGGAAAGGTGAAAAAGCATAGGATGAATCTATCTCTCCAGTACACAGAGGAGATGAAACAATCGATCCTTTGCTCTTGAGCAGAGCCTGTTGATGATGATGAACCTTTACAGAACTTTCCTGCTGGCCACAGCACTGCGGCCCTGTTCATCCCAGTCCCCAAACCCAGCCGACTGCAACCCATCATTCTCTGACAGCCTGCCTCTATGCTGCTTACAGCCCACTCTTGCCTTTCACTGCACTCTGATATACAGGGCTGTAGAGAAACTGTAGGAGATGATCTCGCAATGTGCTTTTTAAAAGGGACTGTTTAGACAAAAATGAAAATCCATCTTCGATTATTCACCCTCAAAAGCAAGTGGAAAGGTCAACTGTTGTTACTGTAGGGTAATGCTGCATTTCAGTCACAGTGTCAAAGCTGAAGGAAGTATTAAACATTTTGGATGCGATCTGGCACATTTGGTCTCGCTTCACTCGCCCAGAGAGATCATCTGATATGATAACGACGTAAATTGCGAATCAGTGGAGCTCGCATGGCTGATATTACGATAAAAGCGTCCATTACTTTTCAAGTGTATGTCATAATTTTCTCAGAGGACGGTGTGAAATGAAAGTGTGTGCATGGCCAATGAAATTTAATCATGTTTTTGTAGCATTTAAATGATTTTCGTCCTTGTCATTTTAAAAGAATGTGTCTGCTTTTGAACCAGTAGGCCTCGTTGCTCAGTATGTTCTGCAAGTTTTTCTTCTCTCTTCAAATCACATTTATATTTCATTTTCAGTTTCTGCAGGTGTGCACTGTGACAAATGTATTCCCTTTAGCTAAACTTTAATATATGCTTTTTGTGAGACCCCCTCAAGGAACAAATACACAATCACACAGATTCACAAAGTTAATCCATGAATCATATTCTTGCAATAGTTTGAATAGTGCTCTTGCTCTTATTTTGAAAAACTTTTGTGTGACAAGAAATAGAAAAGTCTATTTATTCGGCTGACATTTATTCTGTCATGCACATTACAGGGACATTTAAATGTAGTCAAATAGAAGCAAACACCTCCAATTAAACAACGTGGCTATTCAAAACACTTATTTATATGAGTATCACAGGTCAGTTTATTTCTGCAGGTACACCTTGTTTGTACCGGCTTGGACCCCTTTTTGTCTTCTGAACTGTCTTAATATATGTTAAAATGCAAGTTATTTTTGTGATGGCAAAGCTGAATTTTCAGCATCATTACCCCAGTGTCACATGATTCTTCACAAATCATTCTAACATGCTGATTTGCTGATCAAGAAATATTTATCATTATTATCATAGCTGAAAACAGTTATGCTGCTTAATATTTTTGTGAAAACTGATTTTTTTTCAGGATTCATTGATGAATAAAGTGTTTTAAAAGAAGCTTTCTATTTAATTGTATGCATGTGTGTGTGACGTGTATGTATGAACATTTTTAGCACCAGGCTATAATTTATTTTGCTGGTATTTGCACCATTATTTAATGCCTCAAAAATCATGTCTTAAAGCAGGTGGTAATTTGCGCTGCTCTTGGTAGATTGCGCTGGTTATTTTGGACATTTTCTGGCTGCGCCTGTGTTCTTTAATGTGCGCATTGTTCGTAAATCACCTGCAGAAATTTCCCCTCCCATCTGCACTTTTATGGAATTGTTCTCTAAGGCTAATTTGCCCTGTTTAGTACATCTGGCCCTAAATCTAGATATAATTTAATTACATATAGAAGAAACTGACTGACACATTACGTCTGTTAAGTGTTAATGGTTGTTCTGATGACAAAGAGGAGTTATACTGTACATATTAAAGGATTATAAGTCATTTTGATGCTATACATTGTCCATTTACACGGTATTCATAAAAACACTTGCATGTATTCAGCAGATCTGTCTTATCTTTCAGGTCAGTGAAACTGTGTCTTGTCAGAGTCATGTCACTGCTAGCATGTCTGACAACCCTTTTGTGTCACAGCTGATGAATCCCAGCCAGATAACTATATCAGAGTCAGGGACTGTCAGATATTGATTGCAAATTATTGAAGCCCAATAGGCTCCCCGAACTACACCAGAGAGAAATCGGAGCCTAAAGATTCATTTATTTTTCTTGTCAGTTTGGCAAGAGCAAACACGCTTTATGAAACCTGACATGTTGTGCTACAGAAAACACTTCATTTGTTGACAACAGCTCAAATCTCGTCAAGAATTCGAGTGCCAAACCCAACTTTGATTATATTGGGCGACAGCAAAACGAACAAGGCAAGAAACCCCACGACAGTATTTTTAGACAAGACTAACCTTACAAAATTCATGAGGTACATCACAGCTGAACAACATTTTTTTCTGTACAGCTTGTCATCAATTTCTCTCAGTCAACATTCAAATGTGTTGTTTGACAAATAGCATAAGCTCATAGGTAATTAAAGCTGTATTCTAAATACAGTTCGACAGTTGACATGTCTGAAAATGAAACATTTTATTCAGCTAGCATTTTACTTTAGGCAAAAACAGCAGTAACTTATGTCCCATTTTTATTTGCAGATATTCTGTCAAACATGCATTGTTTAGGGAGGTGCCAAAACCTTCAGAAAACACATTTGAGTTTACAGTCAAATTTTGCTTCTTGCTTTCTGTAAGTCAGTTGGATGTGAAATAAAGTGCTATTTAATAAATACTTAAACATACCAATCCACCTCAACACTCTTTTCAGCCCCAGACAATCAGACGTGAGGTTAAGACACACACACACACACACACACACACACACACACACACACACACACACACACACACACACACACACACACACACACACACACACAATGTTGTTTTTTATGGTTTACAGGGACTCTCCAAAGGAGTAATGGTTTTTATACTGTACTGTACATATGGGGAAACTGAAATTGTCCTCATAAATCACCTTCTCCTTGTAATACCTATGTCATACCCATGTCATTATAAAAATGTGTGTCCTCATAAACCACATAAACATGCACACACACACACACACACACATACACAGTAATCCCAGGCAGACAGTGTTGAGGAAGGCTTTGATAAAGGTAAACTGGAAGCAGAGATAAAAGAACAGCAGGAGTTAAAGTCCACAGTAAAGCTTGTTCTAACAAAACACGAAAACACAGGCGTCTATTTGAAGATGAAAAAACACTGAAGAAAAAAAAAATTGACCCTAAGAATAGAACACAGTGTACCCATCTTGTGATGGCTAGTAGGTGAACCTCTTCAACTATCGTTAACGCAATCTGTTGAATTTCAATCCGAGCATCAGAATGGGCAAGATAGGCGATTTGAATTATTTAGAATGTGGCATTGTTGTTGGTGCCAGGCGGTCTGGTCAGAATATTTCAGAAACTGCTGATCTACCGGGATTTTCATCCACAACCATCTCTAGGGTTTACAGAGAATGGTCTTAAAAAGACAGATATCTAGTTAATGTCATTTTCTTGCCACACTTTGGACCCCTTAGTAGTTGAGCATTGTTTAAACACTGCAGTATTATTGCTGACCATGTCCATCCTTTTATGTCCACAGTGTACCCATCTTTCTGCAGGATAATGCAGCACGTCACAATGCTCAAATCTTCTCAAATTGGTTTCTTGAACATGCCAGTGAGTTCACAAGACTCAGATGACCTCCACACTTGCCAGATGTCAATCAAAAAAAGTATATTTAGTATATGGAGGAACGAGAGATTGGCATCATGGATGGTGAGATCACAAATCTGCAGCAACTGTGTGAAATGCTATCATGTCAACATAGATCAAAATCTATGCCACAAATAATAAAAATAAAACATTATTATTTTAAACTTTAATAATATTAATGTTCTGAGCATAAGAGACTTTGAAAACTTCTGTACGTTTGTGCACATTTTTAAGTTTTTAAACGTTTTTATCATCAAATATTAATAATGTGATTAATTCTGATTAATTTTGTTCAACATTTAATTAATGAATCAAGCAGCATATCATATAATTAATTCAATTACATTTTTGAATCAATTAAAAGTCCTACTATTTTGTAATTTCCCCACAACCTTAAAAAAGTGCAATTTTGAGACAGAATTTTCATTGATTTCTTAATGTCAATTTCCGACCCAACATTAATCCATTACTAATGAGCTGGAATGGCAGCAGTAAAGATGAGATTAGTTAACAAACCAGTCTAAGTACAAAAAGTGTTAATTTCTTCATGAAACATTCAAAAGACCAGGGTTAAACTATTTTAGTACACCATCAGTAAGATAAGGTGAATGCGGCTGGGCTACTTCCTCATTACCTCCCCTCAGTAAAGTTTTGTTCTCCTCTGTGAATGAATGCACATGCACCTCCACTCCTCTCATTAATCAGAATTCAGCCCCTCTTCTCCAATCCAATTACAGGCTCTTGCACGAGGGCCTGATCAGGGATGAAATCAGGCACAGATTTGTTGAATTTCATTAGAAGTTTTCCCAGGCTTATTTTATTTATTTATTTATTGCCAGGAGAAACACTTCTTCAAACTTCTTAAATCATCTCTCCAAATTTGTGTAGGTGCCTTTGGGTTATCACACTTTTTCACATCAATTTTTCTGTGAGAGATCAAATCATTGCAGTCTCGACTGTGATATGTTGTACTTCTGTAGAAGTTATTCTACCGTTTTCATATATTTTCATGAGACAGTAAGAAATAGTTCCTTCTCCTAGTGCTTCCATAAATCATACACAGACTCCAATACCAAACACCAATAGTATTTGAAAAATACCTCCCGACCTCACAGCCATGATGCAATGAACAGCTGACAAATGACTAACCTTGAGGAGAGTGAAGCACTAAGATGTGCGATAATGGGCTTCTTTTTCTATTTTAACTCTTTTCATTTGAGAAGATCCTGTGTGAGAGGTGAATCTGACAGGGTGGCATTTAAACTCTGTTCAACCGAGTGTTTGGTCTGCTCTTGAGCTGCTGCTGCTGCAGTGTCTTCACTTATTTAGCTGAGCTATTCATTATGTATCAGCTCAGCATGGGCTGATGCAAACCTCTGGATCTACCTGTGAAGAACACAGCCTGCTGCTGTTTGAGGCATAACTACAGTGAGATTCCTCGTTTAGATTCAGGATGCTCTTAAAAAAGTCGTTCTCAACCGGTTTTGCCATCCTTGCATATTAATGTTTGAAAAATAATCTTAAATGGAATAAGGTGGAGTGACCCTCACGGCAAATCAAGAAGCCTTTTAATCTTTTAACAGGATCTGTTATGCCAAAGCAATGTCATGTGGTGTGACTCTCAAAAAATATAATAATTCTAAATTAAAAATGCTGAATAAAGAAATAAAAACTGTTTACTTTGAAAATATATATTTTAAAACTCGATTGATATTGTACATTCATATCACATATGTAATGTGTAAAAAATCCAGTTGATGTTACAGGACATCACATTTTTAGTCATTAATTGATATCCTCAATATCAGAACTAACATTTGACTTTTAAATAAATTGTATAAACATTTTTATGAAAAGGCAAGCTTTGTTCAGGTTTTAGTATGTCATGTGGTGTGACTCTCCCAAAAATGTATTATAATTACCAAAAAATAAAAATTCATAAAGTTTGTTAAATAAATCTTTATCAAAATAATGATTTAAACTGTACACTCACGTGTATCCAAAATATACTGTATTCAGTATTTAATGGTTACACCACATTACATTTTTAGGTTTCAAAACCATATGAAACCAACATGAATACACAGAGTACATTTCAGTACAATTTAGAAATGTTTGAAATAGATTGAAAAAAATTATTGTGGACACTCTTATAAAATATATAATTTTCTTTATTGTGGACACTGTTATTTGAAATTGACCTGGTTGAATTTAGTGATTTTTTTTTATATATGTCCCTGACTTTGTCCCTCTTTTTCTTCATTACCCTAACAGAACTAACCCCCCCAGCCCCCCCCAAAAAACTCTCTGCTTCATTTTATTTTCAAGTCTAATGCCTTGTGCCCCACCTTTGCTGAGAGGCATTCAGCCCCCACTCAGAGACAAAGGTCAGAAAAGTTTCTTTAATTAATTTGGAGTGGATTTAGTTTGGGTGCTGCCTCAAATGTGGATCATCTTGTGGTGTTCACAAATACCATTACAAAAAAGCAGACATTTGATTCCATTTGGATACAGGTACAGACTGAGTGATTTCAGGCCTTTTACATTATTTAAATAATCCATCTTGTCTACACCCTCATGATGTCAAGTTTTGAATGACTGGTATATTACAAATTTCAGATCCCACGCAGGAGCATTAAATAAAAATGATCAAGTTCAGAATTCTTATTGCCAATACATTTGACAGGAGCTCAATGCAAAGACCATTTAGTAAATTGCTGAGGAGAGCCACAGTTATACATGGCTGTGCCACCACCTCCTCTAAAACTATGTTTTCTGCTGTGGTGGCAGAACTGTACGGAGTGGGTTTATGTGCTGTCCGATCATAAAACAATAAACAAATATTATTAATGGCCACCATTGCCGGGCTTAACATTTCAGTACGTCTGCAATTTTAGGAAATGCTCTAAGTCCAGACTCTCATGAAGTTCTTAACCTTTAATGACTCAACCGCTCAGAGTCCATTCTTCCACCCCAGACTCTTGTTGACTGCTCAAGGTTAGTGTAATTGTTGTAACTTTAGATCTTTATAAACACAGTGACAAGTAACTCAAATTTAAAATATGCAATTTGCCTTGGATTTTTGTGAGTGCACGCATTAAATTCGCAAACCTGTGCAGACCTAATGAAATGTCATTTCCCTTCCTTCCGAGTCATTACAATTATTTGTGGGGTCTATTCATTTCAGTCCAAAAGCAACATAACCCAAACCGAGACTTTACAGTTCTGCTACAGCAGCAAAACTGGTGGTTTTGAAGAAGTGCCTGTCCACCACGGCTCTGCAATTTACTAATTGGTGATACTAATAAACCCTCTACTGTCAGCTTCATCTGGTGTTGAGCGCATTCAGACGGGAACGTTTTAGTTCACAACAGGGTATGGTGTGAAGGGCTTAAAAAACCCCACAATTAATTGTTATGAAATGAATCAGCAGAGAATGGCCACCGAAAATATGTTTTTAATAAGCATGTGCATCTAGTTAACATAGTGTTCGCACAGATACTTTGAAAATGTTGCCTTCCAAGCTACAAGCTAATCATGATTTGCCAAGCCCGATATGATTTTGTGGCTAAGTACATTAAAGGTATTTATATAATTATTAAATTTTTATAGGGAAAAGTGTTATTTTTACATTTATTTTTTACCAATTGAAGCTACTCTGGTTTAGAAATAGTTGAGCTGCTGCCACTTTACTGAACAAAATATAGTTAATGACTACATTAAGTTGTTATGTACTAAACGATTTCCCTACTGAAATTATCATTCAAATATTATATGAGGATTTAGATAATTCAGGGTCTGATCAGCAGTCTACACAATGAATGGCCATTTGCTGAATAAATGAAGACACCGTGGAGGCTATGCCAGTGGAGAAGAGGCAACTGGACACATGGCTGTATATATTTTAAATGTCACTGTCATTTTCTCATGTCTTCCCTTAACTTATCACTCTCACACGAAACAATTACAGACCCAAAATTACAGTGAGCTGGCACACCTGTGACTGTCACTCAGACACGATGCCCCTGGATCGGCTCACTCTAGAACTTTCAGTCTTTTTGAAAGACTTGAAGCAGTATGGTGCTCTTTACAAATGTTAGTACAGCAATACAACAAGGTCAAACTGTCAGTGCATTTGCCATCTTGAAAAGGTTAGAAATGAGTTGTCTGCGATAATAAACAGCTCAAGTAAAAATGGCAGCGTTTATTAAAAATCATAAAAATGTAAGAAGTGTATTCATAAAAATAGACACCACTTATAAAATTGCTTTAATTTAGCACTTTTGCCCTGACATTATAAGTTATGTTGTATTATCCACCTTACCATTTGAGTGATAAGATTATTGAAAAGTTTTGAGATATATCTCGGTATTTGGTACATTTGGAAAAGTTTTGAGATATATCTCGGTATTTGGTACATTTCGTTTCTGATAATGGATTTCCATTGAGGGGTTAGTGAATGGGTCAATGACATATAAGTGTCCACACTAAGAAAAAAGTAAAATTCTTGTTGTATTCATATTGATTTCATGTTGTTTTGAGAAACATTTATATCATTTCAATGAAAGTTTTGATTTAATGACTCATGTGGTGTAACGGTCTAGTTAAAATACCATTTTATATACACTTCAATTAAAAAAGTAAAAAAAAAAAACCTTTAAAAATATCCATGCATATAGATAGATACGTTTTAATTATTATTGCATAGTGCATGATGTATAATTACACTGTAACAAAGACTTGTGTTCCTTTAATGAAGTTATCTTCTTCATAATGATATCAAGATTGTTTCACCATAATATATCAAAATAAATAATAAAAGGAATTTTATTAAAAAGTGTTCATCATAGAAAAGGTACATTTAAGACATTGTATATTGAAATTGCATTTTTATTTTTTTTATAAATTAAGAGATAGTGGAAAATAAGCATCATGCCATTAACCCAAATAAGACTTTTTTGTGCTAAAATACTGCATGCAAAAGTTGCATAACTACTTTGAATTTGCCATAAAAAGTAAATGTTAAATGCTGGTGTGTGCTGTGACTTCTGAGTAGGGCTTTAAGTAGTGTATGAAGTGCAGAAGTACTCTACAGCAGTAATTGGCAGAAGAGTGTTCAGGTTTATGAGTTATGCTGAGCCATGCAACACTGTGCTTCCACTGCTGATGTAGCTTTGAGCAAGGCACTTATCTCATGCTTCCTCTGGGGGTGCTGTTGCCTTGATCCCAGCAGAGCGCTCTGTGACCACAAGGTCATGACCCCCTGTTGCTTGATCCCAGCCTTGGAAACAAGCCCTAAAACTCTCAGCCCATCTCTGATTGTAAGTAAACAACTGACAGTAGCTGCCAGGAGTAGAATGGCAAATTATCACTCCACCTGGCTGGAGTGGACAATGCTCAGCTGTCATGGTTTGGGAATCAATCAAACACACACACACACACACACACACACACACACACACACACACACACACACACACACACACACGTTGGTTTTTATGGTCTACGGGGACTTTCCATAGGCGTAATGGTTTTTATACTGTACAAACTGTATGTGCTATTGCCCTACACCTACCCTACACCTAAACTTAGCCCTCACAGGAGACGGTGCATTTCTACTTTCCCCCCAAAAAACGCTCACTGTATGATTTATAAGCGTTTTAAATTATGGGGACACTGAAAATGTCCTCATAAATCACCTTCTGCTTGTAATACCTATGTCATACCCATGTCATTATACAAATTTGTGTCCTCATAAACCACATAAACATGCCCACACACACACACACACACACACACACACACACACACACACACACACACACACACACACATTCATACAGAGAGGCCTGCATTTTGGCCTTTACAGAGACTTGGCTAAAAAATCAAGACAGCGACTCCGTTTTAACTATTAACGGCATTGAGACTCCTCTGCGAGTGCGAACCGATCGAGATTCAATGATTACAGGTAAAAGGCAAAGGAGGCGGTGTTTGTCTATACATTAATAAAAGGTGGTGCACTTCAGTAATCGTAAGAGAAACATTGTGCACCCAAGATATATAACTGCTTTTTGTTTCAATACGGCCGTTTCATTTGCCTCGAGAATTCCCTCAAATTTTTGCTACGATGTTGTACATTCACCCTAAAGCAAACGAGGCTAAAGTGAAGGAGACTGTCGAACGTATTGTTTCTAAGTTGCAAAATGTTTCCCCAGATGCCCCTAATTTTATCATGGGGGATTTTAACCGTTTCTCCTTGAAATACACTTTGCGGAATTTTCAACAGTATGTCACCTGTGCAACACGATTTAACAAGACTTTGGATTTGTGTTATGGTTCTGTCAGAGGTGCATATAAGTCCATTAGTAATCCACCATTGGGGCTGTCTGACAATAACACTATGTTTTTAATTCCTGTGTATAAAACAGTTTTAAAAAAGTATAAGGCTGAAACCAAATCTATTAGGAAATGGTCTGAGGATTCGTCTTTAGCATTGCAAGGATGTTTTGAATACACAAATTGGGAGGTTTTTGAAAATTCATGTTCTGATATTGATGATTTAACAGATGTTGTAAGTAGTTACATACATTTTTGTGAGGATATGCTTATCCCTCAAAAAACTATGCGAACTTTTGCTAATACAAAGCAATGGATAACTAAATCTATAAAGTCTCTCATGGTTGAAAGAAATAAGGCATTTCATGCAGGTGACTTAGAAAGAAAGCATGATTTGCAAAAACAAATAAAGTGTGAAATTAGGAGGGCTAAAAATAAGTACAAGGATAATGTAGAGGGGGATCTTAGAGGAAATAGACTTGGCTCTGCCTGGGAGAGTATGCATACGGGATCTAAGATTAAAAGTTATGCCCCCTTAAAATTGGTTGGTTATCAGTCCGATATACAGTTGGCACAAGAATTGAATACTTTTTATATTAGATTTGATGTGGAGGATTTCACTAGTGAAATAAATGTGCTTTGGAATAAGACTATGTGTAATATGAAGTGTAATTTTTGTAATCAGCAGGATGTTATAATTTTTTTTTTAAAGAGCAAGGTGGGAAAATCTTCTGGACCAGATAAGATTGGGGGATGTTTACTAAAGACATGTGCGGATCAGCTAGGTCCTGTTTTTTATAATATATTACAAAAGTTGCTATTTATCTTCAAAAAAGTTGTGGAAAGAAGCCATTGTTGTGCCTGTAAGGAAGACAAGTTGTCCTAAGACTCTAAATGATTTTAGACCTGTTGCTCTTACATCATTGGTGATTAAATGTTTTGAGAAATTTGTCAGGGATTAACTTTTATTGAAAACTCAAAGTCTTTTAGATCCATTGCAGTTTGCTTACCAGGCTAGAAGAGGAGTTGAGGATGCCTCATCCACCCTGTTAAATATGATTATGAAACATTTGGATGGAAGGAAAACCCATGTTAGATTGCTCTTTGTAGATTTTTCATCAGCTTTAATACTATTCAGCCCCATGTTTTAGTAAATAAATTAATTTCAGAGTTTAAATTAGAATTTAAGAAGTGGGGTGGCTATTAGATTTTTTAAGTGATAGAATGCAGAGAGTAAGAGTAAAGAGTACCTTTTCAGATACCCTCATTACGTCCACAGGTTCTCCCCAAGGATGTGTTCTCTCACCCTTGCTCTACATTTTATATACTAATGATTGCGTGAGTAGACACAGAGATAGGTTAGTTTTAAAATTCACTGATGATACTGTCATTGTTAGTTTGTTGACTGGGGATGAGAATAGTCATGGTCCAGTGGTGAATTATTTTTTGACATGGTGTGATAGTGCCTTTTTGCAAGTAAACATAAAAAAGACCAAAGATATGGTAATTGATTTTAGATCCAGTCCTTGTTCTCCTCTTCAAACAACTAGTGTCTAAGGTCAAATGGAGGAATGGGCCAGTAGTTACAAGTACCTTGGGCTTATAATTGATAATAAACTAAGTTTTGATACTCATGTTGAAGCAGTATGCAAAAAAAGGCCAGCAACGGTTACACTGTCTTCGGAGGCTCTCTACTTTTAATATTAGTAGGACTCTTATGACCATGTATTATAAATCTTATATTGAACCGGTGCTCTGCTTCTCCATATGCTGTTGGTATGGTAACGTAAATGTTGAACATCGAAATTCATTGAATGGCATTGTCAACCAAGGTAGTAAGGTAATTGGCACTAAGCAGACTGGGTTATTATAAAGCTTTGATCAGTTTGTCTTACAGAAAGCTAAAATTATTTTTGCAGATTGTACTCATCCACTGTTCCATGAATTTAAAAGGTTTCCTTCTGGTATACGTTATAGTATGCCTAAACTTAAAATTAATTGGTATTGACATTCTTTTAATTCCCACTGCTGTAATGCTTTTAAATTTGTAGGATGTTGTGTCTGCTGTTTGTTTTGTTTGTGTGTTTTGTATGATATGTCAACAAACTTGATGCTGCACTAAAAATTGCCCTCTGGGCTTATAATAAACTTTGAACTTGAACTTACACTTGTACTTGCACTTGCACACACACACACACACACACACACACACACACACACACACACACACACACACACACACACACACACACACACACACACACACACACACAGATTCACTCTACTGCCGTTCTCAAGAACCTTAGCTGTCCAAACTTTATGTATGCAGAAATAAAATCACACTGTTTTTCCCCAGTAATTCCAGAATAATCGGAGGAGATTCAGGAATGGGGAGTAAATAAGAGTTGTAATGTCTGTTGATTATAACAGTGACCCGTCCTGCAGAGCAACTTTGTACTGGCTGTTGCTGATAATCCCACAGGCCATCTGATGAACATCTCTGTTTTATGGCTGTGAAGCCTCTGAGGTAAATTTCATCCACTGTGAGTCATGAGCAAACTTCTCATCAACTATGAGTCAGACACCTACAGCACTTGGTCACTTGGCTCTTTCTCTGCTTTCATTTCTTGTTAGATGGAAAACGGAAGGAAGAGGAGCTAATGTTAGGAATTGTGGGTCATTCATGTAATGCCGTAGATTAAATTAGGGCGAGGTTACACAAAAAGCAACCACACATCTGAATTCCTCAGACAAACATCTTTTAGTGTCAGGGGTTTAAAGGAATAGTTTACCCAAAAATGCTCACCCTCAGGCCAGCCAAGATGTAAATTAATTTGTTGTCATCGCAACAGATGTGAAGAAATATAATGTTACATTACTCACCAATGGATCCTCTGCAGTGAATGGGAAACGTCAGAATGAGAGTCCAAACAGCTGATAAAAACATCACAATAATTCACAAGTCATTCAAACCACTCCAGTCAATCAATTTACATCTTGTGAAGCGAAATTCTGCATGCTTGATAAATTCATTATTAACATGTTTTTAAATAACATACCATTGGTTCAGGCTAAAATATGAGTCATCTAGCCATAGTATTTCTTTCTCGAGTGAAAAAAAATGTCTCATCTCAGCGAGAAGACAAATATGCATAAGTCAAGCGTCGTTTGTATGCAAAAATAGTTGTAAACAAATAATGTATGTCAGTGGATTTTGTTGAGAGAGGACAACATAGGATGGACTTTTTAACTGGAGGAAGCGTTATTATTGATTATGGACGGGTATTTTGGGCAGAAGCGGTGGATTAAAGCTAAAACACCTTAATGATGGATTTTTTTTTCTTACAAACACAGATATTTTGAACTGATGAACTAGGGCCTGTTCTTCGTATGTCGCTAACTCAGTTATCTGGATTTGATTGTTGATGATTTGGAATTATTTTGGATTGGTTGGTTCTTCAAAGCTCATCCCTGAGTTGCTGTCATAGCAACAGGTCCGTAAGCTTAAACATCCTCGGGAGCAGGTTTGTTTCATACAAACCGTATAGATCACATTTTCTTTAAGTGGAATTGATACTTAAAATCTGTCCCAGCCACTGCTGCTTTATTACAAGAGTACCCTACTGATACACAGACAATAATTTACAATAATAATAATTTAATTAAAAAATGAATACATAAATATCATAATGTTGTGTCATCATGCATTGATTTGAGTGGTGACGGCTGTTATGGGAGTGACTTGATGGAGGCCAGGAGATGCAGATTCCTTGATCTTGACCCTTAAGAAACCTTAACGCTGTCCCATAACAAATCTGCTTCAAAGATCAAATTAAAATTAATTGCTAATTACAACATTGAAATTAAAATGTAAGGCTTGTACAAAATACTATACATCATGAATATAAATAATTGGTAATCGTGTAAAAACATTAAAAATAAACAAAAAACAGTGAACATTTAATTTATCTATTACTACATTTATGTAGTTTTGTTCACTTGGCTTTTTCGTCAGGTGTCTTTTTTAATTATATGATGTTTTTATATTGCTGTCTTGCGGCCAGCCAATCGCTGCATTGCTGATTGTGGTTTTGAGTATCGATGCATCCGCACTTTTCGGGGAACTCAAGAATGCGCTCTAATCTTAGACAACTTAATCCAGATATTTCAATCAACTCCACAAATTCATTTGAAGAACCAAATCAGCCAGAGAGCAGTTATCATGATTACAAGATCTGGAATCTTTCAAATCATATCAGATGTATTTAGCGAGGTATGAAGAACGGACCCCTGGAGTTGTATGAATTACTTGTGGATTATTCTGAGGTTTTTATCAGCTGTTTGGACTCATTCTGACTGCACACATTCACAGCAGAGGATACATTGATGAGCAAGTGATATAATAATACATTTATCCAAATCTGTTCTGATAAAGAAATAAACTCATCAACATCTTGAGTGGCCAACTATCAACTTTATGATTATGATTTCAAGATGATTTTAGCTAATTGTGAGATACATATTCTCACTTTTAACTGTGATACTGAGATAAAAGAAAACTAACTAATATGATTTACAGAACTTGTGAGTTTAATTTTATATTCAGCATATTAAAACATTACAACTTTAATGCACAGTACTGGCAATATCACAAAATAAATAAAGACATGTTAAAGGAATACACAATGGAGGGAAGTAATTAATGGCACTGTTTGCTTTTTTGATCTAGAAGCCATTTTAACAACAATTTCCAATAGCAACCAAGGACAAGAACACAATGAGTGCTTTATATGCAGTAGATGTATAGACAACAAATTAGATTGTAACTGTAGATGCTATGAAAAGAATGTTGAAACCGTGCTGCATGTGTAAAGTGTGGATCGTTTTCAATGGAGCGGTTTTATTGAGGGTGCGACTGAAAGCCAGGTGATGTGGAGAGTGATAAATGACAGTGAGCTTTTTTGTTTCTCCAGTGAAATCTGATGAAACGCTGCACAGAGTCATTTGTATACCATCTGGATGATGGAAACAATCCTGGGAGATCTCAAGCATTTGTCTCAGCTTTAAGCATCTTGTTAAGAGGCATTTTATCGTGGCTTAAAAATGTGTGGTTTGATATATGACTGCTAATGTCTCCTAGAAACTATTTGCAGATATGAGTTTGGTTTAAATTAATTTGATCACATTAAAAAAAGTGATATACAATATACATAGATACGTATAAAGCAATAATATATATATATATATATTAGGGTGCATCAAAAATTAAATTCTTGAATTTTGATATGGCTGGGTGCTAAAAGTGTTCCAATATATGTAGAAACAACACATGCAAAATATTTTTCCAGTACATGATGATTTAGGGGTGCCACAGCACATCTGTTTTTGTTGGATAAAGTGGTTAACAGTGCTCAATGGTCGCCATGGAGATCTGAGGTAAACAATACTACAGCTCAAGAAAACTGAGGTGATCTTTCTGTTTGAGGTGATCTTTCTGTATTGGGTATGTATTATTACATATTAATATCATATCTGTAGTTGTGTCTTTGTATACTTAATTTAAGTAATTTAAGTCATATTTATAGGTATTAGCAACAGTTTGCTAACCACAGTTAAGTATCTATGTTATGTATTCTAGAGTGGACAATGTCATATTTAGAGTATAGATGTCTCATGTTTATTGAGAGTAGCATTGTAGTTGTTACAGTAAATTAACATTTTAAATACAGGTATATTTGCAAGTACAGCTAGCTACTCTGGTAGTGATGTAACAGTAAGTTATGATGCAGTTAGACTATGTACAGCTAAAATTTGAGTCTTATGCAAGAATGGTTTATCACAATTGAGTGATATTTAGTATGGTAAGATATGATTTTAAACACTATCCTTGAGCTTGTATCCTTTTCATTCTCAGGCACTGCACAACACAACCTGTACCCCAGGATCCAGCTCTCCTGAGATGCTGCCCTCACCAACTGGTCCCTGCCAGACTAGCAGTCGCAGCCTGGTCTTTGGTCTGGGCCCCAGCATCACCAGTGAGGATGGCATCATCACCGGCGCCAAACTACCAACTGGTCGTCAGATCTTACGCTGCATGCTTGCCAAGAAACCTGGTGCAAATGGAGCGTTGTCGCAGTTCGAGGCAGCCAAGGTTGTCCTGGAGCAGGTGCGGCCATTTTACAAGAAAGCCAACATCCCAATGGTGAGCGACAAGCGTGCGTGCCACAAGATGGTAGACTTAGTCAATGTTAACAATAAGCTGCAGAAAATCTCCCAGGCCAAGCGCTCCAGTGAGATTGCAGCGAAACAATTGGAGAAAATGGAGTGCAGACTTGATGCCACATTTCCGCTGTGGCCTCCAAATGTTGAAAAGCTGATTGATAACCCAGAAGACCTAGTTTTCTTGGCCAGCATGAAAACTGACAGAGTGGCCACATTTGGTGTATTGGATAAAAAGCGGCAGCTCAAGGTGAAGCGGCGAGAGGAGCGTCAAGCTGCCGCAGCAGCCAGGCAGTCCCGCTGTGAAAAGGAGCTGGAGGAGATGATGGCAATGTCCAGCTTGGAGTCGGAGAGTGATGAGGAGTAAGAGGAGGATACTAACACAGTCTATCCACCATCTGAGGGCGAACCATCCCACAAGCATAAGAAGACTGGAACAAACGTCTTCATTCCACATGACATCCTTCAGCAGCAAGGTGCCCAATGATGACAAGCGTGCACTTGCTAGAGCGATCTTGGAGCACAAGCCAGCTGATCTCCACATGCACATTCCTGAGCAGCGCTTTGGCACTGGCTTTGGCAAGCCAAAGTTCCCTACCCTCTTGCCAACCAACAGCTTGGCTGACCTCGCCAATAAGGATTGCTGGTTTGGGATGCACCAGCTGCACATTGATCCAGAATTTATATCTCTCGATGTGAAGGAATGGGCGACCAATGCTATGTTAAAAAAAAGTGAGGTCAATGTACGTGCAATGAACGTGGTCAATGACTGTGCCGAGTGTGGCGTCAAGCTCAACATCCGACTTCGTCGCAGTGGCAAGGAATAAGCAGCACCTGCAGAATGTGCTGCAGGCAGTTGAACATGACCGCAACCAACAGCCAAACCTTCGCCGCTGCAAACGCAAGCTAATCCCTGAATAGGACAGTTACTCTTGGGTGGCGGGTGGGGAGACATATCTGGGGGGAGACGCACTGGCTGGGTTCAGAGTTCAGGTTCCATTTCCTCTCTCTTTCTCCCTGGTGATTTTGCTCAGTGGAGCAGACTCTGGCACAGACTGAGCAATTAAGTTTGAAGTTCAGTCAGTGTCAGCTCTTACCATTAGGCCCTGTTAGTTGCCAGTGAGTTAGCCACTAGAGAGGGTTTGTTCTTTTAAGTGTGTCAGTATCGCCACTTGTGTTTAACAATAAACTCAATTAAACTTTATATGTGTGTCCGACATCCATCACTGCTGCACAAAATTCAGGGTAAGGCTACGTGAACATGTCCCATTGACCTCCATTCATTTTGTCTATAGGACAAATGAATGGAGAATCTTGAAAGTTGAATTCTGAGAAATGCCCAAGTTGCCCAAAGGGCAAACAAACAACTTTTACTTTGATAACCCTATAGAACATGTTACTGTATAAAAGTTCACTGTACTCAACATTTCCAGGTCAACCTTCTGGCAATTAGACTAAAAATTGCACATTTTTTGAAATTTCGCCAAAGTTCATGTGTTAGGTGGCACCCCTAAATCTCAACGGAATTCCTCAAAACTTTGCAAAAGTCATTTTTATGTTAATTGGAACAAATTGCAATGCCAGCCAAATTGATATTTGAAATTAAAATTTCTCATTAAAATTTGATGCACCCTAATATATATATATGTTGTTGTTCAAAACATGTATTATGATAAAATGTGCTATACTGTACATGCTGTAATGACAAATAATAACATTATACAGCAATATACAAGTTTTATGTAAATAGAACAGCTGAATGACCAACTGTACAGTACAAACTTGAAACAATATAGAAAACACATCTTGGATTTGTATTTTTTAATATTGAAAAAGTTGCTACATTTTTGAAAACAATATAGTACATACTGTGAAGCATGCAGCTATTTCATTTGGAACATTACACTTATCTTAATGGAAGACAAGCAGTGATAAATGGAAGCAGAAATCCAGAAGAGCGAACTCTTCTGAGATATCTCAGATATGATTCATGAACAGTGGAACTACAGTGATAAAAATATATAGTAATCATCATAAAACAGAGATGATTGTGAGATGATTGCATTCAGGTTCACCATAATTCGCCAGATCAATGTTTTCATCTCCTTTGTGCAAATGTAGGATAAAACTTAATTTGCTCTTCTCACACTTGCACTATAGGACCACCAACCCAAACCAGGTCTTTGCTCTTTTATTTTTTATTTTCTAATTTAAGTTCTACTTGATCTTGTGAGTTTGTTCAGGCTTTTAGACTTACCACAGGAGATGCATACCTCACGCTGCACAGGTTGATATCAGAAGTTGACCTGATTCTTTATCTTTCTCAACACATTATTGACAGCCTCTTCTATATCTATTCTATATGCATGGTGTTATACTCCTCTTATACCAGGTGATAAATATTTAATTTGAAAGATCTCATGTTTTGCGTGAAATACACTACCTGTTGAATTCAAAAATATTTTTAAAATGTATTTTGTATATATATATATACACAGTATGTGTGTGTGTGTGTGTGTGTGTGTGTGTGTGTGTGTGTGTTTATAAAGGAAGTAGTGCTTTTATTGTGCAAAACTATAGTGTTGTTTTTATATTAAATTAGTAGTGTGATAGTGTATTTTGTATTAAATGTACAGTGTTGATTAAGATTTCTATTTCAAATAAATGTCAAGTCACCTGTATTTAAGCTTTATACAGTACAAATTGTTTCAAAGTATCTTCACAGTAATAAACAAGTCAATTCAGAAAAGGCTATTCTTATGAACTTTCTATTATCAAAAAATCTTGAAAAAGATCAGTATCACTGTTTCACAAAATCTCAAGCAGCACATTTTTGAACATTAAGACAATTGCTAATAAGAATTTATCTGAGCACCAAATCAGCATATTCATCATGTCACACAGTGATAAATTGCTTCTTAATATATTAACCTAAAAATTCGATACTTTAAATCATTATCTCTCAGAATACTTCTTTATCTTTGAAATGTGAAGGTGAATAACAATAAAAGTATTAATATTAATAATAACATTGTGTAAGCTATTCTAGGAAATAAATATACATGACATATATATTGGTCATGAAAATGACTTTATATTTTATTTGATATACCTGTTCAAAACTGTACATACAGTAGACACAGTAAATCTGCAGTGCTCGTTTTTATCTTGCAACTCTAGTGAAAATTAATACGTCACTCTCACAGAGAGATCACATCAGTGGAGGAGATGTGCTCAACATGGTAGCCTCAAGTAATTTTTAATTATTCAAATTACACATTGCACATAGCTGTCAAGGCTGGGTATGTCTCTGTGCAACTTTTACCCAGCAAAATGGAACGTGGCTAGGAAAGAGACTTTTTGTGTTGCTGCCAAATAGCCTTTATAGGCTTTATGCTGTTTAATATAAAATGAATCTGTTGCCCCTCTTTTGTAGCAATGAAGATAATTCCTTTGGTTCCAGCGCCTATTATAATTTCATTAATTACAAACTAAATATGTGGAGTGGGTTAGAACACTTGTGTATTAAAGCAAAAGCTATTGTTCATTACATTATAAATTCATGATATTCATAATTAATGAGGTTGGTTATAATTAAAGCCAATGAACTCCTCGTTCTTGTAAATATACAATTTTAAACATAATTTTCTACTAATATCATAGGCAGCTTGTTTTTATGGCATCACATAAGCTGTGTACTAAAACCTTTAATGTGCAAACATATGATTTATTCATAAATTTGAGATGCTTTTTCACTTTCGCCCTTCATAATCCTTTCAAAACCTGTTGTAGTTATTTCCATGTGGTTTTCCCAGTCAGTCGAGCAGCAGGATGTTTCAGTGGTGAGTTCAACCAAGAGAATTTTACAAGCTAGTAGAACAGACTGATGCATTAGACAAGCACTGCACTGTCAGGAGAAAATACAGTTCGTTTTTTTATCATAGAAACACTTCCTTGTTAAATATTTCTGTCAGGATGTTTTTGTCTTGCTAATGTTTGTTGACTCATTAACCAGTCTCATGTGACTTATCCATAACCTTGAGGAAAACTCAAATACGGGCAGCCAGACTGCATTAGGTTTTCACTCATCTCTTATATGGGGTTAAATCACCTAATTCTCACGCTTTTACACATCATTACATTAGCAGGGGTACTGATGCTGTAAATGGGAGCCATTAGAAAAGCTGTAAATGCTTCCTTTTAAAGTTGAAATGTGAGAAAATATGAATAATAAATAAATTATACTTACTTAAACATATTTGACAGCTCTTTTGAAAGCATGAAATGTTGCTCTGTGCTTTTAAATGTGTATAATTCAGTAGAGTTTTTGTAGCTGAGAACACAGTCTCATATCAAAAGTATGTTTCTTATTGCACGTTTTGTGATTCTTTCAAATGTTCAGTGAGTGGCACTAATAGTGTTGTTTGATTTTATCTGAAACAGATAAACGTATCTGTTGATGTTTTATTACTTTGGTTGTTGTGTGTGTCATGCTAAAAGTGTAATGCTTTATCATGTTGAAAATAATACCACCTTCACTAAATCCTACCCTACACCTGATCAATAGCATTAACAACAACAACAAAAAAGAAAATATGAAATAAATTCACAAGTCTTTGAGCTCTTTAATCATGACTTGTGTTACCCAAGCACTTCACATTACAAGTGCAATGTTGTACCAGGTGCGCTACAGAGCAATTTTACAATATCAAACAATCTCTACATATGGAGCTGGTTAAGTGATGCAAACTAAATACAAATGTAGCATTTCACAAATCACGTTGCTGTCAAAATAAAAATTGTTGCTGTTTTACCAACTCTAGTGTTCCTTTTAGCTAGAAACTGCAGTGAAGTGTAGGTATACAGTAGGTACATTTTTACAGTTTTGCAAAAATGTAAAGTTTTACATGTTGCATAGTATTGATTGTACTAAATTCCTGGCATGCTATCTGGGTGGCAGCTTTAGTTCATCAGTGACCACTACAGCCTGTCAAATGCACCCACAGCCCCCAAATGCAAATTTTCTAAAGATGAAGAGTTTAGTTACAGCCTTGTTCTAACAATCTTTCCTGCATACATCTTTGAAGTCCTTGATTAACTGCTTCAGGTGTTTGATCAGAGTCAACGACCAAGAGCTGAGTTAAGCACTCCTGCCACAAGTAATCTGTTCCTCTGACACCTAAATCTATTTACATTACGAATGTGCTGAATATATATAAAGCAGTGTGTCTGGACAGGCAAGATGTATTTGGATGAATATAAATATAGATGAGACAGTCTTGAGCACCATTTTCATTCCAATTAAAGTCCAGATCTGGATTTTGTATTTCTAATCTAAGAAATGCAGCCTTGGTGACTTTTTAACACGTTGGAAACAATGTGGTGAATATTTTTTTGTAGTGTTTAATGGCAATTTTAACATTAAATGTGTTAATCTTGTTAATTGTTGTGGCAGTACTGAAATGTCTAACCAGTTGAGAAAAATATTCTACCTAAAAATGTATAGTTAAAACTTGTTAAAACGAATGTGTTAATGTTTTTTGCTTGTGGTGAATTCCTTAATTGAGTACATTTCTCTCTCATCATTCCACATGAACATCTTGTTGGGTGTTCCAAGTAAATTAAGATTCAGTCATAAATTAAAAAGAAGTCAGTATTTAAAATATGAATTTTGCCCCAAATTGCCTGGAACTCTAGGAAATAGAGATAAAGAGAAAAGTTACATTTGCTCTCACAGCACAGCCTGTCGTCTTCAACAGGATTACAGTGAGGACTGCAGAGGTCATACATGTCAGTGATGTTTCCAGCTTCCCCTCATAGCTGATAAGATTTATTTATTTCTTGACAGTATTCTGTTAGTGGTCACATGACTTTGACACATTCTGTGGACTTTTACCAACAGAGACAGTCTGTGAACTACAGCTGTGACCAAAAAATGGTAATGTGTGCATTCCTGTAAATCCCGGGGACAAGCAATAGGTCTTAAAATAATACCACTCACCACACGGTTTTTGTGTGACAGCCAATTTCACCAGCTTGGTCTTTGTTTGCTGGCATGTGTGTGATATGTGTTACACAAAGTCCTACCAATCCGTTGTTTTCAAAAGAGTATTTTTATTTTGTGACAGCAGTATAAAGGTCTGTGGAAAACACATGCTGTATGCACATAAACAAGATTTCTCTAATGTGCTGCACTCAAATACCCACTTTACAATATAAAATTAATGACCAGCGAAAGCTTGTATGCAAAGAAAACAATATGGAGAGCTATTGATGAGATATTGGCAAGAGGTTCAAATAACACTTTCACACATATGGGGTAAGATGCCCACCTTCAATTTGGCACAAAATGTAAATTTTTAGTTACACTATTGTATTTAATTTTTATTTTTTTCATCTGAAAATCGACATTTGTGAGATTTAGTTTAGTTTGGAGGTTAACTGATCTAATGTTGCTTCAATGTAAAATAGCAATCTATGACATTGCATTATCAAAGTTTTTGTGTCTATTCATTAATGAGGGATTTGTGGTGGAAACATCAATGTTTTAGATGGGTTTATTATTTAGGAATTGCATGTAGATGTACATTTCAGACATCTTTGCTTTTCATAAAAACCTATAGGCTCACTAAGTGAAACTGTTCAATTTGTTGCTATTAAGACATATCTTAAATTAAAATATGGGCAATTAAATATTTAAATATTCTTATGTCTGTATATAAGATTAAGTGCATCTTTCAGATTTATATCTTTTACTGGAATTCTCACCAAATAGTCAAATGTAATTAAATAATTACAAATAGAGTGGTTGATTATTTTACAATAAAACATTATATATATATATATATATATATTACAAAATATAGCTGCAAGCAGCAATTTAGGGGCCAAGCACAACCAGAGGCAAAATGAGGAACTAAGAATGGCATGGAGTGGCAGAACAACTTCAACAATGAGTAATTAAAGCCATTATAGGATTAGTTTAGCCAAAATGGCTGAAAAAGCATAAATGCAACCTCTAGTAATATGATTTAATGGGATATCACCTTTGACCAATAGGTGGCGCTGTTATAAAATCGATGTGGTGTGTTCGGTGTGAGGTGGAAATGTTGGAGTAAGAAAAAGTATATTTTCAATGTAAATCAAAATGTTGGACAGAAAGTTCGGCTGACTATGGCATAATTGGTATCTATATTGTTGGCATGACCAAAAACATATTTGGAGACCAGTTTCATCACAAAAGGCTTATGCAATCAATAGTTTAGCCTTTTTTGCACTAGCATTTTTGGAAAGTTTATTACTAATGGTTAATTAATGGTTTATCCCTCTTGACCAAATTGATGTGGCGTGGTCAGTGTGAGGTGACAATTGCACACAAAGTTTGGTGACAATGTGTCAAAGTTTTGCAGAGATACAGCCTCAGATACTTTTTGACATGATTCCAGCAAATTTATTGATGCGTTAAACAGTAACCATTTCGTATGTCGACACAAAATCCATAACTTTTTGTCAGCATGGTCTGAAGATAATCTGAGACAAATTTGGTGAAAATCGGACCACCGGCCTAGGAGGAGTTTGAAAAAATAGGCTTTCAACATAAATAAACATGGCGGACAGAAAGTTCAGCTGACTATGGCAAAATTGGTATCTTGTCAGCATGACCCAAGGAATTTATATTGAGATCATTTTCATTACAATATTTCATAACAATTCATTACAATACATACCAATTTAATCAAATGTTATTAGCATTTTTTACAATTTCTTTATAACTTTTCAAGTTGATGCTGCCCCAAAACTTTTTGAGTACTGTCAGAGCATGGTATTGAAGACATATACCGAGTTTGATCGTAATGATACACCAATGTGTCCGTAAAATATAGCATTTTACAGCAAAATTGAGAATGGCCGATGCCCAAAATGGCTGACATGGGAAATCTACACGCTCCACCGAATCTAAAGAGACCAGTTTTGGCAGAAACTGAGCAAGTAGCCTCAGGTCATGGTTGTTATAACACACACCAAGTTTGGTCTCAATCAGTGTTAATTTCGTCGACGAGCCTTTTTTCTGTGACTAAGACTAGACGTTGACAAGCTAAAATTAATATCTGATGATAAAAACTATGACGAAATGTATGCCGCACCTTTGTTAACAAGACAAGATGGGACTAAAATGTTATTTGAGGACTACCGGACATTCAAAATACAGGTGCATCTCAATAAATTAGAATGTTGTGGAAAAGTTCATTTATTTCAGTAATAATAATAATTCAATTCATATTGTGTAACTTGTGTATTAAATAAATTCAATGATTTTGGCTCACATTTAACAAAAACCCACCAATTCGAAATTTTTGATGAAATACCTACATAATCAGGTGTCATGGATATGGAGTGTAACCCTGTCCAGAACATATCCTCAAGCCATATTCTGAGGCAGCATTTGGCCCCATGTGGTAGCATGTTGCCCCTCTCTTGCTTTGAAACAATTGATTGCAGAGCTGCCTGCTTGTCCTTTGGGACCGAAATAGGGATGGGGTATCAAGGCCACTTGAATACTAATTAAATTCTGAGAAATGTATCGCTGACTCTTGTGTCCTAATTAAAGGGAGCTGCATGAGTGTGGCGAGGAGCTTGTTGGTCCGCAAGGACTCTGTTAATCAGAAGTCTCCTTCGGTGTGAATTAACAATAGATTGCATTGAATTACCTGGGCAGGGGAATTGATGATGGGCCCGGGGAGGGGTGTTTATGCATTTTCTCTGGTGTGAAAATAATGATCTCTCTCCCTCCCTGACTGGCTCATCTCAGACACGGGTCTACATAAGCAAGCCAAAAATAAGTAATCGCTGACCGTGAAAAGCGTTCATACATATATATGATGCATGTCTGAGTTGTTAGTAGTATATGAAGAGATAAATAATAATTCTGTCGAAAGGTAAGAGATTTGTGCATCAGACTGGCAGGTGCATTGTGAAAATGTCCCAGTCACAGCATAAGTGGTGCTACCCATAATGCACAGCAGTGGCAGGCATGCAGCCAGCCCTAATTCTCTGGGCGTTTGATACCTGATGTTATAGTATTGTGCTAAACTCAGCTGCACCATAATTGGGAACCCCCTCCACTTGCTGCATTACTTCATCAGTGCACTGCTGCCTTCACATGCAAATCAGACAGATTTAACACTTGTGCAAAAGAGATGGCATTTAAGTTTATGCACTCATTTATCTGACAAAGACCGATACTCCAAAATTCATATATATATATAAATATAAAATTGTTACTCAGTGAAGTGACAAATTGCAGTACAGTTCACATCTCAGAAAAGCAGTCATTTTGAATTTGTATTTTATATGTGTAACAATGTCTTTTAGTAGTCTGATAAAATAGCAAGTAAAAAAGGGGTTTGTTGTCTGTGTGTTGTACACATGTAAAACAAGCAGGTATTAAAAATGCCATAGATTTTAGGATCAAATCATTTAGCAGTGATTTATATGTTTCTGGCATGTTGTATGTTTGGCATCAATTATTTTAATCCTAACTGATGCAGTTTAACATTGTAGCTTTTATTTCTCAAACAACCATGTTGGAAGACATACCACTGTCCCTATTCCAGTATGACAATGCCAGGATTCATCGGCTCAAAGCATGTTTCAGTGAGCATGAGAAATAATTTTCACAAATGGATTGCCCACCACAGAGTCATGACATTAACTCCACTGAAACTATTTTCAAGAAGTTGTGCAACATACTTCATTAGGAAGGGCCCGATCTTCCTGATGTTGTGCAATGCAAACCTGCATGATCAAGCTGTCGTTGCTGTGTGATCTTTGAATGTGAGCTGATCATCATACATTACACCAAGATGTCTGACTGAACTCAATGGGATAATTGTTGACCAAAGCTGGATGGTGAAATTGTGCTGTACAGTCAGATTGGCAGAGAAGAAGAGAAGCTCTGTCTTTGCTAGGTTGAGATGCAGGTGATGTTCTTTCATCCATGCCCAGATGTCCGCCAGACAGTCTGAGTTTCATGCAGCTATCGTTGGATCATCTGGTTGAAATGAAAAGAAGAGCTGTGTGTCATCGGTATCACAATGGTGGCAGGATGAACCATGTATGATGGATCACAATATGGAGAAAAGGAGGGGTCTAAGGATCGATCCTTGAGGAACCCCCATGACCAGTTGATGGTCTTTGGACACCTTCCCCCTCAAGGCAACCCTGAAAGACCTTCCTGTGAGGTAAGATTCAAACCACTGAAGTGCAGTTCCTGTGATGTCCAGTGATGAGAGGGAGAGGATGGATTGATGGTGTCAAAAGCAGCAGACAGATGTAGTTGAATGAGAACTGATGATTTAGAATCAGCCTTTGCAGTCCACAGTGCTTCAGTAAACAACAATATTGCAGTCTCAGTTGACCCTTCACCAGGAGTTTGATTGACAGGCGATCTGACCAATCATAAGGCAGAATCTACGATTGGTCACAACACATTAAATAGCCCCTTAAACAGTATTTATTGTTGGAATTTCTTTAAAAAATGACAAAATTCATGACAAAAGAGATGTACTAATGATGTGTGTGAGTGCTGGTGGAAGTGTAGGAGAGATGGCTTGCAGAAGGTGGGAGGGGGCAGGGTGTAGAGGGCATGTTGTAGGATGACTTGAGAGGAGAAGTTTAGATACTTCTGCCTCTGTAAGAGGAGTAAAGGAGCATATATTGCTGACTGTAGATGTTGTTGGTCTGAGTTCCTCCGTGTATGGAGCTAAAAACTGACTGGTTGTAGTTTTGAATGTAAAGAAGCTGGCAAAGTTATCAGCTGTTAAAGAGGTGGTGGGAAGTAGCAGAGGGGGCAGAGGAGGGAGTTGAATGTTTTGAAGAGTTTGCAGTGCTGTTAATCTTGTTGTGAAAATATTACGTTTTGGAAGTGTGGACCTTGACAGAAAAATATGAAAGCAGAGATTGATACATATTCAAGTCAGCTGGAGTGTTTGGTGTTTTTACTAGTGCCATTTACTCTCTGCAGCCCCGAGTTTAGACCGGTATGTATATATATATATATATGTAATATGTATTAGGGGTGTAACGGTACACATATGTCATGGTTCGGTATGTACCTCGGTTCGGGGGGTCACGGTTTGATACAATTTCGGTAGAACAAGAAAAATACAACACATCTGCTATGCTAGGTGTCTTTTCATTTATTTTGAACAGACAGTAGTACAAATAAAAAAAAAATTCCACCTAGATCTGAAAATACTAAATATTATATACAATTATAATGTTATATATATAATCTGCAGTACATATTCATACAAGGAATGAATACTTGAAATATATTTGATTTAGTTAACATTTCAGTTTCAGTTCATTTTTGTGACATGCTTAATTTGTTCACAGAAAGGAAAGCGGCATCCTATTTGTTTTCTTTATTTTATAAAAGCACAGTGTTTTGTTTTCATTGTGAGTGTACACAAATACAAGTAGACCTTTTACAGTGATGCATTATTAATAAGACAATAAATGACTGAGTGTTTAAGTTGATTCTGCTGGTATAAGGAAACAGTTGAAGTAATTGCACGCGCACACACATGCACCCAAAACATATCAGTTCCATACCGGCATTGCTAACTTGACAGCGCATATGGTACTTTATCAAAATAAAATACAGTGAATCAAACATCAGTACGCCCGCCTCTGTGTCACCGTTGGATTGCGACTGAAGTACAGAGCCTATAATTTACATAATAAATAATAGTTTTGCATTCACACGAGCACAAAGCGCCATTTCGCAAACAGTTGTGTGCGCAAGTCTTTAAAGTATATTTATTTGTCAGTGAGAGATGCATCGTGAATCAGCACATGGTCAATATCTAGTGGGCTTTTTTTTCAAGATGCGAAACTCAGCGTTTGCTGATAAGTGCGGGCGCCCCCTTCTGGATTGAGGGTGAATTGCCTGTGTTCGTTGTAAGGCCTCATACACCGAACCGAGATGTCCGTACCGTGACGGTTCAGTACGAATACATGCATCGTTACACCCCTAATATATATATATATATATATATATATATATATATATATATATATATATATATGTATATGTGTAACGCAGATGATATATACGGAAGAAGGAGGCGGAACCGCGAACATTTACCACATTTAATAATCAAATAAACAAACACAAAAAGCGGCAGCCCCTCACGGACGACTGCCGCACACAAAACACAAACTAAAATTCCAGGCCTGGTCTCTCTCGTCTTCCACTGTTGTCACTCCTCATTTAACCCTTCCGAAGCTCCTCCGTGGGACTCGAGACCGGTGAGCGGTGCAGGTGTCGTTCATTACCAATTACTCCACCGGCCTCGCTCCGTTCCCACGGCTCGGCCCCGCCCATTCGCCACATACCCCATCGCCCCTCGCAGGCCGGGGTACCCACGAGACTGCGCTCTACTCCCCCTCCCCTCTCCCGGGGAGCCGTCAGGCGGCCGGCATACCTGGGGGTAAGGACAGGCGAGGCGAGAAAAGGAGACGAAGGATGAGGAGTGACAGAGGCGAGAGGGGAGAGAAAAAATCTCGGCCCGGTTCCCGGACACACTGCCGCCGGTCCTCAACCAGCTGAGCGGTTCACTCGCTGTGCCATGCGATGGTACTGGACATCTTTGGTGGACGGCCCGATGCTCCTCTGCCTCCTGGCAGACGGCGGTGGCTCCGGTCGAGGGCAGCCGGCAGCGAGTCCCCGTTCCTGCTCCTCCCCAAACATGGCGGATGGCAGCAGGCTTCGGCCTCCAGGCGAACGGGGGTGACTCCTCCGCTCCCTCTCGGACGGCAGCCACCCCTCCTCGACCCAGGAGCACGGCAGCGAGTCTTCCGTCCCACCTGTTCTTCCATTGCTCCAGCACCACCGCTTCGGGCAGCCACTGGCGATCTCCGTTTCTTCCTGCTGCCCGATTTCCTCAGCACCGCGATCCCCCTCAGCAGCGAGGGCTCTCTGACAGCGTGTCCCTCCTTCCTCCCGGGTTTCGGCACCAATGTAACGCAGATGATATATACGGGAAGAAGGAGGCGGGAACCGGCGAACATTTACCACATTTAATAATCAAATAAACAAACACAAATGAGCGGCAGCCCCTCACGGACGACTGCCACACAAAACCTAAACTAAAATTCCAGGCCTGGTCCTCTCTCTTCCACTGTTGTCACTCCTCATTTAACCCTTCCGAAGCTCCTCCGTGGGACTCGAGACCGGTGAGCGGTGCAGGTGTCGTTCATTACCAATTACTCCACCGGCCTCGCTCCATTCCCACTGCTCTCGGCCCCGCCCCACTCGCCACAATATGTATATATTGTGAGGCCCAGTGCGAGTTGGTAGATGTGAGGCCCAACCACATCCCCTTTGTGTATACAACGTCCTCAAATAATTATATAATTATTAAGTTTAACTGAATTGAAATTCTAATGCAGCTGAGTTTGCTAGTAATGCTATTACTAGTGTATTCCCTTCAGAGCTAGTCGTGATCTGCCTTGTGAGAGGGATCCTGTTTTTTCATAATCAGCTTCAAAAACTGTTTGTCAAGAGCCAGTGGTGTAGTCTTGTTTTTTTGTACTTTTGTACTGCTACTGTGATTTTTTTTCCTTCCCAGCCTCATACTCATCCCATCATCCGTGCCAGAGCAGCCTCTCATAAGCACTATCACACTCACTAAACAGGGCTCTACGCTTACTTTTATTTTTAGGAGCTCTTGTGCTGCTAATCAAAAAATTTACAAAAAAAATTAGGGGCACAGTAAGAAAAATTCAGCAGCACCTTCTCCTCAATAACAACAATTTGCCTTCCCATTACGAAGTAATATTGGACTCCTTAAAGTGATTTACAGGGGCATTTTTACAGGGGAACTTTATTTGAAGTCTTACCTTTCATGTCAAATTCAAAAGTGTATCTTTATAAACTTTTATTTTTTTTACATTTCTAATTAAAACAATGCAATAAGAAGAATAAGTTAACGATCAAATAAAATAAGTATTAACACAATGAATTTGCACAAGAGGCACAGAAGAACACAAAAGTGGCTTGTAGGTATTTACAGAGATTTAATGAGGCTCAGAGGTGGCATGAGTTCAATTAACTTCATACATTCATGTTGAGATTAATTTTTTAAATATACAATTTTGAATATAGAAATATTAAATGATTTAAATAACTGAAATTATACTTTAAAAATTAAACTAAGACTGCCGTTAGGTGGCGGGCAAGTTACTGATTTTATCACTGAATCATTCATTCAATTGATTTGTTCGAACGGCTGATTCATTTGGGAACAAAGCAAGTCCCTGCAACACAATGTGCGTACTATCCACCCTATCTGCTCAAAATAGTATTGAAAATTACTAATATCACATTTAGTAACATTTAGGATGGATAGTATGCACATTGGGACTCAGGCAGTGACTCTCTTTATGAATAAGTAATTTAATTGACTCACTAGATTCATTTAAGCGCAGATTCATTCATAAACGAAACAACGCTGTTTGAATGGAGATGTGCAGCGGCTCAGTTGTGAGTTTATTTGAAACTATTTTAGTTGACAAAATAGAGCAAAATCGTGCAATGCTGTTATATTCAGACAATGTAAATCACTAAATATAATTATCTTTTTAATTTAAATCACTCATTGTTCTTATATTCCAACAATCCCCTGCTGTTACAGTTAAGTTAATGACAACGTATACTCTACCACATACCAGGTAACGTTACGATAGCATCGGCCTTGTTTTTTGTACCACGTAGGATAGTAGGCCTATCAGCCTTCTGGCTCATTTTCTGTCGTTTCTATAATGTTAACGTTCCTGTCATCTGTTTGCAGTGTCACCCGAAGCAGCAGCAGCTTCAGGGGCAGGCTTACGAAAACACTGAAAGGGTGTAGCTTGTTTCATATCTCCTTAATTTGTTTATTTCAAGCTTAGCAATAGTCGTCAACAGAAATACGGCGTGATTATCAGATAGACGATGCATCGCAATACAGACTGGGGGAATTTATGAATGAACTTGTGAAAGGTCTGTCACAATACGATGTTGTTACGTATCCGCATGCTTTTTCAAGTGGGTATATGCAAATCCTTGACCTTCCCTAGTGGGTATACGGCAACTACACCACTGTCAAGAGCATCATGAGGGAGTTTCTTTTGCCATGTGGTTGCAAACAAGCCTAAAATCACCATGTGAAAATGCAAGTGTCAACTGGAGTAGTTGAAAGCCCACCGCCACTGCTCCAGTACAGTGAAAATACACTCTAGAGTGATGATTTATGTTTTACCATATGGCAGTCTGATGGACGAATCTGGGTTTGGCAGATGTCAGATAAACACTACATGCCTGAGTGGCTAAAACCAACTGGAAGTAATTATAATAATAGATTCAGCCTGTTCAAGTGTTTTAATGCTGCTGAAGGGAAATATTTTCTAGATGCATTTCCAAATTGGTGACACTATTTTGTGAAAACCTCCTTTGATTCAAGGGTTGAATTGTGTTTGGTAGCACTTTATTTTAAGGTGTCCTTGTTACACTTTACATGTACTCGCTATTATATTAATAATAAATTATGCAAGTAACCCTAAGCCAAACCCTAATTATAACCCTAACCATAGAGTACATGTAGTAAATTAATATTACTTAGTACTTAAATTAAAATTACACTGTAACAAAGACACATTCAAATAAAGTGTACCCTTGTATTAAACCCCCAAAACAACTCAATTTAAATACATTATATTACAATTTAAGTTGGCATATTTAGAACAATTTGTGTAATTTAGGTTTTAAAAAAGTAGTTCAACATAACAGTACAAAATAATAATGTTTTATATTGTTATTATTATTGTTATTATATATTATTGTTGTTGTTGTCACATTTAAAACTGACAAATACATTGTTGTATATTATTATTGTTCCTGTTATTGTTCATAAATAGATTAATAAAATAATACATGAATAACTCATTATCAAGTCTAAAGATTGAATTACATTTATTTATCAATTAATTAATATTTATTAATTTAACTATTTATATTTTTGTATTTATTTATTGTGAGTGCAACATGTAATCAATTATCAGGTATCAAGTAACATTTAATTAATTTAAAAACAAAAATGTAAAAGTACATTAAAGTACATTTTTATTTACATTTTAAATGCTCAATTTAAATAGGCATATTTTAGAGTATTTATTTAATTAAGGTTTAAGTAGTTAAAAGTAACATTACAATAAAAATTACAACAACAACAACAACAATAATTACTATTATTATTATTATTATTATCATCATCATCACATTTACAATGTACATTTGTTTGTTTGTTTAATAATAATAGTAATAATAATAATAATTGAATCATCATCATCATCATTATTACTATTATTATTATTACTATTATTATTGTTACTATTGTTATTATCATCATCACATTTTGAATTGAGATTTGTTTGATTTTAAAGCATTGGCCAAATGGTTTCTTTATGCATTTGTCTGTGGAGTTAAAAACGTTGATTGTTGCAGCACAAATTAACTTTCCTTTCTGCAATGCTGCTTTTAGCTTATTAAGGAAAAGGTAAAACAGATCTTGAGACAAATTTGAACTCTACTGCAAATCACCCAACATCAGCGTCAGCCTCACCTTTGCTCCTGTATCTGCAGAAATGTAGTTTCTGGAAGCAGGGAAGAGGGAAGCATTGCTACAGCAGAATAAGTAGGCTGACTCTACAGGTACATCTAAATAAATTAGAATATCGTGAAAAAGGTCAATATTTTGTGTCACTCATTTCAGAAAGTAAAACCCATATATTATATAGATTTATTACACAGAGTAAAATATTTCAAGCCTTTATTTCTTGACATTTTGATGATTATGGCTTACAGATAATGAAACAACTAAATTCAGTGTCTCAGAAAATTATAATTTTACATAAGATCAATAAAATAGGATATTTTAAACAGAAATGTCAGGCTTCTGAAAAGTATGTTCATTTCTATGCACTCAATATTTGGTTGGGCCTCCTTTTGCATGAATTACTGCATCAATGTGGCGTGTCATGGAGACAATCAGCCTGTGGCACTGCTCAGGTGCAATGGAAGCCCAGGTTGCTTTGATAGCGGCCTTCAGGTCACCTGCATTGTTGGGTCTGTGTTTCTCATCTTCCTCTTGACAATACCCCATATATTCTCTATGGGATTCAGGTCAGGCGAGTTTGCTGGCCAATCAAGCACAGTAACACCATGGTCATCGAACCAGCTTTTGGTTCCTTTGGTAGTGTGGGCAGGTGCCAAGTCCTGCTGGAAAATGAAATCAGCATCTCTATAAAGCTTGTCAGCAGAAGGAAGCATGAAGTGCTATAAACTTTCCTGGTAGATGGCTGCGTTGACTGTGGACTTCAGAAAACGCAACGGACCAACACCAGCAGATGACATGACAGCCCAAATCATCACTGACTGTGGAAACTTCACATTGGACTTCAAGCAACATGGATTCTGTGCCTCTCCACTCTTCCTCCAGACTCTGGGACCTTCAAATGAAATGCAACATTTACTTTCATCTGAAAAGAGGACTTTCAGGAGCACCAGTCCAGTTATTTTTCTCTTTAGCCCAGGTAAGATGCTTCTGATGTTGTTTCTGGTTTAGAAGTGGCTTGGTAGCACTTTTCCTGAAGACATCTGAGTGTGGTGACTCTTGATACACTGACTCCAGCTTCAGTTCACTCATTGTGAAGCTCTCCCAAGTGTTTGAATCAGCTTTGCTTGACAGTATTCTCAAGCTTGCGGTCTTCCCTGTTGCTTGTGCAACCTTTTCCTATCCAATTTCTTCCTTCCAGTCAACTTTGCATTTAATATGCGTTGATGCAGCACTCTGTGAAGAGCCAAACCTTTCAGTAATGACCCTCTGTGACTTACCCTCTTTGTGGAAGCTTTCAATGATTGTCTTTGGGACCACTGCCAAGTCAACAGTCTTCCCCATTATTGTGGTTTCAAAGAACAAGAGATACCCAAAATGTATACTGTACGGATGGACATTTATTGATACTCAAATGTATATATTAGAATATTTTGAGATACTGGAATCTTGACTTTCATGAGCTGTAAGCTCTAATCTAATCATCAAAAACAAAAAAAACTTTGAAATGTTTTACTTTACATGTAATGATTCTAAAATATATGAAATTTTCTCTTTTTGAAATAAGTTACAAGAAAAAATGAACTTTTTCACTCATTAGATGTACTTGTATATTAATACCCCCTAATTTGGGTTAATATGAATGAATGTATATTGTTCCTCCCTCCAATGGCGCTTTTCCACCGCATGGTACGGTTCACTTTTGGGGGGTTTTCCACTGGGTACAGTACCTGGTACCTGGTACTTTTTTAGTACCACCTCGGCTGGGGTTCCAAACGATCCGTACCATTACCAAAACGTGACGTGTAAACTTTTCTGATCATTGATTGGCCGGAGAGAATCGTCATTACTGCGTCACTGAACTTGTGACACGAGATCCAACATGTAACCGCTAGATTTAAATCCGCACAGCCAGTGAAGAATCGGACACAACTTTTGTTTGAACAAATGCACCTTTTGGTATCTAATATATACAAAAAATTGCTGTTTCGTTGTCTGTTGAGGAAGTACTGACGCTCCTTTCGTTGATAGCCGAGGAGCGGATTCAGCGAGAGTTTGATGGGGCGACGAGGAATGAAAAAAAACTTATATATATACTTTTTGCACTTTGTATATTTTTAGAGTATGTTTTCTGTTTATATTTTTACCTTTGTATGTGTGCTTTGCTTCAATTAAAAAACAATCTGATTGAATAAGTGTACCTCCAGACTACATTAAAAATGTATTATTGTATGAGCACGTAACGAACCTCTTGAAAAAGACAAATGATTAATGCCACGATGATACAAACCAACACACAAATAAAAAAACAAGGGATACATTGAACATTTCGAAATACTATTCAAAAGTGTATTGATAATTCACAGAACATTCTGCATGAATTGTTAACTATTCAAGTAATGCAGCACACCTGCAAGAACATCCATGCCCTCCTCCTCGACAGCCCGTGTCACTGTCACCACAGTCTCTGCTGCTAGGGGTAAATCTCAAGCATTTTCATAGGTCTCTCCATTGCTGTTAAAAACATCCACATGCCAAGAATGAAGAACACAATTACGTCAATATGCTCCATTGTTGTGTGTTTGTTTGTGGCACGTTTACGATGATGTCACGGCAGTAGAGGCGGCGCAAATATAACAACACGTGAGTAATCCCACCCACTCTAAAGCGGTACTAAACTGCAGTGGAAACGCGAACCGAACCGAACCGAGCCGAGCCGAACCGAGTCGTACCACGCAGTGGAAAAGCCATTAGTCTCAGCCTCAGACGTCACACCCATGGACCGTTGGCTAAACGTCTGATGAATATGGCACACTTAGCTGGCAACACTTCAGGAGTTTTGAAGTTGTCATCAGATTGGTTGAATTCTACAGGATTTCCAGGAGACGTGTGGTTCGCGTTCTTTAACATTCCGCCTGGAAACAAAAATGCCATGGCGCCAAAACCCCTCAGGAAAGAAGAAAGCTGTCGTGTTTATAACTGTGATGATGAGCACTTATCAGGATCAACTAAATGCTGGATTTTCAAAAGTTTGTGGAAATGTTTAAGTTTGTGGCATAAAATCTTTCAAATATGTCAGAGTTTTACACACCGGTCTGTTATTGTGGTGACATTTCCACACCCCTAAAAATGACGTGGAACAAAACGAAACAAGATCGGTTGCTTTACCTGTCAGCCATATGGCCTTTTGGGCAGGCCTTGGCCATTCAAAGTGGTCAAAGTTCCCAGACTTTCAGCCGTCAGTCTGAAGGTCTGGCTACATGAGACTACCTCCCTTTAAACAACAGAATAATCTGCATTAAGACTGCAGTCGTATTGCTGATGTTTCTGACAAAACTAACCTGCCCTGCTGTTGTACTCTTGAACCTAATTCTCTGTTGCCTTGTCACAACGCTCACGCTTCACTACATCGGCTGACCTGTGATGACTGATGCTGCGCTGCGGCCTAATAATTTCTCAAAAAACAGATGGCATTCATTTGATTAACACAGTAAGGCCAAATGAAGTCTGTATGTCAGCAGCCTTTGACTCACTCTCTCCTTTGAGCCAAAATCTCTGTCTTTCATCTGTTAGATACCGCACACTCGCATTGAATTACATCTGAACCTACTTTGGTAAATGCCAGGCATGGCAGAGCTGAAATGTCAGAGTAATAGGTAAGTTCGCAAGCACAATGTGTTCAGAGCGTGAGTAAGCATATTTGAGGGAGGGTTCAAATGTACAGTACTCAAGGTGTGAAAATGCCTTAAAGGTTATGATACTGAAAGGTTAGGCCACAAAACTGCATGATTTTGATGACTATGATGTGCAAAATTGAGAAATGTAAATTTCTGCCTGCATGGAAAAAAAAAATTGTGGAAAAAGTGTGATGATGACTCTCCAGTATATTTTCTTTACATTATATACAAATAAATGTAGTTTAGAAAATACAGATGTCTTTTATTTTTTGTAGACATTTCATAGTTGCTTGCCTTTAAAATGAATAACATTGTAATTGAATAGTTAACTTTTAACAATTGAATCCACATAAAGATAGATATACTATAGCAAATCTAATGCTTTTTTTCCCTTTTTTAATTTAGTCACAAAATGTAGCTATAAGGTCTAGCTCTTTATATAAAGTTGGATATGTTTTTCATACATACAGTACATTTACATAGGATCTATATATATATATATAGCAAATCTAAACTTTGCTTAGATTTGCTATATATATAGCAAATCTAAACTGGTATTAGCATATTATAACACATTTTAAAATCATGATTTTCTATAAAGCTGTATCAAATCTATCTGTATTGTGAAGAGTGTGATACACATACATGTGTGTTGACTTGACTCCAAATGAAAGGCAAGCCTATGAAAGACTCCAAATACCATGAATGTAATCGTTTTAAACAATTTGTTTTAACTTTCGACAGCGACAGTGATTAACTGAACGAGCCGTATAAAATCAACTCTGCACTGGATATTAAAATCCAGAATATAGTGAAAACACTATTTAATAGCAAAGTAACAAGATCGGCAGTTTAAGACATTAACTTGTAAGCACAAAGCACAAAACACAAGATACTTCTCTTTTCAATATACAGGTGCATTTCAATAAATTTGAATGTTGTGGAAAGTTCATTTATTTCAGTAATTCAACTCAAATTGTGAAACTCGTGTATTAAATAAATTCAATGCACACAGACTGAAGTAGTTTAAGTCTTTGGTTCTTTTAATTGGGATGATTTTGGCTCACATTTCACAAAAAAACACCAATTCACTATCTCAACAAATTAGAACACTTCATAAGACCAATAAAAAAAACTATTTAATGAATTGTTGGCCTTCTGGAAAGTATTTTCATTTACTGTATATGCACTCAATACTTGGTAGGGGCTCCTTTTGCTTTAATTACTGCCTCAATTCGGCGTGGCATGGAGGTGATCAGTTTGTGGCACTGCTGAGGTGGCATGGAAGCCCAGGTTTCTTTGACAGTGTCCTTCAGCTCATCTGGATTTTTTGGTCTCTTGTTTCTCTTTTTCCTCTTGACAATACCCTATAGATTCTCTATGGGGTTCAGGTCTGGTGAGTTTGCTGGCCAGTCAAGCACACCAACACCATGGTCATTTAACTAACTTTTGGTGCTTTTGGTAGTGTGGGCAGGTGCCAAATCCTGCTGGAAAATGAAATCAGCATCTTTAAAAAGCTGGTCAGCAGAAGGAAGCACGAAGTGCTTTAAAATTTCTTGTCAAACGGGTGCAGTGACCTTGGCTTTCAAAAAACACAATTGACCAGCACCAGCAGATGACATTGCACCCCAAATCATCACGGAAACTTAACACTGGACTTCAAGCAACTTGGGCTATGAGCTTCTCCACCCTTCCTCCAGACTCTAGGACCTTGGTTTTCAAATGAAATACAAAACTTGCTCTCATCTGAAAAGAGGACTTTGGACCACTGGGCAACAGTCCAGTTCTTCTTCTCCTTAGCCCAGGTAAGACGCCTCTGACGACAACTGTAGCCAAATTCCTTGACACGTCTGTGTGTGGTGGCTCTTGATGCCTTGACCCCAGCCTCAGTCCATTCCTTGTGAAGTTCACCCAAATTCTTGAATAGATTTTGCTTGACAATCCTCATAAGGCTGCAGTTCTCTCGGTTGGTTGTGTATCTTTTTCTTCCACACTTTTTCCTTCCACTCAACTTTCTGTTAACATGCTTGGATACAGCACTCTGCCAGCTTCTATGGCAATGAATGTTTGTGGCTTATCCTCCTTGTGAAGGGTGTCAATGATTATCTTCTGGACAAATGTCAGATCAGCAGTCTTCCCCATGATGGTGTAGCCTAGTGAACCAAACTGAGAGACCATTTTGAAGGCTCAGGAAATCTTTGCCGTGTTTTGAGTTGATTAGCTAAAAGGCATGTCACCGTATTCCAATTTGTTGAGATAGTAAATTGGTGGGTTTTAATTAAATGTGATCCAAAATCATCACAATTAAATAAACAAAGACAAACTACTTACGTCTGTGTGCATTGAATTTATTTAATACACGAGTTTCACAATTTGAGTTGAATTACTGAAATAAATGAACTTTTCCACGACATTCTAATTTAATGAGATGCACCTGTATTTTATTTACAATAGAACATAGTTAACATAACAAATGTTTAAACTGAGACATTTGACAATTTTATAAACAAAATGAGCTCATTTCAAATTTGATGCTTGCTACAGGTAAAAAAAAAATAGTTGGGACAGAGACATGTTTACCATGGTGTAGCATCTCCTCTTCTTTACAAAACAGTTTGAAGACGTCTGGGCATCGAGGTTATGAGTTTCTGGAGTTTTGGTGTTGGAACTTTATCCCATTCTTGCCTGATATAGGTTTCCAGCTGCTGAAGAGTTTGTGGTCCTCTTTGACTTATTTTTCGTTTAATGCCAAATGTTCTCTATAGGTGAAAGATCTGGACTGCAGGCTGGTCAATTCAGCACCCAGACTCTTATACAATGAAGCCATGCTGTTGTAATTGACGTCATCTGGAGGGGAGCATATGTTGCTCTAAAATATTTATATACCTTTCAGCATTCATACTGCCTTCCAAAACATGCATGCTTTCCATACCGTATGCACTTATGCACCCCTATACCATCAGAGATGCTGACTTTTGAACTGAATTCTGATAACACGCTGGAAGTTCTCCCTCCTCTTTAGCCCGGAAGAGACATTGTCCATGATTGTCCATTGATAAGAATGTCACATTTGTACTCTTCTGACCATAGGACACTTTGAAACAGTCAATTTTAACCTTTTGGAGGAGGTGGACGTGGCGGACGTCAATGAGCTTTCGCAAAACTTATTTTTTGCACAAGCATATTGTGAAGGAATAGTATTATAAAGACAGCATGTCTGGGGAGCGGAGCTTGCAAAAGTCAAGTCAAAAGGAGGGGCTGTTTGTGCTTTTCTCTACTGCAATACATTCTGCTCCCGCTGGGCATGCTCCGAGGGCTGTGTCCATGCCTGTGATCTCCCGGTTCAGTCCCCTACTGCTGAGGCACGGTGGCGATTGAGATCGTAGGGATCGCACATGGATCTGGCGGATGGGTTGGAGACAGGCTCGCCCTGCACCTGCTTTCCCCAGATTTAGCGCTCTCTCGGGCAGACGCCTGCACTGCAGTTCTTCCCCCTTGAGTGAGAGCGTGCTTCTGCAGCTATTTTTCTCCAAGGAGATTGATATTGTTTTTATGTCCGAGTGGCTCACGTGTTGCCGAGGCAATTACGGTTTTGCACCCGATCCGAGAAGCTCAGTTAAATTTTGAGTTTGAATCTGAAATCTTTTTTCCCCCCACAACAAATAGCCAACTAAAACAAATATATATAAAAAAGGCTGTGTTTCACGATTGCATGCGACGGTCAGTAAACAAATGCACAAAGAAACAGATTCATCAAGGCTCGGCCATTTCACAAGGCACAATGAAAAACACTTACCAGTTATGAAAGTTTGTGAACATCAGGTGCAGCGGTCACATACATTTTGCCGAGTTTATGAATGGTTGTATGGACAAGACGATAATTCTTCCACCGTGCAAATTATGGTCATTTTTGTCAGTTAAGGCTCGTTAGCATTCGAGAGAGAGACAGAGAGAGGGATGAAATTTGCGCGTGCATGTGAACCTGCTTCTGCGTGCCTCTCTCTACAAACAATGAGGCTTAGTTACTTCACAAACAGCGATTTTACCCCCTCATTGCAGAGAAATATAATGTTGTGACTTGCGAGTAAGTAGCCTATCGACGCTATTTTACTAATAAAAGTTTCCGTGCTGTTTGTGCACTGCACAATCTCTGATATCTGTGTGAAATAATGTGTGTTATGCAGATCTAGCATATAGCTACTTGGAAACCCTAACCAAAGCTATCCATTAAACTTCAACCAGAAGTAGCAGACCTCTAGGTTATGTATGGACAGGCGTATGTTATGGACAACAAACTCAGGTGCATTTTATTGATGGCATTTTGAATGCACAGAGATACCGTGACGAGATCCTGAGGCCCATTGTTGTGCCATTCATCCACGACCGTCACCTCATGTTGCAGCATGAAAAATGCACGGCCCCATGTTGCAAGGATCTGTACACAATTCCTGGAAGCCGAAAACATCCCAGTTCTTGCATGCCCATCATACTCACCGGGCATGTCACCCATCAGTTGATGTCTGAATCATCCAGCTCCGCATTGGCTGGATGCTATGGTACAGAATTGGCTGAGGCTTTATCTGTATGCCTTTCCACGATCGCTCTGCTCACATGAGTTCTAGAGAGAGTACGCCGGGATGGGGCCCATCTATTGCCATAACCCCATTCTGGCCGGGCCGAGTATGGTTCTCGGACCTGATTTCTCTCCTCGACGGCTCTCCATGGGAGATTCCTGTCAGGAGGGTTCTCCTCTCACAGGCAGAGGGCATGATCTTTCACCCCTGCTCGGAGTTGTGAAAGCTGTGGGTGTGGCCCCTGAGGGGTCACAACTTATAGCCTCTGGTCTCTCAACTGAGGTTGTTGAGACCACCCTCCAATCTAGAGCTCCCTCAATGAGGAAACTGTATGCCCTGAAGTTGAGACTCTTCACTTAATGGTGCGGAGACCGCCAGCTTGTCCCAGTTAACTGCCTGTTTAGTACAGTGCTGGAGTTCTTGCTGGTCCGTTTCTCCGCAGGGTTAACCCACTCCACCCTGAAGGTCTCCCACACTAGGCAGGGATTTGCAAGTCTGGCGGCATGGACATCTTGTTCCCCAAGCATTTTCCGACGCAGCTCGAGTTCTCGGAGGGGAATGTCTCAGGTTATGTATGTAACCATGGTTTCCAGAGGGAACGAGACGCTGCGTCGGAAAACGCTAGGGGTAATGTAAGAACATGCAACACAACTCCTTGTTCAGGCTCTTGTTCTGTCCAGACTTGACTATTGCAATGCTCTCTTGGCAGGTCTTCCATTCAGTTCCATCAAACCTCTACAATTAATCCAAAACGCTGCTGCAAGATTAATCTTTAATGAACCGAAAAGAACGCACGTCACACCTCTGTTCATCAATTTGCACTGGCTACCAATAGCTGCTCGCACTAAATTCAAGGCATTAACGTTTGCCTACAGAACCACCTCTGGCTCTGCACCCCTTTACCTAAATTCATTACTTCAGACTTATGTGCCCTCTAGAAACTTGCGTTCTGCAAGTGAACGACGCATTACTGTACCATCCCAAAGAGGCACAAAATCCCTTCTTGTTCCCATCTGGTGGAATGACCTGCCTAACTCAATCCAAGAAGCTGAATCCTTACCCATCTTCAAGAAACGGCTAAAAACACATCTCTTCCATCTTTATTTGACCCTCTAACTTTAGCACTCTCTATTCTAAATTTATTTTATCTAGTCTGTCTTCTTTTTATAAAAAAAAATAAAAATAAACATTTGACCCTCTATCAATTGCATATTTATTCTCTAACTGCTGGCTTTTCTTGTAAAACTAACACTAAGTGTAATTTTTCTATATTTTACATACTAGTTTTCAAAAAAAAAAAAAAAAAAAAAAAAAAAAAAAAACTTCACACGTGTTAAAACTTCCCACTGGTTAGCGTTAGGCTAACCAGGACTTGTAATGGCACTTGCATGTTATTGCTCTTTTGTTGGTTTTGATTGCTTCTATAATGTCCTCATATGTAAGTCGCTTTGGATAAAAGCGTCTGCTAAATGACTAAATAAATAAATAATGTCTTCAGCAATATGAAGCTCTGAATCATATGTATAATCATCCAATTGATGGTGAGATGTCACGGGTGACGTCATGACCTGGAAGCTTAAAAGCATGTGAGGTGCAGCCGGCGCCAGCTTCTAGGAATGAAGCATAGCTCTAGTAGGGATGCCGGAAGTAAGGACCTGCGACGCAGCGTCTCGTTCCCTCTGGGAAGCATGGTTACATACATAACCTGGGACGTTCCCCTCCGGGAACTCGATCTGCGTCGTTTTTTTTATTGATTATTGCATTTAATTATTGCAATTATCTCTGTTCTATGGAAGCCCGTTTATGCCAAGGGATGGGGAAAAACAAACAGAAAAAAACAAAAACATGTAATCCCATGATTAGAGTCCAGTTTTTATCATTTTCTTGCAATTCTGAGTTTATATCTCACAATTATTCTCTGAATTCCGAATTTTCCATAAAATAAAAAAGTGTTTTTTCTTATACACTCATTTTACTTTCTGTCTTTTTGTCTTTCATTTCTGATAACAATATATAGTCAAAATTGCAAGACAAAATGGCATAATTGTGAGCTAGAATTTCACAATCACCTTTTTCCCCCATTACAGAAACAAACTTTTAGCCTGTTTTTTTCACAACATCAAAATTACATTTATTTAATCCTGATTATATATAAAATATAGTTTTATATATACAGTGGGGCAAAAAAGTATTTAGTCAGCCACCAATTGTGCAAGTTCTCCCACTTAAAAAGATGAGAGAGGCCTGTAATTTTCATCATAGGTATACCTCAACTATGAGAGACAAAATAAGAAAAAAAAATCCAGAAAATCACATTGTAGGATTTTTTAAGAATTTATTTGCAAATTATGGTGGAAAATAAGTATTTGGTCAATAACAAAATTTCGTCTCAATACTTTGTTATATACCCTTTGTTGGCAATGACAGAGGTCAAACGTTTTCTGTAAGTCTTCACAAGGTTTTCACACACTGTTGCTGGTATTTTGACCCATTCCTCCATGCAGATCTCCTCTAGAGCAGTGATGTTTTGAGGCTGTCGCTGGGCAACACGGACTTTCAACTCCCTCCAAAGATTTTCTATGGGGTTGAGATCTGGAGACTGGCTAGGCCACTCCAGGACCTTGAAATGCTTCTTACGAAGCCACTCCTTCGTTGCCAGGGCGGTGTGTTTGGGATCATTGTCATGCTGAAAGACCCAGCCACGTTTCATCTTCAATGCCCTTGCTGATGGAAGGAGGTTTTCACTCAAAATCTCACGATACATGGCCCCATTCATTCTTTCCTTTACACAGATCAGTCGTCCTGGTCCCTTTGCAGAAAAACAGCCCCAAAGCATGATGTTTCCACCCCCATGCTTCACAGTAGGTATGGTGTTCTTTGGATGCAACTCAGCATTCTTTCTCCTCCAAACACGACAAGTTGAGTTTTTACCAAAAAGTTCTATTTTGGTTTCATCTGACATTCTCCCAATCCTCTTCTGGATCATCCAAATGCTCTCTAGCAAACTTCAGATGGGCCTGGACATGTACTGGCTTAAGCAGGGGGACACGTCTGGCACTGCAGGATTTGAGTCCCTGGCGGCGCAGTGTGTTACTGATGGTTGCCTTTGTTACTTTGGTCCCAGCTCTCTGCAGGTCATTCACTAGGTCCCCACGTGTGGTTCTGGGATTTTTGCTCACAGTTCTTGTGATCATTTTGACCCCACGGGGTGAGATCTTGCGTGGAGCCCCAGATCGAGGGATATTATCAGTGGTCTTGTATGTCTTCCATTTTCTAATAATTGCTCCCACAGTTAATTTCTTCACACCAAGCTGCTTACCTATTGCAGATTCAGTCTTCCCAGCCTGGTGCAGGTCTACAATTTTGTTTCTGGTGTCCTTTGATAGCTCTTTGGTCTTGGCCATAGTGGAGTTTAGAGTGTGACTGTTTGAGGTTGTGGACAGGTGTCTTTTATACTGATAACGAGTTCAAACAGATGCCATTAATACAGGTAACGAGTGGAGGACAGAGGAGCCTCTTAAAGAAGAAGTTACAGGTCTGTGAGAGCCAGCGATCTTGCTTGTTTGTAGGTGACCAAATACTTATTTTCCACCATAATTTGCAAATAAATTCTTTAAAAATCCTACAATGTGATTTTTTGGATTTTTTTTTCTTATTTTGTCTCTCATAGTTGAGGTATACCTATGATGAAAATGACAGGCCTCTCTCATCTTTTTAAGTGGGAGAACTTGCACAATTGGTGGCTGACTAAATACTTTTTTGCCCCACTGTATATATATATATAAATAATTGTAACCAAAGTTAAAATACATTATATGCAGATTCCTTGTTACAGTATCTTTAAAATTGTTTTTGGTACAGTAATGTATTTTAATGCACTGTACTCTGTAAAGATGTAACAATGAATAGATAAGTGTTATAATACATTATAACTGTAGTTGCAATTATTATTGATATCATAAAATGCACCATAAGATGCATTAAAAGGCACAGTTAATGCATTAAAATAATTGTATAATGCATTGCATGCTGTATAAAATGACAGCATGAGTATTATAATACATTATAACCGTAGTTGCAATTATTATTGATATCATAAAATGCACCATGAGATGCATTAAAAGGCACAGTTAATGCATTAAAATCATTTTATAATGCATTGCATGCTGTATAAAGTATTCAGGCTTCAAGTGTTACTTTAAGTAAAGTGTTATGAAGTTAATTTGCTGTTAATTAAAGTGTGCTGCTCTGGATTAGATGAATGAAAATGTACCGCTATTTCATCCAGTGCGGATTTAAAGACATTCTGCAGAGAAGCCGCATTATTTCATTATTTGAAATAATTTGAAATTCTAGTATGTCATTCTCATGTGTGCTTTCAAGGGCGTTCATTCACGCTTTTTTGAATCAATACTGTATGTCTTCGCTTCTTTCACTTTTTGAACATGTAATTTATGGCCAATATAATTCTTCACAATGCTGATTGATATGTTGTCCAAATTACATCAATTTTGGCAAAGCCAGGCAGTTAAAAGTGTCAGAGAAAATTAATTATAATTAAGTAAAAATAAAGGTTCTTTATTGGCTCCATGAAGAACTTTTAACATCCATAAAATCTTTTCAATTAATGAAGTTCTATAAGGTGTGTGTGTGTGTGTGGGGGGCGGTAGTAATTTAGATTATTCAAGTATTATTTACACCAAGAAAAAACTGGTTTAAGAAATGTTCACTAAAAATTATTTTGGGAGCTAAAAAGTGGCTTTATTTTGAACCTTTATTTTTAAGATTTAAGGCTGAAAAATCCAGATTTTTTACTTTAGTATGCTGTGTCCTCTTTAATACAAATTAAAAGAAAATATTTACCGTTTGGACCGTTATTCCAGTTTTGTTTGATTTCCCCTGAACACATTCATTTGAATCCACTCATTTGAAGCCAGTCCATGGATCTGACATTTCCCATCAGTGATATTCAAATGAGCCATTCAAAATATATTTCCATTTCTGTTAGAGTGAAATCATCATAGTTCACTCATGCTGTTTCTAATAGATTTACATATGTTTCCTCATTAGCAGAAATGCATGACATTGATGGGTGGATGTTTTTATATTGTGTTCTCTGATGGCTCGCAATGAAGGGAAAAAACCTACTCGGGTATTACTGATGCAAGTAATAAGACCTCTCTGAGATGAAAGATGATGAAAATAAAATTGGATTTTAAGGTTTAGCTGTATGAACACATTCCTTCACAACATGTACATATGAATAGCTGTGCTTAACATCCATAATGCCTGGCCTTCGATAGAAATGTTGGAATATGCTAACTGCTGTGAAAAATCTCATACATTGTATTATAAACTGTGCCGGAAACAACAGGTAAGTGGATAATCAGGCTATTTATTGACAGGTATGAATGAAGATCATGAGGTGAAAATGGCAAATGAGAATAGAGTTGAAGAGACGGTTCAATTAAATTAAATTCAAGATTATTTGTATAGCAGTTTTCACGAAACAATCGTTGCAAAGCAGCTTTACAGGAAATTAATTTTCTACAATAGATTTATATATTGCAAAAACTTAATATATTTAATTTATGGCAAAATTGTGTTAATTCTGTATATTCTCTTAGTGGTTGGCATCATCTCTTCTGAGGTGTTTGGTCATCTCAGATAATTTAAGGGTTGGATCCAGACTGAAGTTTGTGTAATTCCTAGTATCATGTGGCATAAACAGAGAAACAAGTAGCTGTTGTCCATCCAAGCAAAAGTAATTTGTTCAACCCAAGCTAAACCATAATAATGTGCATTTGATCAGATATAACTGCATTACAAGATTATAAATGATTTATATGAATGCTTGGCCAAAGAGAAGTGTCTTTAATCTAGATTTAAATAAAGAGAGTGTGTCTGAACCCCGGACATTATCAGGAAGGGTATTCCAGAGTTTGGAGACAAATGTGAAAAAGTTATACCTCCTTTTAATGGATTTTGTTATTCTAGGTACTACCAAGAGTCCAGAGTTTTACGAACTCGTGGAGCAGGTTGGATTGTAGCGTGATAGTAAATTAGTTAGGTACACAGGAGCTAAACCATTTAGGGCCTTATAGGTAAGTAATAATATTTTGTAACTGATACAGAACTTAATAGGCAGCCAGTGCAGAGACAGTAAAATTGGAGTAATATGGTCATATTTTCTTGACCTGGTAAGGACTCTAGCCGCATAATTTTGTACTATCTGTAGCTTGTTTCTAGAAGACAACCACCTAGCAGTGCATTACAATAGTCCAGTCTAGAGGTCATGAAAGCATGAACTAGCTGTTCTGCATCAGAAACACTTAACATGTCCCATAGCTTGGCAATGTCTCTAAAATGGAAGGATGCTGTTATTGTAACATGGGAAATATGATTTTCAAAAGATAAGTTGCTGTCTGATACAGCGCCCAGATTTTTGACTGTAGAGTACATTCATTCATTTACATACATGCATTTAGCAGACGCTTTTATCCAAAGCGACTTACAGTGCATTCAGGTTATATTTTTAAGCAGTATTTGTGTTCCCTGGGAATCGAACCCACAACCTTTTGCGCTGCTAACGCAATGCTCTACCACTGAGCCACACAGGAACACTGAGTAAGGAACAGGACATCCGTCAAGTTGCAAATTGTGATCCAAGAGATACTGTGTACTGTTTTTTGGTCCAATAAGTAATATCTCTGTCTTATCTGAATTTAATAGGAGAAAATTATTAGTCATCCAATCTTTTACATTTTTAACACACTCCGTTACCTTAGATAATTTAGAAGTTTCATCTGGTCTTGTTGAGATATATAGTTGAGTATCATCAGCATAACAATGGAAATGAGTTCTCATATTTTCTAATAATATTACCAAGGGGCAATATTAAAAATAGCAGAGGACCTAGGACAGATCCTTGTGGTACTCCATACTTTACTGGTTTTAATTGAGATGACTCCCCGTTTAAAATAAACAAAGTGGTAGCGATCGGACAGGTAGGATCTAAACCCTCTTAAAGCCTGCCCTTGAATACCTGTATAGTTTTGTAATCGATCTATGATTATGTCATGAGCACTAAGATCAAGTAAAACTAGCCATGAGATGCAGCCTTGGTCTGATGCAAGAAGCATGTCATTTGTAGTTTTAGCAAGTAGAGTTTCTGTGCTATGGTGGGGCCTAAAACCTGACTGTATTCTTCATAGATATCATTTTTTTGCAAGAAGGAGCACAATTAAGCAGACAACTTTTTCAAAAAATTTAGACGTAAATGGAAGATTTGAAATGGGTCTGTAATTTGCCAGTTCACAAGGATCTAGTTTTGGTTTCTTAATAAGAGGCTTAATAACCACCAGCTTGAATGCTTTTGGGACGTGACCAAAAGATAACGATGAGTTAGTAATATTGAGAAGCGGTTTTTCTTTTACAGGTAACAACTCTTTCAATAATTTAGTGGGTACAGGATCTAATAAACATGTTGTTGGTTTAGATGCAGTGATAAGTTTATTTAGCTCATTCTGTCCTATAGTTATAAAGCACAGCAGGTTTTCTTTGGGTGCAATGAATGAAGCTGATGTACTAGACGCTGTAGAATCTACATTTGTTATTGTATTTCTGCTGTTATCTATTTTATCAGTGAAGAAATTCATTAAGTCATTACTATTAAGCTGTGAGGGAATATTTAGATCTGGTGACATCTGTTTATTTTTTTAAATAGCCACTGTGCTAAATAAAAACCTTGGATTGTTTTGGTTATTATCTATAAGTTACTAGCCACTGTGCTAAATAAAAACCTTGGATTGTTTTGTTTATTATCTATAAGTTTACGGATATGCTCGGTCCTGGGAGCTTTTAGAGCCTGTCTATAGCTGGGCAATTCTAAAGACTTCCAAGTTAGTTTTTCTCCATTTGCGCTCAAGATTACGAGTTTCTTTGTTGAGAGAATGGGTATAACTGTTGTACCATGGTGTAACACTTTTTTCTCTAACCTTTTTTTAATTTGATGGGGGCAACAGTTTATAACGTATTAGAGAATATAGTTCCCATGTTGCTAATAATTATGTCTAGTTAATTTGTTTTTAAGGGTACACAGAGTAGTTGAGATAAATTAGGCAGGTTATTTGTCTTTAATGGCTGGAACAATAGTTCTGCCTGGACGATAACGCGGAGCCTTATAGTTAATATCAGTAATATGCAGCATGCACGATACAAGGAAATGGTCAGTAGCATCACTTTGAGGAACGATATCTATATCAGTAAGATCAATTCCATGCAACATAATTAAATCTAGCGTATGATTAAAACGATGAGTGGGCCCGGTGACATTTAGCTTGACTCCAAAAGAGTTTATTAGGTCAGTAAATGCAAGTCCTAACGCATCATTTGTTTTGTCTACGTGGATGTTAAAATCTCCTTCAATTAGTGCTTTATCAACATTAACCAATAGGTCTGAGAGAAAATCTGCAAATTATTTTAGAAAATCTGTATATGGCCCTGGCAGTCTATACACAGTAGCCAGAGCATTTAAATTTACATTTAGTCATTTAGCAGACGCTTTTATCCAAAGCGACTTACAATTGGGGAGTACATAAAGCGATTAATCTTGAAGAGGCAAACATACAGAGGAAGTGCCAATAACATCAAGTCTCAGGCATTGTTCAAATAAGTACAAGCTAGCAAGGGAAGGAGAGAAAGATAAAGAGAAAGATGAAGATTTTGAAAAAGTGAAAGACATTTTTTATTTTATTTATTTTTTTGTAGTCAAGTAGAGTTGAAAGAGATGAGTTTTCAGTTGTTGCTTGAAATTTGACAGGGATCCAGCATTCCGGATGGGGTGGGAAGATCATTCCACCAGCCAGGAATGGTGAAAGAGAATGTTCTGAGAGTGATTTTGAGCCTCTCTGTGATGGTACCACGAGGCGCCGCTCACTAGCAGATCTCAGACTTCTGGAGGGATGTAAATTCGTAATAGTGAGTGGAAGTAGGTGGGTGCTGAGCCTGTGGTTGTTCTATATGCAAGCATCAGTGTCTTGAACTGGATGCGAGCTGCAACTGGTGCAAGGACACAAAGATAGGTGTAACATGGGCTCTTTTGGGCTCGTTGAAGACCAGTCGTGCAGCTGCATTCTGAATCATTTGTAGAGGTTTGATTGTGTTTGATGGAAGTCCAGCTAGAAGAGCATTGCAGTAGTCCAGTCTAGAAATGACAAGGGCCTGGACAAGAAGTTGTGCAGCATGCTCTGTCAGAAAGGGCCTGATCTTTCTGATGTTGTGCAATGCAAACCTGCAAGATCGAGCAGTGTTATGTACACTGCACCTGTGACACCTCGGAATTCACATGAAGCTGATGCTAGTGTGAATTTTGATGTGTGCAGGTATCTGAAGTTGGTTCCCCCGTTTAGAGAAAGCGAGGTAGATGCTTACTTTGTTACATTTGAGCGTATCGCCATGAAGCTGCGCTGGCCTAAGGACGTCTGGGCCCTGCTACTGCAATGCAGTCTTTCTGGCAAAGCCCAAGAGGTCTCTTCTGCCTTACCATTAGAACAGTCTCTTGACTATGACACCGTAAAAGCTGCTGTATTAAGAGCATATGAGCTGGTCCCTGAGGCATATAGACAGAGATTTTGCTCCCATACCAAAGCTGCCAAACAGACTTATGTCGAGTTTGCACGAGAAAAGCGCACACTTTTTGAGAAGTGGTGCCTTTCTAACAGAGTCACCGCATTCGATCAACTTCAAGAGCTAGTTCTGCTTGAGGAGTTCAAAAATTGCGTACCTGAAAGTGTGGTGGTTCACGTGAACGAACAAAAAGTCACCTCTGTTAATGACGCTGCGGTGTTGGCTGATGAATTTGTCCTGACACATAAAAGTGTGTTTCATAATTCTCGGCGTAATGTAAGTTACTCTCAAAATATTGATTCTGATAAGGGTACAACCCTTAACTCCTCTCGTACTAAACCTATGACACAGCCAAATTGGCCTGAGAAAACGAAAAGCAAGCGAGCTTGTTTTTTCTGTTTAGACCCAAGCCACATGATTTCTGAGTGCCGGGCTTGGAAACAGAAAATGGCTGGTGTGCAGCCCAAAACTACAGCTTTGGTGCACACACTCGGCAATGTTAAACGTAGTGCAGACACTGTATCTAGCGCGTATCAGCCGTTCTTGTTGGATGGTGTCTCTTTCGCTTGATGAAGTGGGAAAATCAGTAAAGATTTTGAGAGACACTGGATCAGTCCAATCGCTGATTTGTGAGAAAGTATTACCTCCTGCTGCTGGTTACACAGGAGCTAATATTTTAGTGCGCGGAATAGGCAGCGGATGTCTTAACCTGCCATTACATGATCTGTACCTCAGGTCTGGTTTGATCACAGGTCCTGTAACGTTGGCGGTTTGTGCACAATTACCTGTTGACGGTGTTGACCTTATTTTAGGAAATGATCTTGCGGGAGAAGATGTTTTTCCTAGACCTTTGGTAAGCAGCAACCCAAATGCGAATGATTTTTCATTGCCTGTGCAAAACTTTCGAGCTGCCCTTCCTGCTTGCGCAGTGACGTGTGCCCAGAGAAAGAAATTTAGTGATGTAATTGATCTCTCTGAGAGTTTTTTTAATTGACTCTAATGCTTGTGACGCAAAGCCAGTGGAAGCGAATGCTGCAGAGCCCTGTAAGACAGTTGCTGCTCCTGGGTTGCAGCCTGTTCTTCAAATGGGCAGGGCCCAGTTAATTTCTGCTCAGAGAACCGATCCCTCTCTGGCCTGCTGTATTGAGTCAGTTGCAAATTTCAAAAACAAGTTGCCCGATAAAGTTAAATACTATTGGGAAGGGGATGTTTTAATGCGCCGTTGGAGACCCAATGCTCGTTCCTCCCTTAATGAAGTCCACCAAATCGTTCTGCCTCGGCAATACAGGGAACCAATTCTGAGGGTCGCTCATGAACATGCTCTCTCAGGGCATTTAGGTGTTACTAAGACATTTAAGCGTGTGTCCCGCTATTTCTATTGGCCTGGACTGAAGTCTGCAGTTTCTAAATTCTGCCAGTCATGCACTTTTTGCCAAATAGCTGGTAAACCTAACCAGAAACTGCCCGTAGCCCCCTTACGCCCAATTCCAGTTATGAGAGAACGTTTGTTGCTAGACTGCGTTGGTCCCCTGCCCAAGTCAAAATCAGGACATGAGTACATTCTGACTATAATGTGCACGTCTACCCGTTTCCCTGAAGCGATTGCATTACGCTCCATAAAAGCTCCTATTATTTTTCGGGAGCTAATCAAATTCTGTTCAGTCTTTGGATTGCCAAAGGTTATACAGACTGACCGGGGCACAAACTTTACCTCAAAACTGTTCGTGCAAACCCTGAAGCAGTTTGGAATCAAGCATGAACTTTCAAGCGCTTATCACCCACAGTCTCAAGGGGCAATAGAAAGGTTTCACCAAACCTTAAAGATGATGTTGAGGACTTATTGCTTAGCAAGTGGTAAAGATTGGGCAGAATCTTTGCCGTTCCTGCTGTTTGCTGTCCGTGAAGCCGAACAGGAGTCACTTGGATTCAGCCCTGCTGATCTCATCTTCGGTCACAGTGTGAGAGGACCACTCAAAGTGTTGAGTGAGCAGCTGTTAGCTAAAGATACACTGCCTGTGCCTGTTGTTGATTATGTAAGCTCATGTCGAGAACACCTACACAGAGCTCGCGAACTGGCCCAGGAAAACTTAGCTGCTGCCCAGTCTAAAATGAAGAAACGCTATGATATGAAGAGTGTCCGTCGCAACTTCCAGCCCAATGAGGAAGTTCTTGTTCTTTTGCCTGAGCCTGGTTCAGCGCTGCATGCCAAGTTCTGCGGTCCCTATACTGTGAGAGAGAAACTCAACAAAACCGACTATATCATCAGCACTCCTGACAGGCGGCGTAAGACTAGAGTATGCCATGTCAACATGCTAAAGAAGTTTGTGCGAGACTCTAAACTTGATTCCCCATGTACCCATGCAACTTTACCATCACCGGTGGCTGTAGTGATGCCAGCCATTAAGCAAGATTGTGTCAAGTTACAGAACTCTGCTGTGATGAAAGACCTCACCTCTTTTCTTTCTCACCTCGAACCTGAGCAGGGTGACCAGATCATACACCTGATGTATCAGTTCTCATCCCTGTTCTCTGATGTTCCAGGGAGAACCACCATCCTTGAACACGACATTGACGTGGGTTCGGCCAAGCCGATTAAACAACACTCCTACAGAGTTAACCCAGTGAAGAGACACATAATGAAGACTGAGGTTGAATATATGCTACGGCATGGGCTAGCTCAACACAGCCAGAGTCCATGGAGTTCACCCTGCCTATTAGTTCCCAAGGCAGATGGAACTTATCGTTTTTGTACAGACTTTCGCAAAGTGAACGCCGCCACAAAGCCAGATTCTTTTCCACTCCCACGTATGGAGGACTGTGTGGATAGGGTAGGATCAGCCAGGTTTGTCACAAAACTTGACCTACTTAAGGGATACTGGCAAGTTCCCTTAACTGCCCGTGCTGCTGAGATTTCTGCATTCGTCACCCCAGACTACTTCCTTCAGTATTCTGTTCTTGCTTTCGGAATGCGAAATGCACCAGCAACTTTCCAGAGACTTATGCACATTGTGCTGGGAGATGTGCCTAACTGTGATGCATATCTGGATGACATTGTTATCTATTCTGAAACTTGGGAAGACCATTTAAAGACTCTAAAAATGGTTTTTGAAAGGTTGGAAAGTGCCTCACTGACCTTGAATCTTACCAAGTGTGAGATTGGTAAAGCCACTATAACCTACCTAGGGAAAAAGGTGGGTCATGGATGGGTGAAGCCTGTGGATGCCAAAGTGGAAGCCATCCTAAATTTTCCAAAACCCCACAACAAGCGTGAGCTTCGACGGTTCCTTGGAATGGCTGGCTACTACAGGGGGTTCTGTAGGAATTTTTCCTCTGTAGTCCCCTCACAAACCTACTGAGCACAACAAGAGTGTTCATGTGGAGCAGTGACTGTGATCATGCCTTTCAAGCTGCTAAGACCTAGCAATGCCCCTATACTGGCAGCACCTAACTTCAACCTCCCATTCATGTTGCAGGTGGATGCAAGCCAATCTGGTGCAGGTGCTGTGCTTGTGCAAGAAGATGCCCAAGGCATAGAGCACCCTGTATCCTACTTTTCACGCAAGTTCTCAAAGTGTCAAATGTCCTACAGCACTATTGAAAAGGAAGCTTTATCTTTATTGTGGGCTGTACAGCATTTTGAAGTTTATCTTGGCAGTAGTGTTCAACCAATAATTGTGTATACAGACCATAATCCATTAATCTTTCTGTCCAACATGTCTTCCTCTAACCAGCGTCTGCTGCGCTGGGCCTTAAAACTCCAAGATTTCAACCTTCAGATCCAGCACATCAGAGGCATTGACAATGTTATCGCGGATGCCTTGTCTAGATCTGTGGATGGGACTGCTTAATTTACACGTGGTAGAATAGTGGGACCAAAACCTCATTGTACTTCTGGTCTGTAATCTTAGTGGTGGGGGTGTTACGCCCTAGGGCATTTATGATTTCTTATTTTCATTATTAATGTAGACCTTGTACCTTGTGTTGTGTTTTTTTGCTTTGCTCTGTCCCTCCCTCAGTATCTTTATCAGGTTAATTACCCCCAGCTGTTGCTCGTTGTGAGGATGCCTGAGAGAGAGAGTGGAGCAGTATAAATGTAGCCTTCAGACGCTGCTAATGAGGATCACTTCTCCCCAGCTTTTGACTGAAACTTCTTGTGTCTGCTCATGCTGATAGCCTGTGTTTATGAATGTTTCCTCATGTGTGAGGGCAGCCTAATAGTTAAATCCTTGTGAGGGTAACTAAAAGGTAACGTGATCTATTCCTAACTGCTGACTGTGTGTTAATTAGCTTACCTAGCCTGTGTGGGTAGCTAAAAGGGGTTGTGGGCTGAGTGTGTTAAGAGACCTTCTTGGAGTGAGTGCCTTGTTTATTTTTGAACATCTTTTCTCCTGGTTATTGATAAGAGAGGGAGCTGAGGGGAAGTTTATGTTTTTGGTTTTCATCTTTGTTTTGTGTGTAGGTTAGTTAGCTCCTCTAATCCTTAGTTAGCTGTGTTTGTTTGTTATTTTAGGCTATACTCACTCTAATTGAAATCCTATTTTCTGTTACAGTTTGTTCCATACTTAATAAATGACAATTATCCTTTCTTTTAAAGAATTGTTGTGTTTTCACTCCAGGGCTGAGGATTGAAGTGTGTTTTCATAGTTTTTTTCCCCCTCGTTTAATATTGTAAACAAGTTAATTTATTTTTTCTTGTTGCGTCTCCACAATTCCCCTAGACTAGAACGGGGGACGTAACAAGCAGTCTTTGCAATGTGCTCTTTGAAGGTCAGCTGGCCATCGAAGATTACACCAAGATTTCTGACCGAAGCTGATGGGGTAATTGTTGATGAACCTAACTGAATCGTGAAATCATGCTGTAGAGTTGGAGTTGCAGGGAAGACAAGAAGCTCAGTCTTTGCCAGGTTGAGCTGTAGATGGTGTTCTTTCATCCATGCCGAGATGTCCGCCAGGCAGCCTGAGATCCGTGCAGCTACCGTTGGATCATCTGGTCGAAATGAGAGATAGAGCTGTGTGTCATCAGCATAGAAATGGTAGGAGAAGCCATGTGCCTGTATGATGGGAGCCAGTGATGTAGTGTATGTGGAGAAGAGGAGGGTCCAACAACCGATCCTGGGGAACCCCAGTGACCAATTTATGTGCTTTGGATACCTCCCCTCCCCAGGCCACCCTGAAAGACCGACCAGTGAGATAGGATTCAAACCAGCGAAGTGGAATCCCAGTGAAATCCAGTGATGAGAGGGTGGACAGGAGGATCTGATGATTGACAGTGTCAAAAGCAGCAGACAGATCCAGCAGAATGAGGACTGATGATTTGGAATCGGCTTTTGCAATTGAGGGCTTCAGTGACCGAGAGTAGCGCAGTCTCAGTTGAATGGCCACTCCTGAAACCTGACTGTTTAGCGTCCAGTTTGTTGTTCTGTGAAAGAAACAATGAGACCTGGTTGAAGACAACTCGTTCGAGTGTTTTGGCAATGAATGGAAGGAGAGAGACAGGTCTGTAGTTTTCTAAAAGAGAAGTGTTTAATGTAGGTTTTTTGAGCAGTGGGGTTACCCGAGCCTGCTTGAATGCAGTGGGGAAGATGCCTGTGAGGAGAGATGTGTTGATAATGTGTGTGAGGGGATAGGGTCTAGAGGACATGTTGTAGGATGGCTGGAGAGGAGAAGTTTGGATACTTCCGCCTCAGTGAGGGGACAGAAGGAGAAGATGGGAGTTTGAGCAGTGGATCTAGTTGGTTGGGGGTCCTGTGTGAGTGGAGGTGAAAACTGACTACTGATTGTTTTAGTTTTGTTTGTAAAAAAAGTTGCAAAGTCATCAGCTGTTATAGACGTGGTGGGAGGTGGTGAAGGTGGACAGAGGAGAGAATTAAATGTTCTGAAGAGATTACGCATATCTGGAACATTGTCGATCTTGTTATGGAAATGTGACGATTTGGCAGTGTGGACTTCAGCGGAGAAAGATGAAAGAAACGATTGATACATACTCAGGTCCGACGGCTCGTTTGATTTTCGCCATTTTCTCTCTGCTGCTCGGAGTCTGGTCCGATGTTCACGAAGAACATCAGATAACCAGGGGTTAGAAGGGGCAGTCCGTGCTGGCCTGGAGGAGAGAGGACAAATGTCATCTAGACAAGTGGTTAAAGTAGAGCATAAAGTATCAGTAGCCGCATTCACATCCAGAGATGAGAAATGTGCAGGTGAGGGAAGAGAGGAGGATACTACAGAGGAAAGATATGAGGGAGAAAGGGAGCGTAGGTTTCGTCTAAAAGTAACCGGTAAGGGGGTTGGTGTCACCCGGGTAGCAAAGTGTAATGTGAATTTAATGAAGAAATGGTCAGAGATATGTAGTGGTTGTACCAGAATGTTATCTGCAGTACAATCGCGTGTGTAAATTAAATCAAGTTGGTTGCCTGATTTGTGAGTGCTAGTAGTGGTAAGGCGTTTGAGATCAAATGAAGCTAAGAGCGAATGAAAGTCTGTAGCATAAGGCTTTTCTAGATGAATGTTGAAATCTCCAAAAACTAAGAGTGGAGTTCCATCCTCCATGAAAGAGGACAGCAACCCATCCAGCTCCTCAAGGAAGGGGGCTAGAATTTGGCCAGGGGGACGGTAGATTACCACAATCTGGAATTTTATAGGAGCCATTACAGTAATCGCATGAGATTCAAATGAGTTGTAATTGCATAGGGGCGAGTGGGTTAAGTATTTCCAATTATTTGAAATGAGCAGACCAGTGCCCCCACCCCGGCCAACCTGACGTGGGGTGTGAGAGAAAGAGAAATTGTTAGAGAGGGCAGCTGGAGTTGCTGAGTCTTCTGGACGAATCCAGGTCTCAGTCAAGCCCAAGATGCTGAGAGTGGATTGTAAAGAAAAAGCGGAAATTAAGTCTGCTTTGTTGACAGCTGACTGACAATTCCAGAGAGCCATAGAGAAAGAAAGAGGTGTAGTAGAAGATGTAGAGATGGGGCGGAGGTTAGCAGGATTACTTTGCCATCTGCGTGTGATGTTAGAGCGTGGTCGAGAGACAACCGGAATGGTTTTGAAACGCATGATAGAGGTGGAAGGACAGAGGATAGCAAAGGAGAGTGTGTGAGGGAAGGGGAAAAATTATACCTAAATGCGTTGCCGGTGTCGTTGCTCGGGTAAAGTCGCGCAGGAAAAAGTCGCTTGTCTTTACACTCGTCTGTCTTCACACGAGGATGCTGAACGCTTCCACGTCAGCCTCGGACATCAAATAAATACATAGTCTAATTAAGAGAATAGAATGAAAACAGTGGTGAACGGCTTCTGATTAGCCCAGCCAATAAGCCTAACAGAGTGCTAATAGCTCAAGACGAAACTAATACCTTGCCCAACGAGCAATGGAGGCGCAAATGATTATAATTACCAGTAAGTGCAATCAAAACAATAAACCAACGAAAATGCAGACTACAAATAGGTAGGAAACGAAATATTCCTTCCTAGCAGCAAGTAAATAATTTAAACAACAGGTCTATGAACAAGTATTAAAGACACTCACAAGCTGACATCCGTTTCTTCTGGTGACTAATCGGCTTCTCTCAGAGCAAGAGATAGGACAGATTTATTTTGCATATCTGACAGTGTAATATTAAGCATAAGTATTTTGAATGAGTTAAACCTGTATCCTGTTTTCGGAGTAACATTGAGAATATCACTATATATTGTTGCGACACCGCCACCACGACCAGTCTGACGAGGCTCATGCTTATAACAGTAGCTTGGTGGAGTAGATTCATTTAGACCAAAATAATCATTTGATTTAAGTCAGGTTTCAGTCAGACAGAGTACATCAAAACTATTATCTGTGATCATTTAATTTACAATAATTGCTTCGGTGAGTGACCTAATGTTTAGGAGCCCAAGCTTTAAAAATAGTTTTTGTTCATTTATTGTGCATTTTTCTGGTTTAATCACGATTATATTTTTTCTAGATCCTGCATTAAGTTTATATTTTGCCCTCACTATTCAGGGAACAGACACAGTCTGTATAGATTGGACACTGCAAGTACATCTACCATTTAAGAGGGTAGAACAAAAGTCATCATAGCAGTTATTTGAAAATTGGCTTCCTAGTCAGATGGAGCGTAGTGTCCTGGAGAAGTTGTCCGACAGGAGTTCCGCTCCGACTCTGCTGGGGTGCAGGCCATCAGCAAGAAAAAGCCTAGGACACTCCCAGAAAAGATTCCAATTATTAACAAAGAGCGGTTTCTGATCTTTACACCACGATAACAACCATTCATTTAAAGCAAACAGTCTACTGAGCCTTTCCTGTCCTCGTCAATACGTGGGAAGAGGTCCTGACACAATGATCGTCGTCGCAGGTGATGTGCTGCGTACCATCTCAATCAGGCTCCTTAAGTCCCTCTTCAGTGTTGCCGTCTGCCGCAGCTTGGTGTCATTCACCCCCGTGTGCAGCATGACCGATCCGACGCTCTCGTCGCCTTTCAGGATCGCGGGTATCTGCGCAGCACGAGCACCAGGGGAAACAGTGAGTGTGCTCTTTACCTTCAGCTAACGTAGCACGGACGTGCCGGACGATGGAGTCTCCGATGATCACAGCGTCACATTCCGTCTCGCAGAGAGGAATGAAGCGGTTGCGGGTGGAGATCTCGAAGAATGGAGGGGGGGGGGGGGACATCGTCCCACGGCCTGGATTGCTTCTTCCGCTGCTGCATCCAGGGTCTGTGGTTTCCCGGCGCTGGAGTAAAGGACATCTGGGAAGATCGCGTCCCGGGTGCACGGGGCCTGTGCAGAAAAACACACGGAGTAGAGGTGGTGGGAGTGTTAGCGGGCTGCATACTTACCCCAAACTTGTGGGCGTCAGCCCGGGATGTTTCCAGCTTTGCTCTCCGCTCCCTCAGCTGGACCTGCTTCCCAAGAAGCTTGTGGATCTGTCTCTCCATGGCCTCCAGCTCCAGCTGCACCAAATGCAGCTCGAAGGTGTCCTCAACTGCACTCAAATGTAGACACAAATCCGCCATTAAAGCAAGTAACAGCGAAACAATGGTAAATGTGTAAACAGGGTATTTAGCTGTGTTAGCGGGCCGGCAGCCCCGATGATAACGGGCAGCGTTAGCGGCCGGTAACCGCGCTGGTGATTCTAACAGGCTATAAGCTAATAGCAGACACTGGAAATAAAAATAAAACTTGTGATAAGGCGTTCTGATTGTTTTTGTTGCCGAATGCGATGGGGGACATATTCACACGTTATAGAAACGAAAATGATGCTGTATAAAATGTATTTTAAGATAGAAAATAGACAATAAATAATTGACTTGATGGAACTCAAACTCAAAAACATCCACTAATATTAGATTATCAGTTCAATGAGCTTAGCTTAATGTTGATGGTGGTTTGTCTTTGCAGGAATGAAGGAGAGCGGGGACCAGGAACTGAGGAGGCTTTGCTGGAGAGTAGCAGAACGAAGGTTTGGGCAAATCAGAAGCCGTTCACAGCTGTTTTCGCTCTAGCCTCTTAGACAGTGTATTTATTTGATGTCCGAGCGCTGACGCGGAAGCGTCAGCAGAAGCGTTCAGCCTGCTCGTGTGAAGACAGACAAGGGTAAAGACCAACGACTTTTTCCTGCGCGACTTTACCCGAGCAACGACACCGAGCAACACACTTAAGTATCATTTCTATCTTCCCTCACACACTCTCCTTTGCTATCCTCTATCATGTGTTTCGAAACCATTCCGGTCGTCTCTCGACCACGCTCTAACATCACACACAGACGGCAACGTAATCCTGCTAACCTACGCCCTATCTCTACATCTTCTACTACACCTCTTTCCTTCTCCATGGCTCTCTGGAATTGTCAGTCAGCTGTCAACAAAGCAGACTTAATTTCCGCTTTTTTTTACAACGGTTGTAATCTACCGTCCCCCTGGCCAAATTCTAGCCCCCTTTCTAGAGGAGCTGGACGGGTTGCTGTCCTCTTTCATGGAGGATGGCCCACCAATCTTAGTTTTTGGCAATTTCAACATTCATCTAGAAAAGCCTTATGCTACAGACTTTCATTCACTCCTAGCTTCATTTGATCTCAAATGCCTTACCACTACTAGCACTCACAAATCAGGCAACCAACTTGATTTAATTTACACACGCGATTGTACTGCAGATAACATTCTGGTACAACCACTACATATCTCTGACCATTCCTTCATTAAATTTACATTACACTTTGCTACCCGGGTGCCACCAACCCCCTTACCAGTTACCTTTAGGCGAAACCTACGCTCCCTTTCTCCCTCCCATCTTTCCTCTGTAATATCCTCCTCTCTTCCCTCACCTACCTATTTCTCATCTCTGGATGTGAATGCAGCTACTGACACTTTATGCTCTACCTTAACCTCTTGTCTAGACGACATTTGTCCTCTCTCCTCCAGGCCAGCACGAACTGCCCCTTCTAACCCCTGGTTATCTGATGTTCTTCGTGAACATCGGACCAGACTCTGAGCAGCAGACAGAAAATGGCAAAAATGAAACGATCCGTCGGACCTGAGTATGTATCAATTGTTGCTTTCATCTTTCTCCACAGAAGTCCACACTGCAAAATCGTCACATTTCCATAACAAGATCAACAGTGCTCCAGATATATGTAATCTCTTCAGAACATTTAATTATCTCCTTTGCCCCCACCACCTCCCACCACTTCTATAACAGCTGATGACTTTGCAACTTTTTCTACAGACAAAACTAAAACAATCAGTAGTCAGTTTTCACCATCACTCACACAGGACCTCTAACCAACTAGATCCACTGCTCAAACTCCCATCTTCTCCTTCTGTCCCCTCACTGAGGCGGAAGTATCCAAGCTTCTCCTCTCCAGCCATCCTACAACATGTCCTCTTGATCCAATCCCCTCACACCTTCTCCAAGCTATCTCTCCCACACTCTTACCAGCACTCTCACACATCATCAACACATCTCTCCTCACAGGCATCTTCCCCACTGCATTCAAGCAGGCTCGGGTTACCCCACTGCTAAAAAAACCTACATTAAACACTTCTCTTATAGAAAACTACAGACCTGTCTCTCTCCTTCCATTCATAGCCAAAACACTCGACCGAGTTGTCTTCAACCAGGTCTCATTGTCTCTTTCACAGAACAACAAACTGGATGCTAAACAGTCAGGTTTCAGAAGTGGCCATTCAACTGAGACTGCGCTACTCTCAGTCACTGAAGCCCTGCGAATTGCAAAAGCCGATTCCAAATCATCAGTCCTCATTCTGCTGGATCTGTCTGCCGCTTTTGACACTGTCAATCATCAGATCCTCCTGTCCACCCTCTCATCACTGGACATCACTGGGATTCCACTTCGCTGGTTTGAATCCTATCTCACTGGTCGGTCTTTCAAGGTGACCTGAGAAGGGGAGGTATCCAAAGCACATCAATTGGTCACCGGGGTTCCCCAGGGCTCGGATCTTGGACCCCTCCTCTTCTCCACATACACTACATCACTGGGTCCCATCATACAGGCACATGGTTTCTCCTACCATTTCTACGCTGATGACACACAGCTCTCTCTCATTTCGACCAGATGACCCAACGGTAACTGCACGGATCTCAGGCTGCCTGGCAGACATCTTGGCATGGATGAAAAAACATCACCTACAGCTCAACCTGGCAAAGACTGAGCTTCTTGTCTTCCCTGCCACTCCAACTCTACAGCATGATTTCACGATTCAGTTAGGTTCATCAACAATTACCCCATCAGCTTCGGTCAGAAATCTTGGTGTAATCTTTGATGATCAGCTGACCTTCAAAGAGCACATTGCAAAGACTGCTCGATCTTGCAGGTTTGCACTTCACAACATCAGAAAGATCAGGCCCTTTCTGACAGAGCATGCTGCACAACTTCTTGTCCAGGCCCTGTTCATTTCTAGGCTGGACTACTGCAATGCTCTTCTGGCTGGACTTCCATCAAACCTCTACAAATGATTCAGAATGCAGCGGCACGACTGGTCTTCAACGAGCCCAAAAGAGCACATGTTACACCTCTCTTTGTCTCCTTGCACTGGCTACCAGTTGCAGATCGTATCAAGTTTAAGACACTGATGATTGCATATAGAACAACCACAAGCTCAGCACCCTCCTACTTCCACTCACTATTACAAATCTACATCCCCTCCAGAAGTCTGAGATCTGCTAGTGAGCGACGCCTCGTGGTATCATCACAGTGAAACTCAAAATCACTCTCCAGAACATTCTCGTCGTTCACCGTTCCTGGCTGGTGGAATGATCTTCCCACCCCCATCCGGAATGCTGGATCCCTGTCAATCTTCAAGCAACAAATGAAAACTCATCTCTTTCAACACTACTTGACTTCATCATCATAAAAAAAAACTTTTTCTGTATCTTCATCTTTCTCTCCTTCCCTTGCTAGCTTGTATTTATTTGAACAATGCCTAAGACTTGGTGTTAGGGGCACTTCCTCTGTTTGTTTGCCTCTTCAAGATTAATCGCTTTATGTATTTCCCAATTGTAAGTCGCTTTGGATAAAAGCGTCTGCACAATGACTAAATGTAAATGTTTCAAGGATGTTCATTCTTTTATTTTAGTTAAAGGAATAGTTCTCCCAGAAATGAACATTTGCTGAAAATGTACTCACTCTTATGCCATCCAAGATGTGGATGTGTTTGTATCTTCATTGTAACAGATTTCGAGAAATTTAGCATTAGATCACTTGCTCATCAATTAAATATGTGCCGTCAGAATGAGAGTCTAAACAGCTGATAAAAGCTGAGGAAGCAGTATTATCGATCGGATTTTGGCCAGAAGCGACAGTTTAAAGTTAAAATGCCTTAATTATGGCTTTTCCTTCAAAATACATTAATTGATGGACTGGAGTCATGTGGATTACTTTAGGACTATTGTGATGTTTTTATCAGCTGTTTGAACTCTCATTCTGATGACACCCATTCACTGCAAAGGATCCGTTGATGAACAAGTGATGTATTGCTACATTTCCCCAAATCTGTTCCAATGAGTAAACAAACTCAAATACATAGATGGCCTGTAAATTAATTTTGTAGCAAATTTTTGTTTCTGGGTGAACCGTTCCTTTAATGTTTAAGTAACAAAAATATTTTTTATGTTTTTATATTTTTTCTGTTAACTGTAATAACCCTGGCTCTCTATATGCGTAAATCATGGTCAACATTCAATTTTAGGTTTGTTCACAGTTCAGCTTTGTACAAGATCATGCACTGGAATGATGAGTCCCCTCCCCTTTGATTTCATGACACATAAAGGATTGTAATAAAAAAAAAACAATCTGACATCACTTTGCTCTTCTTTTCGACAAAATTGTTCTATATAATGCTTCATCCATTCATTTACCACTTTAGTTTATGTTGAGCATAGATATAAAGTTGAAAGGGGGCAGTATTGTTTGCTGGGATAAATTAAATTAAATAAAACAAACGGCGTCAATGATTTGCGTGGCATAGCTGTCAGTACTCCGGCACAAATTGCCTGTGGCCGTCCATGGCTTTCAGCTGGGTTCACGATTTCACAGCTGCTATTAAAGCTCTTTGCCATTTATTGAAGTGTCAGAATGCACCATTGTGGCGGGTATTTATCACTGTTAAAATGCCCGAGATGGTGAGTACACGTCTCATTCTACCTGTCACTTCCACAGAAGAGCGCCAGCATAGTCCATATTTAACCGTCGTTCTTTCTCTCCTCCTTGCTTGTCATTTCTTCACTCTCTCTCTCCATTTGAAGGGCCTAACCAAACAACCTGATGTTCTGGATGCTCTATTTCCCTTTAGTATGTAAGGCCAGCCTGAGAAATATTGCAGATGAGTAAATCCCTTTCCATGTGACATTTGCATCAGGAGGGAAGAATCAGTGCCAGTGGAGAGAATATGGTGCTGTCTGCAAACCTGAGCATCTTAAAATCAATGTGAAAAATGATTGTATTTACATTCTTAATGTGTATGGTTATTATTCCAAATTAATTAAAAAATACTTTTTTAATGTGTATTTTAAAATAATATTTCAAATATTTATTTTGAAACATAATAAAAAAATAACACTTATACCCATGTCTGCATGTCTTCGTGTTATTTCTTACGGAGCCCCTAAAGGTGGTGGAAAAAATTGGGGTGAGTGGAAAACATTTGGGGTGGGAGGAAAAAAACATTTGTCATTTTTAATTTTGCGTTTCTTCAAGAAACTTTGCAAAACGTTTGCAGTCTCTCGTAAAACCAGCTGAGTTCGGACAAACACTTCCTGTTTATTTTACAACTTGTAGTGGTTCATAGCTCTGTACGTTCACAATTGTGATTCATTGAGTTTTAATTTGAACTTGGAATCAAGTATAAAGAAATACAGTCAGTGGCTTGTTGAAGGCACGGTTTTTGGACATTCTAAATGGTTAATACTGATAATGTTATTAGGCTAATATTAATAACCTTATGCATAATATTACTATTAATAAAGCAGAATAGCCCAGAATATGAAGGCAATGCGCTGCATGATAAGCTTTTTCTCCCCCACAGAAAACGCTTAAGTTAGGCTAATGAACAAAGACGTTGACTTAAAAATACCAAAAACTTAACTTAACTTGACTTAAAAAATCTGTTTACAGTTTATATTATGCACAGAAAAGCAGATGAGCCCAGAACGGAACACGCAGTTTAATATTTTCAACCCCATAGACAAAACATTATAAAAAAACTCTTAGCACGTTGCTTTTCTGTACATAATGAACATTTTTTATAAAATAAAAAATCTGGGCTTTTTATCACTGTTTTTCACATTAAGCCATGTTAAATGTGCTTTTCTATAGGTGAGAAAATGCTTATCGTGCGTGTAACAACGTTCGTAGGAAGGAAGGAAGCGGACATGGTTGGCTCGTGGAGACTCGGGTGATTTATTGATTTCTGAATATAAACTTAAACAGGTGCGCACTCTGCACGTCCTCGGTACATCAACTCTCTCGGTTGTCTCAGCGTTCACTCTCTGTGTTCGTTCTGGCTGTCTCCCTCTCACAGTCCATGCGCCCGAGTCTCCACTCTGTCTCTCTCTGAACTCCCGTTCCACGGTGGCTTTATCCGGTCTCTCCACGCCAATTACTGCAATCATACACAGGTGTTCCTCATTTTGCACTTGACCCACTTACTTACCGCTGTCTCCTGAGTCTTTCTTCCGCTGCAGACTTCGCTGAACCACGCACCCCTCGCCACAGTGCAATTCAGCTCTTATTTTGGCCTCATCTGCTTGCACGTAAACATTACATATTTTTAATACATAACATAGCATATTTAGTATTTTTTATCATCTACATTAAGCCGCGTTAAGCATTTTACAAACCACTGCATGCTGCATAATAAATAGGAAGTGTGTGTCCGAACTGGTTTTGCGAGAGAACACAAATATATTTGCGAGAGAATGCTTGTCCTTTTAGGGGCTCCGTACCTACTTTCTATCTATACTTACCCCAACCTTTTCAATGTCAGTGTATTGCAGTTTCCACAAAAGCGTGAAGCAGCAAAAATTGTTTTCAACATTCATAATAAGAAAATTTTCTTGAGCAGCAAATCATCAGGGAAATGTATAAAGTGACACTGAAGCCTGGAGTAATGATTCTGAAAAAAAGTTTTTCCTTTTCTTTTCCATGTTTTTCCTATAGACCGTTTCATTGGGCGCGCGCCAGGCCTAAAGTCTTTGTTTGTATATCAGGCTGGTTAGTTTTGTTTTTGTTCTTTGTTTCCGGTCTTTGTTTGTATATCAGGCTGGTTAGTGTCGCCGGCTAAAAACACAGTTAAAGTTAAAGTGGAGTAATGAAGTTGAGCTCAGGTTGTTGTGCTGTGGAATGTGTTCCACATACATACATTTATTTGTGGCGACCCGCTACGATATCAAAACTGACCAATTTTCCAAAAGGCTTTGTTGAATAAACATGAGCACGTTATGCACGTTTAATAAAAGCTTGATAAAGCAGCATTTGTAAGCTCAGCGCTGCTTTGTGTAATGTAGCATTACAGCCCAACAGCCGTTTCTGCGGAAACCTCTACTTCTCCAGCTTTAAAGCGTCTTCTGCTGGCTGAGAGTACATTTGCATTTTTAATAAGTCCTTCCAAGTAGTTATCGCTGAATCTCAGTCTGTCTGATTTACGCAGCAAAAATATCTTGCTTGTTATCTACTCTAGCTGTTGTTGTTGATTCTATTTAGATGTTTACCGAAAGTTAAGTTAGGGCCACAAATGCGCGCATGCACAGTAACGTTTGTTTATGTTGTTGCAGTTGAAACCATCTATTCTTTCCATCCTCATGTCATATGATATGGGCCAAAACAAAGATCATGACAGGGCAACTTTGATCCGTGCTCTCTGGTTTGGGAATGCATGTTGTAATCAATTCCAGATGGCTAAAATCTGATCCTATTCCCCCCCTCTCTCATTCAGTGTTCTGTTACACTCAGAAAAGCATCATATTATGGAAGTTTTGCAATTTAACATTTACTTTCAGTACATGCTTTTTGTGGTAGTTATTAGTGAACAGTTTCCGTAAACTTATATGATGATTCATTTGTCTATTTGAGTAGTAACATCCTGTAGTCCTTCTCCAGGAAATAAACAGACACAAAATGGAAATATCTATTTTAATGTAACTAATGAAGTCTTCATTCTGTGATAATTAGAGACAATTGGTGTCAATTTCCTTTTCCCTAGTGCGTAATTAACTGGCCATTTACATTTTTTTCAGAGAACAAACAGATTCTGCCAGAGTGATGTTATGAACATGACTGAAAACTGAGCTAACATTGTGTTCAACTTTATGAAACTTTTGCTTCTATATTTCAGAAATAGTGGTGGTGAAGGAAGCAGAAGCCCTGGGTCAGTCTAGAGTCTTAAGTTTTATTCTGATGCAACAAAAGTAAGATGAAAAAGGCATTTAAATCTCTCAGGAATCCCGTGCTCACCAAAACACACTTCTGAAAGCCTTTATGTCTAACATGTCAACAGGAGTGGTTGAATTTTAATCCAGGATGACATATCAGAACTTTTGTTCCTAATCTCATCCTTATCTGCTAGCAACGGTATGTTCTCCCAGGTTTACCCATCTGACCCGTATGCTTAAAATATATATAGCTCTGAAAAATCATTCAACTGAGGGAAGAACTGTATAGATCTCACACCACACAGTTTCTGAGCTATATTGCCTGCATGTTCTTGCCTGCATGTGCTTTCACACAATACAGGTGATCTGGATTGCATTGAGACATTCAGTTTGTAGTTTGTAAACCTGAAAGGAAATTTAATTTTTTTTAGGATTCTTGAGTTGGTCCAAGATGGCACAGAGCATGGCAGCCGTGTTGCTAGCTCCGAGGAAACTCTGCAGTTTTGCGTATGTTTTATTTATTATTTTGTTGTTTTACATGTTGGATGTTGTTAGTATAACTGTCGACGATAGACACACGCTTTTAAACATTAGTTCCTCCGTCGCGCAATGCAAACCGGACTTTGAGTTCTTGAACTCCGCCGTTTTGTTTACAGACACCGTATCAGAGCCCTTTGTCTGGGCCGCACGGTCGTGACAGAGGAAACGCCACTCGAAAAGGGGGAAGAGAGCCGGCGTCCTTGTCAGACTCAGATGCTGTCCCCTCCGACCTCCTCTCCCAACCATTTTGCTGGCTAACGTTCAGTCAATGGACAACAAATTCTGTGAACTGTGGGCGCGCATCTTATACCAACGAGAAACAAGGGACTGCTGCATTATTTGCCATTATTAGAGTGGTGCAGCGTTTTCTGGGGTTTGCCAAATTTTACATGCGGAACTTTAGTCAGGTTGCCTCTGACGGATCTCACCTCCACTAAAAACTATTACGTTGGTCGTCGCAGGCCCAAAATGCATTTGATAGTTTAAAGAGTCGGTTCATTTCAGCTCCCATTTTAACTACCCCTGACCCGGTTCGGCAGTTCAGAGGTGCGTCCGAGGTGGGTTGGGGCAGTGTTGTCTCAAAGATTAAAATACATCCCTGCACCTTCTTTTCTTATCATTTAACCCCCCCGGAATCGAACTACGACATCGGGAATAGGGAGTTACTAACTGTCAAGCTGGTGCTGGCGGAGTGGCATCATTGGCTAGAGGGTGCAGAGTTTCCGTTTATCATTTGGACTGACCATAAAAATCTGGAGTACATCCGTACCACCAAAAGCATAAATTCCAGGCAGGCTCGCTGAGCATTATTTTTCAGACATTTCAGGTTTACCATTTCTTATCGCCCAGACTCTGAGAATGGTAAACCTGACGCGCTGTCACGTATCTTTGAGGGTGAGGCTTTTCCCACCCTGTGGCTATTCTGCATCCCGAATGGGTTGTGGTGGCTGTCACCTGGGGTGGAGTCCAAGGACCGCATGGCGCCACGCAACGCTACTGTTCCAGTGGGGTGCCCAGAGAGTCTCCTGTTCGTCCCCAAGTCAGTCCAAACTAGCGTCCTACAGTGGGGCCACTCTTCAAGCCTAGCTTGCCACCCTGGAGCGACATGTATTTATTGGTTATTCGAGCAGTGGTTTTGTGGCCGTCCCTGGTGCAGGATGCTCGACGGTTCGTGTTGGCCTGTCCGATTTGCGCTGCAGGTAAGGGCTCCAATCAACCTCCATCAGGGCTACTCCAGCCATAATCCTCACTGTAGTGGACAGGTTCTTGAAGGTGACCCATTTCATTCTCCTTCCCAAATTGCCTTCAGCGAGGGAGACCATGACTATTGTCTTGGACCACGTTTTCCGCATTCATGGACGTGGTCTCTCACAGGGGTCCCTAGTTTGTGTCTAAGTTTTGGACGTTTACATTTATGCATTTAGCAGAAGCTTTTATCCAAAGCGACTTACAGTGCATTCAGGGTATAATTTTTTACATACATAGTTCTGTCGACAGCTGGGGGCGACTGCAAGCCTATCCTCCAGGTTATCACTCGCAGACTAACGTTCAGGCTGAGCGTGCCAACCAGGATTTGGAGTTCTGCGCTCGGTGGCGTCTGCTGAACCATCATCTTGGAGTTCCAGGTTAACCATGGTCGAGTACGCGCATAACTCCCTCCCGGTCTCGTCTACGGGTTTATCCCCCTTCCAGTGCTGTTAAAGCTACCAGCCACCATTATTCCCCTCTAAAGAATCCGATGACGTTGTTCCTTCCATGTATGCGTTTATTCAGAGATGCCTACGTACTTGGAGGATCGCCAGAGAGACCCTTGGACTGGCGAGAAGAACAAGGTGTTGGCGGACCATCACGTACCAAGCCCCCACTTTACGTGTGTGGTCAGAAGGTCTGGTTGTCTAAGGACATTAACTTTAGACTTCCCGCACATAAACTGGGACCCACATTTGTTGGACCGTTTATTATTGCTAAGTTGCTCAGTCCGGTGACGTGCAGCTCAAATGAACCCAACAGTTTAAGAAGACCTAACTGGTTTTCCATGTTTCCAAGATCAAGCCCGTCTTTCGCTCTCTTAGTCCTTGCTTGTGTTCTGTGTGAGAATCACTACTTTATCTGACCCTTTGTTCCCTTGTGCTGCAGGGCTCGTAGCATGGAGATCCAGCAGCTTGTGTGGTCCACAGATTCTGCCGACCAGCTCTGGGATTGAGCTAACTTTGTGTTCAATTTTATTAAACTTTTGCTCCTGTCCTATATTTCAGAAATGGTGGTGGTGAAGGAAGCAGAAGCCCTGGGTCAGTCTAGAGTCTAAATTTTATTCTGATGCAACAAAAGTAAGATTAAAAAGGCATTTAAATCTCTTGGGAATCGTGCTCACCAACACACACTTCTGAAAGCCTTTATATCTAACATGTCAACATCTCTATCACCCGCACCCTGACAGAGGTAAAACTGTAATTAGTAATTTATGCATGGGAAATCTCTTAAATGTTTACAGCAGATCCTTATTTAATTCAAAATGTTATGTTTACCAAAATTGATAAATACAGTAACACATTTAAGCTAGTATGTTGTTATAATGTTAGTTAATGGATTAGCTAATGTTAACTAATGGGACCTTATTGTAAAATATTACCAAAAAGCATAATAGACAGAAAAGTACAATAATTAAAATGATTATTGTATAAAGTTATGGCACAAAACATGTTTAGTATGGCACCAAAAACAAGTTGATTATGACACCAAAAATATATTCAATAGGATTACATATATTTAATTAATGATTAAATAAATTAAATCAACTTATTAATTTAATTAAATAAATGTTTTGCACATTTGTTAGTATTTGCACATCTCTTATATAAACGTATATTTCAGTTACTGTCAGTACTTAAATAATGTATGTTTTCAGGGTTTAGAAAAAAAACAGTTGTTGATGCTAGTGCCACACAAATTACTCACTTTGCTTAAAATCAGCTGTTCATATTCCCGAATGTCATTCAAAATTCACAAGAGTTCCGTTGTTCCAGCGCAAGCTTCTTCCCTTCTGATTTCTCTTTGTATTATGTACTCATTAGCAACACAACAAAAAGGTCAAAGCAAGTGAAAAGAAAATTACCCGAGAGGTTAGGGGTAGATAGAGCGAAGAAAATCACAATTGTAAATTAGCTTTGATATCCTCTGTCAAAAGCAACCTTTATTATCTGCTATTTGACACTAATGTTTCAACAATTAAGAGGATTCTCAGTCACCCAGAGGATGAGGGCAGATTGCATTTCTCATTTATTTGTTTCAATCCCATCACCATGAAGGTTTGGCCCTCAGAAACCCCTCATTTTCTCTCTAGTACTTCATGGTTTTTATCTCAGCATGCCGTATTTCCATACATGATGGTGGAAACCAGTGACTGTTATTGTTCCGCTCTCTTGCATCCAGCAAAGATGCGTGAAAACTCAAGAGGAGGCTTGACTCACACATGAGGCCTAGTGCTCCTCATTAAAGACGCCATAAATTTCCATGAAGGCATCAGAAAAGGGATTCTTGTGTCATCACAAGCCCACATTACCACATCTGAAAACCTCTCCTTTCTCATTCATATAATGCACCTTCCTTTGACTCCATCAATCCTTACTTGTATTATTAAATAATTCCTCTCTAGGGCTCTTCACAACCACTCCACTGTGTTTGGCGTCATTGTACACCACATAATGTTGTTCCTTTGATTGCGGCTTACTTTTAACCCCAGCTCACGGCATCTAATGAACAATACCGACAGGAACGCTCACAGTTTGCAGAGACGTTTAAGGTTCACTATTCACTCATTTAACTTTGTGTTACTGTAGTTGATTTTCACAATACCATAAATTAGATTTATTCTTATATCTATGCTAACTGCTTTTTGACAGGTGGATGCTCAAAACTCACGGCCAAGACTGGACACAATTGTCATCTTTCATTTTTAACTGCATGTGCTAACATTAAAGGATGGGAAGGGATTTATTATTTAATTTTGCTGTCAGTTTTCTAACACTTCTTTCACTTGTGTGTCTCATTTCCTCATACTCCATTATTCATAAAGATATTAGTGCCATGTAAAATACGATTTTTATAAGCTGTCAGGAATCCAGCGAGGAAGTGAGAGCGCTGAGGAGCGTCGCTTTTGTGTTTGTCAAAACATAAGCCAGACGAACATCGAGAAAAGATTCATCCCCCCTTCACTCTCGTTCAGAAGACTCGCAATCTGATTATTTGAAACAACATCAGTGCGGTGGAAAACATAAAAGAATAACTGTCTGAGCTACTCGTCTCTGTAATAGGAATTAATTTGGAGATGCATCGCTCAGGCCCAGTGGAAATAAGAGGCCATTTAGCCTCAGCTTTCCCTCACACTGCCTGAATTCATCCCCATATATAGAAGGAGTCCAACAGCATATTAACACACTATTTATGACTGGCCCATTTAGGCTTTGCAGAGTCCAAAGTGCCCTCATTAGCCTCTCATTAACGCAGGACAAAGAGCAGAGATGTTGATAAATAAATCCTTAATTGAAATCCTTCCTCCCTCTGGAGAAAAATTATGAGAGAAAAACAGGGAGGTTTGGTGCTAAAGTGATTAACGTGATTTTAATGACCATAATTCAATGGCATTTCACTGACGATTTTTCATATAGTAAGAAAATATGCCTTTGGACAAAAATAATACATAGTAAGTATAATTAAAATGAAAAAATATACATGGGGAAATTTAATTGGACAAACAAAGTGAATCCAACTGTCATGTTTTTTTTTACACATACCTGTATTAGAAGCTAATGTGTCAACATAAATGTTGTCATATCCATCTATAAAAATTATATATCATCAGAGGCTCTAATGTTCACCAACGCTGCATTTATTAAATAAAAAATGCAGTACAAATAGCAATATTGCTAACTCTTCTGTATTGCAGTATATTTTAAAATGTAATAAATTCCTGAGATGGCATTATGCTGATTTGGTGATCATTTTATTTCTTTTTTTAATTAATAGAATGTTTAAAAGAACAGAATTAATTTAAAACATAAACCTTTTTTAACATTATAATTGTCTTTACTGTCACTTAATGTGTCCTTGCTGAATAAAACGTATGTTTTTTTTCACAAGATACTTTTTTAAATGCAGTTTAAAAACTACATTTACCTGTTAACTTTTTATCACAGTTTCCACAAAAATATTAAGCAGCACAACTGTTTTCAACGTTAATAATAATAAGAAAATTATTGAGCTTCAAATCGGCATATTAGAATAATTTCTGAAGAATTGTGTGACACTGAAGACTGGAGTAATGAAAAATCTTTCTCCGTGTGTTGCTTTTTCCCTGGTTATATGATATTTAACTTTTTCCCTACCAACTGATATCATTCAAAACACGTGGGCTACCGGATAGTGTTAACCAATTGTGAAATAGCTATTTACACATTATTTGAGATCTCCCATTTAATATAGAATGTATCACCCGTTGTCATAATCCATTGCATTTCTGAATCCGGTACGACTCTATATTTCTCGTAGTTGTTTCACTCAGAAATATCCCAAGTAAAATGGAGTAGCAAACTCCATTTCACGGTCATGGCCTTATTTTGAGAATTTCCTCAGTTGAAAAAAGAGGTAAAATTGCTTTTGACACTTGAATTGTTTTGGGTTTTAGAGGGAAACATTGCGTTATGGCCAAAATAACATTTGATATTGCAACAGTAAGTGATATTGAAACAGATACCACACGTTCTGCCATTCTTAGGGTCATCTTTAGTATGTGGGGGTTCTTTTATTGATCTCATTTGGCAATAAAAAAATCTAAATATCCCTAGATCCTCTTTCATCTTACTAAGTTCAACCCATTTCAGTAAAGTTTTGTCTTGTTTAAAATGACATTGATTTTTGTAGCTGCAGAGACTGTTATTGTAAAATTCGAAACATTTTTGCTTGTCTATCTTAACGTCATTAAATGTAAATCAGACTTCTATGTGATCTTTTTTTTACCTTTCAAACAATTGATTTCTTGGTCACACTTTAAGGTCCATTTCTTGTTATTAACTTTTGCCTCAATACACTCCTAATTTGCTGTTAATTAATAGTTAGTAAGGTAGTTGTTAACTTTAGATATTGGGTCAGATTAGGGATGTAGAATATGGTAATGCAGAATATGTGCTTTAATAAACAGCCAATATGTTAATAATAGGCATGCTAATAAGCAACTAGTTAATATTGAGAATTGGTCCCTATACTGAATTGTTACAGATTTCTTTTGTTGGATTATACTGCCTCTTTACCTGTTAAAATTTTTTCAGCACTAAATCTGCATTTTATAAACTTAAAAATCCAGATATGATTTCTCGAATACCATCTTGTGCAAAGTTGACTGCACCTTGTTTGTGTTTGCCACCTTGCTGGTTGCCTACAGCTGAGTTTTAATGAAAGTGTCCACTGACGCTATCAGAGAGACAGATGTGAGAGTCTGTAGCCTACCTAATCTTTTTCTGCCGTAATCACACTAGTCTGGCATATTTATTGAGGAAATACAGACTTCTCCTCTCAACTGAGTGCTATATCATTATGGGACAGATTTAACTGTAGAATACGACTTGGCTCTCGCTGGATGCCTTCAGTTTCAAGTTGCTAGAAAAGGAGTTTTGTAATGAGGCAGAATAACATGCATGTCTCTTGATCTAATGGAGGAAGTCAGGTACTTTATGCGCCTGTATAAACAGATTAGTGGGGTGGAGCAGAGGATGGAGGTTAGGAGCGGGTTGGGGGTTACAACACGAAATGGCAGGTTGGCGTTTACACTAGATTAATGAGCTAGAGGAATAATGTTCCTTATCACTGCACTGCACATGTTTCTAAATTAATGCAAAAGAAGGCGCTCCTTCTATTTCTCCCTCTATTTTTTCTCGTTCACTTCATTTCTTTTAGTACTGTATGCATCAAGCGGTGCATTTGCATCCAACCCGCCCTCCTCTGTTTTCATATCCCCACACTTAGTGCTCACCATAACAAGGCCTGGAGAATGGACCAATGGGAATCAGCTTGAAGAGTGCTTGTTTGCTTAGTGCTTGCGAGGCAGATTTATTGATATTGCTCTAGCATTCTGGATTGGGGTTAGCTCTAAAGTGATTTCTGCAGTGTTTTAACATTAAAACATCCTTTAAACATCATTTAGACTCTGATTTGTAGATAATTATTTGATTTCTTAAATCTTGTTTTGTAGTCTTTATATGTTTTATGAATTTGAACTGAAAAGTTTGAAATTATCCCTTTGAATTACACTATGAAATGTTTAGCTCTCATAACAACCAACAGCACGGTTCTTGTAATGTGTACACACACACACACACACACACACACACACACACACACACACACACACACACGTTGGTTTTTATGGTTAATGGGGACTCTCCATAGGCGTAATGGTTTTTATACTGTACAAATCTTATTTTCTATCGCCCTACAACAAAGCCTACACCTAAACCTACCCCTTACAGGAAACTTTTTACTTTCTCAAAAAACTAATTATGTATGATTTATAAGCCTTTTGAATTATGGGGACACTGAAATTGTCCTTATTAATCACCTTCTCCTTGTAATACCTATGTCATACCCATGTCATTATACAAATTTGTGTCTTCATAAACCACATAAACATGCACACACACACACACACACACGCACGCACACACACACACACAGTAAAAAATTATGACTACATTTGTATCTGTTTAATGAATTGTGATTGGCAATAACTATTTGATTTGTAAGTATTTATAGCTAGGTGTGGGAAAATAATAATAATAATACAAAATTAAAACAGTTCTTTAACTTCATTGGTTGCGCTATATGTTTTTTAATAACTAAAAAGAACCAACTTGTGTGAAGAGGCAAAACTGGAAACATCATTCCAAATTAAAATTAGCAAATGTATATGATGGTCACTTTAAGGATGTAAAAATATTCATTTTGAAATGTAACATGAAGTAAATTTATTTTACTTTAAAATTATTTAAAAGTCTCTTGTGCTTACCAAGGCTAGGTAAAAAAACAACAACAATAACAACAACAACAAAAATCATTAAAGACAGCAACATTGTGAAAAAAATATTACAATTAAAAGAGTTGTTTTCTTTTTCTTTTTCCTTCATATTTCTTTTAAGAATTTGTTTTTGGGGATTCTTTGATTAACAGAAAGAAAAAAGAACAGCTTTTATTTTAAACAAACATCTTTAATAAGCAATTTATCTTTTGAAAATCATATTTCCCATGTTACAAAAAGAGCATTCTTCCATCTTAGAAACATTGCCAAGCTACGGAACATGTTACGTGTTTCTGATGCAGAAAACCTAGTTCATGCTTTCATGACCTCTAGACTGGACTATTGTAATGCACTGCTAGGTGGGCCTGCATCTTCAATAAACAAGCTCCAGATAATACAAAATTCTGCGGCTAGAGTCCTTACCAGGTCAAGAAAATATGATCATATTACTCCAATTGTACAGTCTCTGCACTGGCTACCTATTAAGTTTTGTATCAGTTACAAAATATTATTACTTACCTATAAGGCCCTAAATGGTTTAGCTCCTGCGTGCCTAACTAATCTACTATCACGCTACAATCCAACCCGCTCCCTAAGGTCGCAAAACTCTGGACTCTTGGTAGTACTTAGGATAGTAAATTCCACTACAGGAGGTAGAACTTTTTTATATTTGGCTCCCAAACTCTGGAATAGCCTTCCTGATAATGTCCGGGGTTCAGACACACTCTCTTTATTTAAATCTAGATTAAAGACACATCTATTTAGCCAAGCATTCATATAATGCATCTCATAATCTTGTACTGCAGTTATATCTGATCAAATGCACGTTATTATGCTTTAGCTTGGGTTGAACAAATAATTTTTGCTTGGATGGAACAACAGCTATGCTAATTGTCTTTATTTGTTTCTCTGTTTCTGCCATGGGATTAACACCCATAATTACACAAGCTTCAGTCTGGATCCAACCCTTAAATTATCTGAGATGACCAAACACCTGAGAAGAGATGATGCCAACCCCTCAGAGAATATACAGAATTAACCAAATTTTTCCATAAGTTAAATATATTAAGTTTCTGCAATATATAAATCTATTGTAGAAACTTAATGTCCTGTAAAGCTGCTTTGCGACAATTGTTTCGTGAAAAGCATTATACAAATAATCTTGAATTGATAAAAATATTTGCTGTTTAGCGTTTTATTAAATGCTAAAAGTATTAATTTATTTTAGAAAAAAGCACTGACCCTAAACAATAAATATAAATACATGTGCAGTAGCTGAATGCCGATTAAAGATTTGTGTTTACTGAAATAGTGATAAAGCATGAACAGGTCAAGTAGCACCTGATCTGTTTCCGTCATGGTGGCACTGAGGCCTATAGCCAAAAGAAAGTGAAATGGGGTTGGTGCTCTGCATTGAGTGATTCTCTGCTCCACTGAAGACAGACTGGACATTGGATTTGAAGAATGAAAGCTCACTGCACTGAAACAATAATACAGATGGGTTCTCTTTTTTCATCCTTGCTGTGGATATATGTCCACTCCTGCATCTTACTTTGTTGGCTTCCCTTCTCAAATGATTATTGATAATGCAATTGCTTTCAGAGGACTAACAACGGGAGTCAGAACCCATCTCTTTTATTCAACACTGTGATTGGATTTGTAGGGCCTACATGGCTGTTGAGGATTTATCGAGCAAACCACATGGCAGATATAAGAGATTCTCTTTCAAGAACCCCAGATTGTAGCATCGTTCAAATCAGTGAAGACTTACTATAAATAATTGCAAACAAAATATGAGGGAAAGAGTTCACAGTACTGCATTTAAATGAAAAGCGTTCAAGCGGTCATCCAGCTTTTCAGGTCCAGTTAGTCGCAGGCTGAGGGAATGAGAGTTTAACATCTGGTATTCTCACAACATCTAATTTAGTCAATCCACAATGGTGAATCAATTATGGCTGTTTCAGATAGAGAAGAGAAGGCTTCTAAGAGCTTGATTAAATGTCAACTTTGATTACTTCACAGCTGACATATCTATTCTTGTCAAGAGTGGACATCTGATGCTGATCTGTAGAACAATGATCTGGTGGCTCACTGCTCTTCATTTTCAGCTGGAGTGACATTTTGTTTGGTTGGCTTACAGCTGTCGCTCATCAATGCTCCTCTTGACATGTTCAGAGATAGCATTTAGCCTTTAGATCATCTTGAAAATGTAAAATGCGCATTTGAGTTTGTTCTGCATTTTTGTGTTTGTGACTAAAGTAACACGTTTGGGTGATATAATGATAAAACTGTCAGTTTAATGGAATATTATGGGTTCACTGCATATTTAGCTTTATCATTTATGACATGTAATGTTGATTGCCATAAAATAAAATGAATGAAGGACAGAAAGAAAGAAAAAAAGAAAGAAAAAAAACACTACAAACAATACATTCTTTAAAATAGAGGTTATGATAATACACCTACAATGGAATAACAAGGGCCAAGTGTTGAAAATTGTGTTATAGTTTGATTTTATACTAATTGCAATTATTTAGGCCTATCAAAAAAAGCACTCTTAAGTACGTCTTTATACAGTATGTAATATTATCATTCTGTTGTCTTTGAAAAATGGTTAGTGTACTGCTGAATGTGCTGACAAGCATTTAATAAACTAAAATATACTTTAATGTAATTTCTATTGAAACTTGTATGCCATCTACTTAAATATTTGCATTACATATAATGAATTAAGTTAATATAATGTAATGAAGTTGCAGTTTTGTACATTTGATATTTGGAGGATTTAAATCTGAAATGTGAAGATTAGATTTAACTTTTGTTAAAATGTGTTTTAAACGGGTTTATAATTATCATTTTTATACTGTTGATTACTGTTGATATGTTTTAGGTTGCCATTGTGATGAAGTTGTACAGTTAAATATATTTTTATACAGAAATGTTTTTTCTCACTAAAATAATTTTAACACGCATGCTGTTTATGTATTGTGGCTATACTATTTTAATAGTGAGTACATTAACATCTATGGATATACTGAGAATTGTATTATGTATTTATTTAAGAAAAGGAGGTGCATGCTAAAATACATGATTGCAGTAATTTGTATTAAGTAAAAATCATGGGTGAAAAAAAAGTGTGATTTGAAAAAGGTGTGAATTGTAAACCTTGTTCCCATTCATGGGAACTTCGAACGGCGTTGCTATTGGGTCGCTATTGGGAACGCCGTCAGCGTGACCCATGTCTGAAGCATACATACAAAAACATTTTTCTGTGAGAAAGCTCCGCTTTTGTCTGTCTCTCTTTTCAAGGAAGGAGGGGCAGCCATTTGTTTCCCGCGGTTCAGGATCCGCTGTTGCCGAGACACGGAGGAGAATGAGTTTGTGGGGCTCGCAGACGGATCTGGCTGATGAGTTAGAGAGGGGACTTTCCTTCTCGTGCTCATCGGCCGCGAACAAGGGTGAGCTGCTGGATTATGATGATGCGATCTCTTTGACATCATCTGATCCAGCGGCTAGTGCTCTGCTGGGTTCTGCCCAGGAAGAGCAGGAGATGTCTGAGGGTGAAGAAGTTGAGAGTGAGCCCTCTCATTCCTCCTGCCCTGCGTATGACGAATTATTGGAGATTATGGAACATGCCACGGCGAGGCTTGACTAGTTGTGGAAGCGGGCCAAGATGGTGGCACCATGGAGTCATCTCGATGAGCGTTATCTTTCTAGCCATAACCCCCAGCTCGAGTGAGCTTTCTTTTCTTCCTGATCTCCATGCGGAAGTTAAGAAAGGGGTGGAAAAAGCTGTTTTCCTCTTGCATTCATAGGTTTCAGCATACCAGTTATGCTGACATTGAGGGGATGTGCGAAAATGGCTATGAGGGTATGCCCCCTCTGGAAGAGATGCTAGCCAGCTATCTCTTTGTGGGCGAGACATACTTTCTCAAGGCTCCTTCCTAGCCATCTAATTCCCTTCAGGAAACATCTTGCTTAAATGGCAGGACATATGCAGCAGCAGGTCAGGCTGTCGCTTCGTTGCACACTATGGTGGTGCTTCAGGCGTACCAGGCTGATCTGCTGAAAGACCTGGATAAGGGTCAGGGCGTGTCACCTGATGAAGTAGTTGAGCTGCGCTGCACCATGGATTTGGCTCTCCGTGCCACTAAGCAGGCCGCCACTGCTATGGGCAGGTCTATGGTGGCCATGGTGGTAACAGAGAGACATCTGTGGGTAAACCTGGCAGATATTAGGAAGAAAGAGAAGGTCTCGATGCTCCAGTCTCGCCTTCTGAGATTTTCGGTACCTCCGTCGAGATGGTGGTCGAGAAGTTTAGGGAGGCCAAGGCGCTCAGCGGCCTTCAAAACCTTCATTCCAAGAAGGTCCAGGTCTGAGATCGAACAACACAAGGGTCCTAGCCCATCTTGGGCACAGAAGCCTAGTGTCGCGACCCGTGCTCCCTCCCCACCCGCGGGTAGGGCTAGAGGGAGGCGCGGTAGGCAAGACCTGAGGGAGGTGATCCAGACGAGGCGTTCTCAACACTCTCATCCCACAGTGGTTGAGCTAGCATTGCTACATTGTATGGGCTACGCGCTGTGGCTTCGTGCCCTTTTTTGGGGTTGGTTAGGTCCCGGTTTGCCTTGGGCCCCACTCTACTTATTTCTCCCAAAAAATTCTGGGATTGAAGAATGGGTTATTACTAAGGGCCTGTTGAGACCGTTCCCTCAGCGAGCTCGAGCAGAACAATCGGTAGTCCCTGGGTTACTGGCCAGGACCTAGCTACTAACCTAGGCGCTTGGCCATATCCCTTATAGTAATCTTTTTCTTCTGATTCCAAGCCTTTGAGCTCTACCCTAACAGGTAAGTTATTAGAGTATGCAGCTCGGGTCTTTGGCCGAAGGGGATAATGTCACTAACAGCCATCAAACTGCCCCAGGGGCAACTCCTTAAGCCTGGTAGAGTTAGTACTTAATGCTTGCCTTTGTTTTGGCTTGCACTCCCCTCAGCATGGTGGCGTGGGTATATCTTTCCCCATAGCAACCCCTAGAGGACGCAGTTCAAACTTCCCACGAAGGGGAACGTCTCATCATGAAGGGGAACGTTACTTATATAACCATGGTTCCCCGAGTGGGGAACGAGACACTGCGTCCTCTAGGCATTGTGCCATGATTCGGACGCAAGCTTCAGATGAAGAAGTGGATGATGTATTCTCCCGGCGCCCTTTAATACTGTGGTCATGCCGGTAGTGACGTCATAGGCTGTTGACGGCCAACAAGTTGTGTTTTTGTATGTATGCTCCAGACACGGGTCACGCTGACGGCGTTCCCCATAGCGACCCCTAGAGGACGCAGTGTCTCGTTCCTCATTCAGGGAACCATGGTTACATAAGTATTACTGTGCAACTTAACCACAAAACATTTTCCCCTAAAGCATTCAAAAACTTGGCTCAAATTCTGCGGGGGCATGATACTTTTGACATATAAGGTCAAAATATAATTCTAATGATAAAAACATCAGCATCACCATAACTATAATTTTCCATCAAACACATTAAAGTGTAACTGAATGCTTAAAATGAATCATGTTGCAATGCAGTGCACACATAAGCCACACACACAAACAAAATTGCACCGGTTGAACATGCATCATTTTGATCAAGGTTACATTTCATTCCTCCCTCTCTCAGCTGCTCATCTGAAGTGTTTGTGGGAGATGAAAAGAGGCTGAGCTCTTTGAAGCTGATTTTCTACTCCTGCAGCTCCTGTTATCTCTACAGCTCAACATTCTCTGGAGTTAAGAAAAAGAAGGAGACAGAAAGAGAGAGACAGTGAGAGAGAGAGAGAGAGAGAGGGAGAGAGAGAGGGATCTGATCTGTAATTGTAATCTACTCATTTAACTTTTCGCCTCACTTTCTTGAACCATTATCTAAACATTAAAGGTGTGATCTTAAATTAATAGTTCACCTAAAAATTTATAGCAATTATTAAACAAATATTATGGAAATATCTACTCCATATTAATGTACATATTTATTTCAAACTCACATATTGTTATTGTTTAAGTGGAACAGAAAAGGTTAATTTTGTATTAGTATTTACACAATTATTTTCTAAACAACATGTTATATCAGCCCTTTAAAAAAATTGGGAAAAAAAGAGTACACATTAGCATATTAAAAAAGTTATTATTTAGTACTTAGTACTTACAGAAATAATATACTTGCATATAGAGTTAATGTAATGCTTCTTTATGCTTAATTGCATTTCAGTTTTATTTTTATTAAATGCATTTGGCAAAAAAAATTAGCTTGGAAAATGGAAGATTAAAGAAAAAATCTACAGTAAAACATTGCAATAAAAGTTGTATGGAAAGGAGATATTGTTAACTCCACTTTACAATAGCATATTAACTCGGTGGTTGGTTGTTTCCCTTTAATCTGTCTGTTTTAATTCTGCGGTAATGCTTGGATATCTCTGCAGAGTGAATGGATTGATAGATGAATGTGAGCACTGGGATATACAGTATTGATTGCACAGTTTGTCCAAGGTTAAAATGTTTTAAAGCATGCATCTACTTCCTTTGTGGAAAGGTCTCATGTTTCATGAGCTATTCTCCATTAGGACCCCATTATGTGGGTAGGTGATGGCCATACTGTAACTGACCTTTATGTATGATTGATTCCGGCACTGAGTGTTTGTGTGTGTGTGTGTAGAGGTATGAGAAACTGAGTGATGCAAGAATGTGACGTTTAGCCTTGGATGTATTTTAAAGAGTTGGCAACTTTTGAATTACTCTTAAAGGGATAGTTCACCCAGTCAATGGGGTTCAAAACTTCAATTCCATTTGTGTGTGAGTGCGTTTTCCATAGAAGAAAGACATATACAGTAACTTTATTTTTGGGTAAACTATCCCTTTTAAGATTGACCTTTAAAAACACTGCCCACCATGATTAAAGCTCTCAGTTGATTAGGATGAAACTCATTTCACCCAAGAAAGCACTAAACATTGGATTTGAGGACGTCACATGGCTGTCTAAGAAAAAATGATCTCAATTCATAATGGCATCAGCTTCTCACACTCATTCCTCCTGAGTGCAAGGCTCAAATTGAAGAGCAGCTATATAAAGACATTCATTCACCTTCAATCTGAGTCCTTCGTGCAGTCAGCTCTCCGCTTTCCACCGCTGGTATCCATCACCTCTCATAGACTCAAACACAAAGCAGTGTTTGTGGACCAGTAGCAATGACCTAGTTTACCCACTATTACCCATTAGTTCACTTGACCTCATAAAAAATCTGTTTGTGTAAGCGGTGTTAGACACTTTTAGTAAGTTAAACTTATTGTGCTTTATTGATGTAATCTGCAAAGGTCCTTGGTTTAAAACATTTCAGAACATTTTGAAGGCAACAAAACCTAGCAAACTACACTACCATTTAAAAGTTTGAGGTCTGTGTGATATTAAGCAGCACAAATGTTTTAACAGTGATAATAAGAAATGTTTATTGTGCTGCAAATCATTATAAACCGTAAAAAATATATACTGTCAAACTTTTGAACTGACATGCAGCACTGTAAATAATGTGAATAGTTCAGGTGTAATGTTTGGCTTCCCATCCAGCTCACAAGTAAATAAGACCGGCTGTGTGACCATGAGAAACAACAAGACATAGTTTGGCATGCAGATGGCAGGGACTGACAAACAAAACAAACAACTAACTTAAATACTAATCTCTCTTGTTCTTGTCTCACAACTGAATAAAGTTTCCAGTGATCCCTGATAAAAATGATTACTGTGGAAATAAAATAGTTCAGCTTGGAGAGGAATCCAAACTGAAATAAACAATCTTTTAAGATTGTCTTAGTCAACTGACCAGAAAGCCATCATCTGTTGTCACAAACTCTTGATATGATAGACCTTACCATGGTGTATAAACCTCCGATAATCACCAATATGCTGCTTGGTAAACAAATTGTGTGTCCAGGAACGCAGTAGAATATTCTGGTCTACTTTCTCAAGTTTGGCTCCAGTATATTGCATAAATGCAAACAAAGACTAATAGGCTATTTGCCTAACAATACATATTCAATAACGTGTGTCCACCAAAGTGTTTCTAGCCAGCTGAAAAATGCCAGGTGACATTTCGTCAACGTGTATTTATTATGTCTATGATGACAAGTGCTGTGTTTTAAAGGGTGAGTTCACCCCAAAATTAAAATTCTGTCATTAATTACACTCCAAATTGTGATACTTTAGAGAGTATCACAATGCATATGCACGCTTTCGCCTAAGCGTAAACAATGCTTATTACGAAGACCTTAACCTTACCAAAATATTTGGTTATCCTTGTAACTTTTGTTATCCTAAAAACTTTTGTATATAGGCTTGGAACAACATTGTTGGGCGAGCTATTTTCTTAATGCCAGTGTTCACACAACAATACATTACATATACTCCTGAAATGTTTTGTCCATTAAAACATTTACAGTATTCAAATTTATCTTGGGAGAGTCTGTTTAGATATTTTAACTGGAAAACAAAGCAAAATGCATATTAAGACAAACGGTCACAAATGTCACAATCTGCAAAAAAAGATGATTAAACCTCTGGTTACAGCTTACATGTCTTTGTGCATCATCAATAATAAATAGTTGGCTTAAAATTATTCAGCACAGCTGATGTACGTCAAATGAATGTGGAGAAAGTTGCATAGATTTGCTCTTTTAAAGGGAACCTGAACACACACCTCATTACTAGTGCTGTAGACCCAGATGTGTTTGGTTAAAGTAATGACGCAACTTCGTGACACCTGCTGTCTGAAGAAGATAAAACTGTTGACTTAATCCAGGAGAACAGTGATCAGTGAAATCCAAGCCCACAGAATAATAAAGCCCTAGCATATCGTGATCTTTTTAACTTATCATCGCACCTTGCCGAATCTAGAGCGTACAACTCTTTAGGCACATGGTTATAAAGAAGTCATAAAGAAGCAATAAGAAAACAAACAAAAAAATACTTATAATACTTATTTTACTTGCAGTGAATGTAATCTGTATTTCCATTGCATATTTTTCAGGCAATTTGTTTGTCAGCACAAATCAGAAATCCCTCCTTGCATGTACACAGTTCAATCAAGTGAAATTCCATCCAGACAGACTCAGATTTTCCTTTCTGCTTGCATGTACATGCACAAACACACACACATAAATAAAAACATTTCCCTATAGAAAGCTTTCCTAAAGCTGCTCTCTGCCTGTGTTTTTGCAGGAGAGGTTGTTGCCTGCACATAAATCATCAACTCAATGTAGAACTATACTGTCTCAGTGGAGCCGGTCATCTCTGCACACACAAACACTTACACAAACTCAGGTGGGCTGGGGGTCAGAGGTAAGGAGAGTTCTAGATGACAAAAGAGCACCTTGTCAGCACTCCTAATTATATGGATTTTTAAAAAGAAGATTTTATGCTCCAGTGATTGCACATATTATTTGTCATCGTATGCAGTTTATTCATGCGTGCTGTATGATACGTTTTTGAGCTCATTTTCTTCTTTCGTCCCCTTTCCAGTCTGTTTGATCACATTCTGAATATTTAGTGTCAAAAGTGTCATGTGAAAAGCAGTACTGCACATTTGATAGCTGATGTTCTACAGCACCGCTATACATATGTGATTAATTAAAAGAGTAATTAAAGTGTGAATTGAACCCCCGAGGGAACCATTTTTCCAGGCTCTATTGTCACCCATGTTAAATCACCAGGAAGGGCATCCCGCCATTTAATCTTTCTGATCTCATTTGGGAAATGGTCTAGTAGCCTTTGGTCCCAGCTTAGGTAGAACATATCATATCGTAATATAGTATAAATATAATATTCATAATAAACAAATGCAATATATTTTAGTTATTTACAGTGGTGGACAAAGTACACAGATCAAGTACTTGAGTAAAAGTACAGATACGTATAGTAAAATATTACTCCAGTAAAAGTAAAAGTACTGCTTTTTCATTTTTACTCGAGTGAAAGTACAAAAGTACTCCATTTTTTATGTACTTAAGTAAAAAAGTACTGATAGACAGATTTATTTAGCAATTTTATATAGACTACTTTATTTAATTTTATATTAGCACATATTTGTATAATCATACTGCCCAAAATACCTCGGTTTTTCCCAAAATAACCACTATATAGAGTCAAGATATATATTTTGTTGATATGGACTACATTGATGAGAGTGATGTAGTAATGTTCACTGTGAAGCTTACACTGCCATGTACCTGAGAGAAAACAGATTTCACCATCTAATCTTCACCAGTAAGAAAAAAGTGTTTTAGAACTTGTTGTTTTGCAGAACGTCAGTTATATATGACATGAGAATTAGGCCTGAAATTAGGAAGAACATTTTAAGGAAAATCTAATTATATTTTCATAATTATTTTTTCTGTGGTGTAAAAACACACCTGGCCCAATGCCCCCAGAGGGCATCATCACTTCCCACTCTGATAATTACTGTAGTTACTATGTTCTGAACATCACATCCTTTCTTTTTCCTCAGATGGAATCTATCTAGGTGGCTGAATAAAGATATTTGGACTTTATATCTAAAAATTTCCTCAACTTAGCACCAGCAAGCTTGTTAGCTAACGTTAGACAGTTAGCATCAGCTAACAATATTTACTTATTTTCAGTATGGTTATGAATAAACATTCATATCTGTCTACTCGGCTAGTTGATCTAAACAATATAAAAATGTATACTGTTGATAAACAATATAAAAACAGACGTCACATAGGTCTAAATGCATAGCATTTTAATAAAACTGCGAACGTTACGGGGAATATGAACGTGCATGAGCAGCGAGGAATATGAACGTGCATGAGTTATTTTATTTAATCGGTGTTATTTTAATGTTTTGTTTTTGACCTAAAACATAACGTTAGAGACACTGATGTTGATCTGTCTCCATTCAAGCATTTCAGTGGGCTTAAATAGATCACCCTTTACAGCAGATTTAGTTCACAAACAACTGACAGTTTTGACCTAAATATTATTTTCAGTTACAATAATTAATCCTAAAATTCGACATTAGTAACTTACTTTTCACAGCATCAGTAGTGCGCGCTCACGAGATCTCCCGGTTCTTTACTTGTGAGTTCAGTTCACTGAAGAAGACTCGCTCTAAACGGATCGTTTGAATCAGTGAGTTTTCGACTCGAGAACAGCTGCAATCGGATCATTGCATCAGTGAATGAATCGTTTGTTGCGATTTGCGAACCGATTGAACAGGTTCATTGAAAAGAATGAGTTTGTTCATGAATCAGACACCGCTTCTGCGTCTCGGAGCACGTGATGTATCACGTGAGTAACGATATGTTTTATGAAATGTAGTGAAGTAAAAAGTACGATCTTATGCTTTGGAATGTAGTGAAGTAAAAGTAAAAGTTACTCAAAATAAAACTACTCCAGTAAAGTACAGATACTTGAAAAATGTACTTAAGTACAGTAACGAAGTAGTTGTACTTCGTTACTGACCACCACTGGTTATTTATATTAATAAATAAACAACGCTGCAAAAATAATTATGATTGCTCTATGAAATTTTGCCAGTAAAATCTATTAATTTAAATGTGAATCTTTGCAATGTGCAGGTGTCCTGAAATGTTGTATGAAATATTACAGTTTACCCACAAATAAAAAATAGGGTACTCACCTTCTGGCCATCCAAGATATTCTTCATTGAACACATTTGGAGAAATTTAGCATTACATTTCTTGCTTACCAATGGATTCTCTGAAGTGAATGTGTGCCATTAGAATGAGAGTCCAAACAGCTGATAAAAACATCACAATAATCCACATGACTCCAGTCCATCAAATAATGTCTTAAACGTGGTCTCAATGTCTTGTGAAATAAAACGTTGCATGTTTGGAAGGGAAAAAACCTTCATTATGGTATATTAACTTTAAACAATCGCTTCAATATCCAATATCCTTTTCTTTTTCACTCTTCTTTCAGTGAAAAATGTTTTACGAAAATTATGCTTTATTAATCAAAACTCTTTAAATTTGTGTGAAAAGGAGTAAAAGGTGTCAGAGTTTTACTGCCTCTAGTGATTGTTACTTTTGGAAACTGCAGTAATATGTTGTTATTGGTAAATATTTCGTGTCTCGCTAAAAAGTGCACCCAGGTACGTAAATGCTATGAGACCAGGTAGGGATTATTTGTGGATGACTATGATGTTTTTATCAGCTCTTTGAACTCTCATTCTGACGGCACCCATTCACTGCAGAGGATCTATTGGTGAGCAAAAGATGTAATGCTAAGTTAACTAAAATATGTTCAATGAAGAACCAAACTCCTCTACATCTTAATGGCCTGAGGGTTAGTGATTTGTTTTCAACAAATGTACCTTCAGCTAAGTTTATTTTATTATATATATATTTTTACTGCATTAGATTTTTTCTTGCTTAACTGTAAGCATAAATGAAGCCTAATTCAGAAAGGTTTATGTTTATTCAAGATATATTCTCTAAAAACAAGGTAATTAATGTATCTAGCTTTAATCATTTAATTATCTTGATATTTTTTAGAGGAAAACAAGAACATGCTTATTAAAACAATTAATTTTGCACTGAATGTTCATGACTAATATTTTAATAATCTCTATCATCTCCTGGAATCACTCAGTTCTCTCGTTTAGGCTCTTAAACAGCATCTCTCTGGATTTTTTAAATGATCAGTGACAGAACTTTTCATTAGCATGGTCCTTTATCCTGTCATCTTTTTCATACTTATTTGATGCTGACCTTTCCAGGCATATTACAGGAAATGATCGGAAAAATCATTAAAGCAAGTGCTTTATGTAACATTTATGGTACTTCTCAGCTGAAATATGCAGAAAAAGAATGTAAGAAGTAATAGAAAAAGGTTTGTTCTTTTTAATGGCTTGTCTTCCCAGGCTTTTCTTTGAAAAGAGAAGCTGTCTTAAAACATTCTCCTCAGAGCGAGTTAACTTGCTTTAGGGTGATGGACTGTACCTTTATTCAGTGGCATTTGAGGAGAACTTTGAGCTACATTTATTTAGATACGATTTTTCTTTTTAACTGGAGGCGATCTTCATGTTCTTTTCTTTTTCATCTTCCTTTATACTCTGCTGTTTGAAAATGACTACAGAGTGAACATGGCAAAGTTAAAAAGTAATGCAAACTAAAATGAATGTACAATTTAAAAATGAGGCCAGTTGACTTAAGCATTACATCATCAATAACATTTATGACTACTTAGACCATCAAATAATTAGCATACTGTCAAGAAAATCGTCAAGAAAGTGCTTTGTTTCCATAAATCGCTTGGTTAGCATAAATCGTCAAGAAAGTGCTTGGTTTCCATAGGTTTATTGTTATGCATGCAGGTTTGTGATTGTGTCATTATTAAGAAAGCCTAGAAAAATACCTGTAATTGGCTTTGCCATCATTAAAATCAATAAGACGCGGTGAGAGAGGATTACCACTTTAACATGCATGAAAGAAAGTAGTGAGTGGGAAGACCACAGCAATTTACCAGCAATTAATGACTGGGATGAAAAAGACTCTCCTCTCTGGACTAGAGCAGAAAACATTCAGCCTGCAGCTATCCATTCTCATTAGTGCAAGCAGACACATCTGCACCACCACTTTTGATTCTCACATGTGTTCTCATGACATTAGCAGGTTGTACAAGAGTTTAAAATATTATTTCACCGCAAAATGTACATGTATAAAAATGTACTCACACTCAGGCCATTCAAGATGTAGATGGGTTTGACTCTTCATCAGAAAAGATTTGGAAATATGTAGCTTTACATCACTTGCTCACCAATAGATCCTCTGCTGTGAATGGGTGCTATCAGAATGAGAGTCCAAACAGCTGATACAAACATTACAATAATCCACAAGTAATCCACACGACTCCAGTCCATCAATTAACATCTTGTGAAGTGAAAAGCTGCATGTCTGTGGGCTTCAAGCCCATTCAGACTGAACTATCAGATCATACTTAGATTTTTGAACCAAGCTAATTTCGAATGCAACTCACAATAAATAAATACATACATACATACATACATATACAGCACACATACATTAATCATTATATAAACAACCTTATAAACAAAAAATATTTTGTCATTAATTCACTGATTCCTCATCATTAATATTTTAATTACCACCTTAGTAGTGTTACCTCTAAAAAGCAATGTTGATTTAGGTTTAGTAAGTAAGTTTGGTGAATACTGAAGGATTAGTAGTTTGATATTTGCCAGATTATAAAGGTAAAGAGGTAAATAATTTATTTACCGCACAAATATATAATTTTTATTGGTTCAATCAATATTCATTTATATATATATATATAGATATGGTCTACAAACTCTACTCATGGGCTGTCACTCACAATCAAAGCCATATTCAGAAAAACATCATGATTGCAAGTGTGTGACAATGATTTTACATAACAGTTCAGTTTACAAAAAGAAATAAAAAGACACAACATTTGCCCATTTGTCTGTTCAACGAATCAGCGGAATGAAAGATTCAATAACTCACTCGCTAAGTCAGTCAATTGTATTGTTACTGAAAGAATCAGCATTTTTTGAACGAATCATTTGAATGAATGTTTCAATTACTCACTCGCAGTCAGTCAATTGTTTAGTTCCTGAATTATTCAGCAGGTCTTTTTTATTAATAGGTTGACGTCCCTCTAGGCATCACACGTTTGCCAACTTTGTAAATAGTTACAGAGGAAAAATGGACATCAGACACTAAACAACTGAGGATCACACACACTACCAGAGATGGGTTTGTGTTGCTCTGAATCTTTGATTTCCTCTGCTTGGATATATCATAATCTGAAGCTACAAATTGGAGTCTGTGTCATTATACTTTATGGGATTTTCTGTGAAATCTGTGAAATCTCAAATCTGCAGACTGCCAGTCAGACTGTAAAGAAACTAATGTTGAATTGTACAGACTGTAAATTGTGGCTAAAATATTGGCAAAAGTTGTGTAGTGTATTCAAGACTTCACAGTCTACAAAGTAACGTAAAACATATGTTCATGATACCCCCACAAATTGTGCTCTTTTTTATAATGTGCTAGAAGTTGTAGACATTTAAAAAATGTATACTTTTGTTTCTCTATTCAACAACATTAACTTACAATAGTGAAAGACATCTTCCCTCAGGTATTTGTTATTTTAATTTATTTAGCACCGATAAACACAACAGCAGTTGACCATAATGCTGTACAAATAAAATAAAAACCAGTAAAAATAATAACATCAGTAAACTCAAAAGATAATTTAACAAATTAAAAAGCCAAGGTAACTAAATAAGATTTCTATTCAGTTTTAAACTCATTGACGAATTTGAGGCTTTCACAGATAAAGTTATTCCATAGCCTCGGTCCAGCTATTACAAATAGTAAAAAGGTAGCTTTGATAAGTTTTCTAGCTGGATGTTGTGCTTACGAACAATAATCAAGTCTTTGGATTGATAGGCAGCCGAGGATTCCGTTGGTCTTAAAGTCTTCCTTGAGCGGCTACGTTCGCAATTCAAATTGTGTGACTGCAAATATGGTGATTCCGTATTATACGGAACGGTTGGCAACCCTGTATAAAATGCAAAAGGGAATTGACTCGGGGGGGCCCCCTAGTGTTCGGGGCCCTGGGCTGCAGCCCATGTTGCCATAGTATAATACGACCCTGCATATAATAAGTATTAAGCAAAAGTAAGTGAAATATCTGCACATAGTGAACACATTGTGATTACACCTGCACGCACCAGAAATAGGATCCCTATGCAAAATGAATGCAGCTGCAGTAGGAAACTGCACTGTACACACTGACAAGTGTTTAGTAAGTGCAACGTTGTGTAACACAAAGTAATTTAAAGTGCACTCCAGTCGAACAGCAGGGGGGCAAATGAACCGGGATCATGGTTAGAGTCTCAACATTTATTATTAAGCCACAGGAAGTAATTATGGTCACACAGACCGTCTGTGATTGCCTGACAGCAGGATTCCTAAAATCTCCAGCCTCTGGGGGTGCTTATGCTGTACTCTGGAGCCTGGGTACAGACGAGGGGTGGTGTTATGTGCTCTATAACCAGAGACAGCATTTTAATCCATTATTGTGGCGCTACCATCATAAAGCCTGTCTGAAAAGCTAGACAACTTAATTATGCTGATTTCTAAGATGCCACATTTGGCCAAACTAGTGTTTGGCCGCATAAGCCTTTATGGCTAAATAAATCACAGAAAGGAAAGCATTGCAGACAAGCAATAAAAGCAACATACTAACATCTTCTCTGCTGAAAACAAACACTTTTGAATCTCCAGTGCAAAGTGCTATTAGTGATGTGGGCAGAATTGCTTCCTATGCGAGACCAGGGGCGCGGGAAGGTGTTTTATGTAGGGGTGCTGTGGTGTAGTCAATTTCGCATAAATATTACGCCAAATAGAAACAGAAAATCGTGCTATAGCCTACGCACTTTCATGAGATCGTGTTAGACAGCAATTAGCTATTTTACAAATGGGAATGGCTACAATGAATTCATAGCAATGTTTTACATTCAAGCTTAAAAACCCTTAAAATTTATAGTGAAAAGTTATTTTAAAAGCATCTGGAATGCAATAAAGTAATTTTAAAGCTGTTTTAAAGCATTTGCTGCATGGATTAAAAGATAGGCCAATAAATAATTCACTAGACCTATCAGTCAGACAAAATTGCATTGCAGCAAATCCTTTAATTTTCAAGGACAAAGATTTACATACTTTTTTTTATTATTGAATACAATTATAGAATAAAAGCATAATTATAATCGGGCCTGTTTTAGGCTTTCCCTTATTTGTATATTTTAGATGGTGAGGTGACTCGCCATCTCCTCATTGGACGCGCAGAGAGAAATATATGCATCTTAACGGATTACATAGGCTAATGAAGAGTTTTTGCTATGAAATATTTCGTTTTAAAATAGTATTTTAAAGCTTTCTATAGATATATTTATCATATCTCTGAGCCAGTTTCGAGTTGCTGAGTTTCGATTCATCATTGAAGCGCTTTTGTTCAAAACCGGCAGAAAGTTTTCCTATATTGTGAATGCACACAAATAAAAGTAGACCCTTTACAGTTCCAAATGATATATTACTCTTACCTTTATTATTTTAAAGGTAATTTATTTTAAGTTGTTTTAAGTTGTTTTTACTGTAAGAAAAAAATCCTCCATGTCCTGTAAAGCTCGCTTCAGCTCTCCACACAAACTGTTGGATATTGCACATTTATATAGGTTAAACATTTAAACTAACACAGTGATATGCTTGAACTGTTTATAGGCCTATCTATCGATTTTATTTTAGTCGTGATGATTTGATAAGTCTAAATTAATCAAACACATAGGCGATCAACTCTGATGCTGGCCGCTTGGTCGTTGCTTAAAAGAAGAAAAAAAAACATTTAACGAACACAAAATGCTCCCAAGGTTTTTCAAAATTAACTTTTGAAGAAAAAAAAACGAAACATAGTCTAATCACTTTTCCATTACATACAAAACTGAACTATTTTAATAGGTAGCTATAAGCTGTTTGGGGAGAAGGGAAAGACTCATATCGCTGAGAACAAAAAAATAGTTTTTTTTTCTTCCAGTACATCCATGATATTTCCATGTTCCGCTTTTAAGCCACAACCTACAGATCCCCCAACACAAACATAACATTCACAAACATAAAAGCAAGCATTGGCAGTGCTGCGTGCGTGATTTGGGCATCAAATAGCCCTGCATCAGTTTAATAACTTTGATAACATTAATTCTTACAACTGTTAAATTATTGGGCAAATGGTAAATATGATCACATAGAAATAGATAGCAAAATAGCCAATGTAAACCAAATGTTATAAACATCGGAGCAACCTTATAGCCTATATATTTTTTATTCACAACAGTTTACAGTTGCCAAAAAAACAGAAACAGGGTGCTGCAGCACCCTCAGCACCCCCTGTTCCCGCGCCCCTGTGCGAGACTTAATGTCAGGACTCAATGACAGCCAAGATACTTCCTTCTAAGACTGCTACATATGTAGGTAGTAGACAGTTCACTAGATTTTGGACCGGAATTTTGAGGAAGATGCTGTAAGACTTTCAGTCAACCGTGGTGGTAGGAATATTAAACTGGATGCGGTTTCATGCTGAATTTGAAGACCCAACTATTTTAAATCTTTTCTTTTTCTTTTAAAGTAAATAAACTACACATTGCTAGAAGGGATAGTTCACCCAATCAAGATTTTGTTCATATTTATGTCCATGGAAAACAAACTAGGCTCATTACTGACCATGCATTGTTTGTAAGATTTTTTTTTAAAACATTTTAAAAATATCACCAAAGGCTGCATTTATTTGATAAAAAATACAGGAATAAAATAGGTCAAATAAAAAATTGTCACATGAACCTTCAGAAATAATTGTTAATATGCTGATTTGGAGCTCAATAAATATTTCTTATTATTATCAATGCTGAAAAGTTGTGTTGCTTTATATTTCTGTGTAAACCTGCAACATTTATTTTCAGGATTCCTTAATGAAATATAAAGGGCTATATACTGTATATATATATATATATATATATATAAATATAAATTGACAAGACTTTATGTTGTTATCCACTGTAAATCTTGTCCTTTGTCACTGACACCCTTATTTTCTAAAAAGTGCATGAGAGAAGTAACAATGTCTGATTTGCTGCAAATTATTGAGACAGAACTTTTCAATGAATCTGTCTGGTGTGTGTTTCCTAAAAGCAACTATGGTCGCAAGTTCTGTCATTACCAATAGAGTTCAAATGAACCAACAACTATAGTTAGCTAACAATGGTTTTGGGAAACGCACCCCTGAATGATTCATTCACATATGACCTGACATATTATTAACTGTATAAGGTTATGACCTGACATATTCATTTGAGGGATAGATTATCAGTGAAAAATGACTTGCTTTCATGTGAAGAACAGAAGAAAAGCAAGTCACGCGGGTTTGGAACGACATGAGGGTCGTTTAAACGCGTTTAAACATTTAAAGGGCATTTCATTTGTCTTTCATTGGGAATCTGTCCTTTAAACAGAAAACCATTAACAGAATGCTGTCGAATCTGATTAAACATTGATGCCTTAATTACTAGATATTGAACTCGTCTGTGATAAATCACACACAATTGTGCTTCCACACTTCAGCAACACTAAAAATGCTTAGGAGCACCTTCTCTACAACAATCACAGACACTACACTATAATTTCTGAAGAACACTTGTCCCAATCAATTAGATTTGGTCTATTATAATGGATTCATTTTAGCTTCCAAGAGGTTTCAAATTTATAAGGCCTTTCAAGTCCTTTTTCATCACCACCAATGTTTTTTTTTCTTGTATAGCACCGTGTCTGATAAGGTTCTAGCGTTTTTTCCTATCTACCGCACAAACATAGCACGGGTAATGTATTCCACCCACTTTTCTGCCTTTCTTGTTCTGTAAGAGTAAAAATACAGAGCTTTTGTCACAGGGTGGTGAATGTTTTGTCACATTTGGGTAGTTATTAGTGTGTATTTTGCTGTCACCTGTAACGTTTTATGCCACCCTTTCCCTCCCCTCTGTGATTCATTTCTCAGAGCCATTGACGATTGTGGTTTTTATCCCCACAGGAAAGACACATTTATCAGACTTCCTGAGGCTCGGTGAATTTAATCAGTAAATTAATTTAATTAAGATTACAGTATATATTTTTCTTATTTATCAACATCGTTTTTCCTCATTCATTACTGCAACTATTCCAACACACGTTTAGAAAAAGTACTATGGTGTTATTATGGTATCAGATGGTTTCTTTACCATGGTACTAAATGATTACCTTATTCATATGCTTTGGTATTTCCATGGTACTTTTTTATAGATGGCTATGCCTTTTTCCAGGTTATGCAAAATCATTGCATGAATTAAAGACAGCTTTACATATAGGACTTAAAAATAATAAAATATAAAAATAAAATACAAATAAAAACTGATGGGACTGAGTCCATTGTCACAATGTCAACTAGCTGATAATGAAAGCTCTAGGCACTGCAGACTGCACAGCAGAAATAATTGACCTTAAATGTAATCATGAAAAAGCTGAATCATCTTACATTTCAAAGCAGAACTTTTTTATAAAGAAAATTAAAGTTTGTTATGGAGCAGTTTACTCTTTTCTGGCCTCAATAATGACCGCCAGAACATTTTGAAAATGAAGTGCAGAGAGTGATAATGAAAAAAAAGTATCTAGTATTTATTTATTTGTCTAGTGATTATATTCGCATGTATGTGGGGATAGTTATGTTGAGATATATTCAGGGTGCTGACCTGTTGGCCAATCATTGCAGTGAAAAAGAATAAATATATTTTTGATTGAAATGTGCTGCTGCAGGATGTAGGTCAATCCAAACATGTCACGTCCATTATATTTAAGCCAATATTGATTGTTGTTGTTTAAATACAAATTGTTTAAACACAATTTTAATAATAATAATACAAAATGTTCAAATATACCCTCTAATCTTAAACTGTTACATTTGACACTTTTATATCAAGTAAATATACTGAGAACGATAGAAGCTTGTTTCTGCCGCAGAATGAATGAATAAATGAATGAACAAATAAAGGTAATTGTGACTTTTTTCTTGCAATTCTAACTTTATATCTCAAAATTTAAACTTCGTTTAACAGTTGAAAACAATTAGCCATCACAACATGTACGCTATACGATGTTAACCTAATGACTTGCATAATAATGACATTTAATGAGGCATAGACAAACATTATACACATTCAAATCCTAGAGGTTTCAAAGACCAGCAAATTGCTTTGATTTTCAGTCCATGAACAGATAATATCTTTCCTCCTTGGAAGCCCAGTGTCTCAGCAGTATCTTACAACCGTTAACACTTTTAATTTACGCCATTATCGGCCCTGCCTGTGAGCTTAGATTACCTACAAAGGCACAAAGTAACATTCGTTTGAATTTGGCCTTTAGTGCTGGCCTGCCCCAGAGCTCTTCCTTGCATGCTGAGCATGTAGAAAAAGCCTCGCGGGTCTTGACACTAAGTGTGGGGGAGTAGATTTGGGTGTAGCGTACCTCTAACCCAGAGTTAATGAGGACCCTCTGGGCTTTTCCCTTCATTGGTGTGAAGGGAAGTTTCTTTGAAAAACACTGAGGAACACCTCCATGCTACCCAGAGGGAGGAAGTGCTGGAGTGTAAAGTAGGTTTTGTATTCTTGCATGGTTCATGAGATCATTACTTTGCAGGGCATGTTGATGCAGTTGGTGAAAATATAAACACATGCTTGTTATTATTAGAATAATAGAAAATATATGACTTTAATACAGAATAAGGAACCAAAATAAGGGCAGAATAGCCATGGAATCTTTTTAACCGGATACAATTTTAAACGTCATACAATTTGAAACATCACAAGAAATAGCATGTTTACCATTTAGTTTGAAAGTGAAATATGCATGTGTGAATGTAAAGCAAATATTGACACTCCATGCCTTCCCAGTGTTTCATTTGTCGCAGATGTAGAGGCAGTGGATTAGTTCAGGCAATTACTCCTGGTAGGCTGCGCCCCAGCTTTGCTCATTAATTTAGCCTAATTACCTAAACATATTTAATGGAGGGATGGGTAAGTGATAGATGGAGTTAGTGACTTCAGATAAAATGGGTCTCATTAATTGGTCCTTCCTTAGCCTCTTGTTGTATCGAGGGGTCTGCCAAGTCAAAAGTAGACATTTTTCTGAAAGACTTAATTACACAAAAGAACATTACTTATGCTGCGGCGCCTACATGAGATACAAAATGTGGTGGAGGAGAGCAAAGAAAAATAGAGACAACGGAAATGATTTGTGTATATTGTGTAAAATAATTAGATTTTTCTTACCGAGTGAGCACTAGAATGAGTGGTTTTATTCCTGCCCTTCCAAATAAATAATTCATTTTATGTCCAATTCTTCAAAGAGGCCCGTAAGACACTATTTGACTTGATTTGGAAGCATTTTTCCCCTTTCCCAGCAAAGCAGAGTTCCCAAACAGCACTAAAACACCTATAATTTTCCCCAGTAGCACATTATATTTATAGATTGTTTATATATTTTTTGCATTAACAGATTTTAAATAAAAAATACAGTAATATTGTGAAATTATACATTTTAAAATAACTCTCTCTCTCTCTTTTCTCTATGTGTGTGGGTAATTTGTTCTCCTTTTTATCATGATGTATTTTTGAAATCTTAACGTTTTTTAATAAAAGAGACCTTAAAAGACAAAAAGTCTCTCTATATCTCTCTCTCTCTCTCTCCTCTATCATCTAGTTTATATTTATTCCTCACACCTTCCTCATTAAGCCATATTCCACTTACTAATATAATTGTATTTTTGTTATTGTTTCAAATGATAGAGTTTGATATGCATCCATTTTGCAGGAACAAGTAAATCATCTGTGATTATATAAATCCATGCAATATCCAATATAATGTCATATGTTTGATTTAAACATCATCATCATTTTTCATCATGCAAATCAAGCAAAGCTTTACAAAATACTCTTCAAAGCAAGACAAGGAACAGTGTTGCGTGAGGAAGAGCAATATTGTGACTATAATCAGTGTTTATGGAAATGTGCTTACATGTGTGATTAATGCAGGGTATGGATAGTGAATGCTGCAGACTAGGCATGTTTTATCCAGTATGTATTTGAAATGAACACTAAGCACTTAACCTGCCCTCTGAAACCATGTGACATTTTTACACTAACACACACACACACACTCACACACACACACAACAAATCTGAAAATGGGTTGTGATTTTGATTTTCAAGTAATTTAATGGTGCTGTCAAAACTGATAAAACAGTTCAGGGCAACTTTAGGCTCCCTGCTGTTCAGGCTGTGTTTGATGACTGCATTTTCACTCAAGCATCTGTTTTTTATTATATTTTTTAACACTGCTACGTTCATCTTAAAGGAACAGTTCACCCCAAAACCTTGCTGGACCCACCCCCAAAAAAAAAAAAAAAAAAAACTTAATCCAAACAAATCGCTGAAAACAGCATCACATTAATCAAAAACAATATCCTGTGAAGTTAAATGTTTGCAACGAACAAATTCATCATTACGATATGTTAACTTTAAACAGTGCCGAAATACCAGTCTAAAATCTATAACAATGCTTCCTCCATTGAAAAACTAAATTTCTCAATTCTCAAATCAAAATCCACAGACAGAAATGTTTAGAGCTGTTTTCACTTAGTGAGTGATCTGTGCATATTTCTCCCCTGGTTCAGACAAGATTACTTTTTCTGGAAGAAGCAATATTACAGATTACGGATTGATGATGGATTTATTTATTAAAAACACGCAGCTTTTCTCTGCACAAAACGTTAACTGATGCATTGGAGTCATGTCGATTACTTGTGGATTATTGTTTCTATCAGCTGTTTGGACTCTCATTCTGATGGCACCCATTTACTGCAGAGGATCCATTGTGAGCAAGTAATGTAATGCTTCATTTCAAATCCCTTCAAAATCTTCAAATCCCTTCACACTGGAATTTTCCTCAGCATTTAAACTGGCTCATATAACCCCACTTCTTAACAAACCCACTCTTAACCCAACTCTTTTAGAAAACTACAGACCGGTTTCCCTTCTACTTTTCATTGCAAAAACACTTGAATGAGTTGTGTTCAACCAAGTCACTGCCTTTCTCACACAGAACAACCTCCTGGACAGTAACCAATCTGGCTTCAGAAGTGGACATTCCAACGAAACTGCCTTGCTCTCAGTTGTTCAGGATAAGAACGGCTTCCAAGTCTTTATTACTTATCTTGCTGGATCTGTCTGCTGCTTTTGATATGGTCAACCACCAGATCCTCCTGTCAACCCTATTGAGAAAGTGCATCTCAGAAACCGCACTCCAGTGGTTTGACTCTTACCTCTCAGATAGGTCCTTCAAAGTATCTTGGAGAGGTGAGGTATCCAAGTCGCAACATCTAGCTACAGGGGTGCCACAGGGCTCAGTTCTTGGACCACTTCTCTTTTCTGTCTACATGGCTTCACTAGGTTCTGTCATTCAGAAACATGGCTTTTCATATCACTGCTATGCTGATGACACTCAACTCTACCTCTCATTCATCCTGATGATCTGACGATAGCTGCTCGCATCTTAGCATGACCAGCAGACATTTCTTTCTGGATGAAAGACCATCACCTTCAACTCAACCTAGCTAAGACAGAACTGCTTGTCGTTTCAGAAAACCCATCGTTTCATCACAATTTCACCTTCCAATTAGGCTCATCAACCATAACTCCTTCAAAAACAGCCAGAAACCTTGGAGTTGTGATTGATGATAAGCTGAATTTCATAGACCAGATTACTAAAACTGCCCGGTCCTGTAGATTTGCATCATATAATATTAAGAAGATCAGGCTCTTTCTCTCGGAACATGCAACACAACTCCTTGTTCAGGCTCTTGTTCTGTCCAGACTTGACTATTGCAATGCTCTCTTGGCAGGTCTTCCAGCCAGTTCCATCAAACCTCTACAATTAATCCAAAACGCTGCTGCAAGATTAATCTTTAATGAGCCGAAAACAACGCACGTCACACCTCTGTTCATCAATTTGCACTGGCTACCAATAGCTGCTCGCATTAAATTCAAGGCATTAATGTTTGCCTACAGAACCACCTCTGGCTCTGCACCTCTTTACCTAAATTCATTACTTCAGACTTATATGCCCTCTAGAAGCTTGTGTTCTGCAAGTGAACAACACATTACTGTACCATCCCAAAGAGGCACAAAATCACTTTCACAGACTTTTTCATTAACTGTTCCCATCTGGTGGAATGACCTGCCTAACTCAATCCGAGCAGCTGAATCTTTAGCCATCTTCAAGAAACAGCTAAAACACATCTCTTCCATCTTTATTTGACCCTCTAAATCTAGCACTCTCTATTCTAATTCTATTTTATCTAATCAGTCTTCTTTTTATTTAAAAAAACACACAAACATTTGACCCTCTATCAATTGCATATTTATTCTCTAACTGCTAGCTTTTCTTGTAAAACTAACACTAAGTTTCTATTTTCTATATTCTATATACTTGTTTTCTTAAAAAAAAGAAAAAAGCTTCCCATGTACTGCATTAGGCTAACCAGGACTTGTAAAAGCACTTGCATGTTGTTGCTCTTTTGTTGGTTTTGATGTCTTTTATAATTTCCTCATTTGTAAGTCACTTTGGATAAAAACGTCTGCTAAATGACTAAATAAATACATAAAATTAAATTGAAGACATTTTATCATTCAAACAGTGACTTTAAACATATTTTATTTTAATTTAATATTTTGAGTAATGTCATCTTTTTCCACACAGTTATAGTTTTTCAGGACTGAAAAGTAAGAAATGAAAGAAAAGAATTTGAACTGGGGATGCACTTAGTATAAATGTTTACTATAAATTGATGCTTTAAATTGGAAGTGAAGATGCAACTTCCACTGCAAACAGATGACAGGAATGTTAACATTATAGAAAAGACAGAAAATGAGCCAGAAGGCTGATAGGCCTACTATCCTGTGCGGTACAGAAAACGAGGCCGATGCTATCGTAACGTTTCCTGGTACATGGTAGAGAATACGTTGTCATTAACTTAACTGTAACAGCAGGGAATTGTTGGCATATAAGAACAATGAGTGATTTTAATAAACAAAAAGTTAATATTTAGTGATTTACATTGTCTGAATATAACAGTATTGCATGATTTTGCTCTATTTCGTCTACTAACATAGTTTCAAATAAACTCACAACTGAGCCACTGCACATCTCCATTCAAACAGCGTTGTTTCGTTTATGAATGAATCTGAGCTTAAACTAATCTAGTGAGTCGATTCAATTCTTCATTCATAAAGTCCCAATGTGCATACTATCCATCCTAAATGTGATATTAGTAATTTTCAATACTATTTGGTGCAGATAGGGTGGATTGTATGCACATTTGGACGCAGGGACCTGCTTTGTTCCCGAATGAATCAGCCGTTCGAATGAATCAATTGAATGAATGATTCAGTGATAAAATCAGTAACTTGCCGCAACCTAACGGCAGTCTTAGTTTAATTTTTAAAGTATAATTTCAGTTATTTAAATCATTGAATATTTCTATATTCAAAATTTTATATTTAAAACATTAATCTCAACATGAATTTATGAAGTTAATTGCACTCATGCCACCTCTGAGCCTCATTCAATCTCTGTAAATACCTACAAGCCACTTTTGTGTTCTTCTTTGCCTCTTCTGTAGTGCAAATGAATTTAGTTAATAAAGATTTTATTTGATCGGTAACCTATTCTTCTTATTGCATTGTTTTAATCAAAAATGTTGAACAAAAAAGCTTATAAAAATACACTTTTGAATTTGACATGAAAGGTAAGACTTCAAATAATGTTAAAAATTTTTTCCTATGTTTAGTGAGTGTGGTGGTGCTCATGAGAGGCTGCTCTGGTACGGGTGAGTATGAGGCTGGGAAGGAAAAAATCTCAGTATACTCATTACAAAAAACTAGACTACACCACTGCTATAGGCCATCGGAGCAAACCAACCCCGTGACGTCACATGCTGTGGTACTGCAAGATGGCATTGCCCTTGCTCCAAAGCTATCACAAAACACATTTTTTCTTTCAAATGGTTACATTAATCATGTTTGTTATAGCCTATATTTTTTAATCAAAGTGGAAATCACTTTACTAAATAATGTAAACTTAACTGACTGCTTCACTTTACTTTAAGGTTCAAAACAAGGTTATTTTCGAAAACTAAAACGAAAATGATTGATGAAAAACTATTTTGTAAACTGCAATAAAATAAAATTGTCAAAATATTTGACAAACTAAAACTAAATAAAACTAACAACAGTTATAGAAAAACTAACTGAAATAAAATAAGAATAAAAAAAAAATGTTTATTTTCATAATTATTACGTTCTCTCCCCTTGCCAGAAAAATATATGAGTTGTGTGACAGTTTAGGGAAATAGCTGTCAATGGCGCATGGGGTTATCTGACGGAGGGACGGAGAGACGCAAAGCAGTTTAAAACAGAATAAATAATTTATTGCTACTGTATATGACCCTTTCTGTGTATAAATTTACCTTGCCTGTCACATGAAAAGTGAGAGGCTTTGTTTTGTAAGTTGCTAATTCTTATTGCAGAGGTGTATTATTGACTAGTGCTGTGCTGTCACCTGCGTCTCTAATACTGACAAGCAGTGGGTGGCAGCTCTTACGGATCTGACTACACGGAGATGTATTACCGTCCTAGCCAGGCTCTATCTTTCTGTGCTCCTGCTCTGTGCCAGCTTACAGGCTTTACAAGCCCTTCTTGTGCCACGGCTCGATAATTTGCACGTCTGCCCCGTTCAGCTCAGTGCTGACACACACACTCAGCACAGCTCCTTGTGTGCAGATAGAGCTAAACGCTCTGGCATGACGCCCACGCCAAAATGGCATTAATGCCTGTATCCAGTTCACATAATGGACAGTCGAAGACACAAAATGGCCAAAGTAAGTCACAGGTGAAACCAAGTGGGAAAATGTCCAACAGCAGTTATAGTGCATGTTTTCAAAAACCCTACAAAATCGCTAGATGTGTTCAGTTTTTACTCACAAAAGCTTCAGTTATTGGATAAAATAAAACAAAACTATAAAAACAGTAATATTATAAAATATTATTACAATTTGAAATAAAAACAATTTAAATATAATATATTTGTTATATTCCTGTAGTTGAAAGGACCATTACCCCAGTCTTCAGTGTCACTGTCACACGATCCTTCAGAAATCATTCAAATATGCTGATTTGCTGCTCAAGATATAATTATAATTGTTAACAATTTTGAAAAAAATTAATATTGTTTAATACTTTTTGGTGGACACTGTGATTCTGGATTTTTTGATTAACAAAGTTCAAAAGAAAAGCATTTATTTGAATTAGAAATATTCTGTTAGTATCTTTACTATCATTTTTCATCAATTTAATGTTTTCATTCTGAATTAAAGTATTAATTTCTTAAGATGATTTATTCTTAATAATTATTTTTATTAATTCATTCATTCAACCTAAAGGGATGTTTTTTAAAGGCTGATACTGATGATTCTTTTTGGGAGAAAATAGAGTTTTACAGTCATTTTCCGAAGATGCCAGATTTAAAATGGCAAATTCTTTTTTTTGTCCGTTTAATTGTGTCTATAATTTGTGTGCTAATTATCCGCTAATGTTTAGGAGTACAAGTGCATATGGCTTTAAAGCTAACACACACTGGCTAAAAGACATAAAACTCAGATTTGTATTTCACAGAGTTTTAAACCTTAAGCACCACATTGAACCTGTTTTCAGCAGATGGGTTTGATGTGCAAGTAGCCTCAGCCTGGCATTTGAAATGCATTTTTATATGTTTTTTTAAGGTGCAGTCCCATCCCCCGCAAAAATGTCAACGTCACACTGCGCTATCAGACACAAGAGAGCGTCACTGATGTGGTATGTTGCGGATCAGAGGTATGTGGCTACAAAGGAGACAGAGATAAAGTAAATAAGAGAAAATGTGTTTAGTAAGCGGGACATGATATGGCTTATCTCCTTGTTTCTGCACTAGATGGCTGACTCCAGTTACACACTGCTGCATCGTACATTCTTCTAGCTCACAAAGCTAAAATAACTCATGACACACACCCCTCCCATGAGGGTTAAATGCAAATCAATTATTCACAACTGAGACCGGAACGCCTTCAGTAAGAGGACTATAGTTTTGCAGATGTCATCAGACATTTGTGTGACATTACAGGTGGAGAACCAAGAGGATCTTTTCCTTCCTTCCTTCGTCTGGTTGTTACAGACAAAAATGGGTGATACTGAGTTACATGTCATCCTTGTCAGCTGATATCAGTAGTGTGGGTCAGGAGATGAAGCTGTGCGGGATTTTACAGGAAACATGCAATAAATGAACTCCGGTCATTTTGACCTGAAGATGATATTCATTTTCCAGTAAATTATATTTAATGTGATTGCATTGGACTAAAACATACTCGCACAAGGTATACCAATAATTTGTGTACTTTTGTGTGTTTTTTTGTACTTTCTTTTTAAGTCCTTGTTGGTGCTTTTGGTTAAAAATGATCTACGGCATATACAAATTGCCTATACATTTCTTATTATGTTATATTATTAACAAATATTGAATGCAATCTTTTTATCAGCTTGTTTTCTTTCACTTGTTTTGATTTCTTTTTGGAACTAATTAGTCACAGGCCTCATTGATCTGAGCTTATGTGCTACTTTTGAGTGAACGTTGTCAAAATTATCCACAAATAGTATTATTTTCACTATAAAAATTCAAGGTCATGTTTACACTTGATATTAATATGTGTTTTGGTTGATCAGATCACAAGTAGAAGATGGAGACCCATTACCTTTTTGAGGGGAGGGTCTATGGCCGGATGTATATATGGGCTTTTTCCGATCTTTAGATCTAATATTGTGAAATAAGCTCACACAATTTACTCATGAATGCGAAAGGAGTAACAGAAAACGATACTGAGAGCAGCAGCTTTCGTTTCTGCTCTGATAGCCACAAAACTATGTAGAATATGTTTGTTAGAATCAGGACCAGTAAGAGAACATTGCGCTTTACGAAGTTATGAAGCACAGGTTTATATCCTGTCTTGCTAGTGTGCTTGAACAACACGTCCCGTAATGTTTAGGAATTAGGTCAGTAGGCAGAAAGGAGGTGGTATTATGTGGCTGTTTGAACGCATTCGACCATAGCAATTTGGTCAAATGTGTTTTCAACTCTGGAAGAGGCTAAAAACGGACAAGCTCAAAACCTTTCAGACGTCTGTATTTAGCGATGTGCACTTGTGATTGGATTGACAAAAACACATCTTGCAAACAGGGCCTTAGATGAGAATGGCCTACCAATAAGTTCCAAAATGAAATACAAAACCTGTGCTAATTGAAAGAAAACAAGTTGACAAAACAGACAAAATTTAAAATGTGGTGATAATGTTGCATAATGAGAGATTTACAAGTAATTTTAAAAGGCTGGTCCTTGCTAGTCCCAGGAACACCAAACTACAGTAGGTGAAGGATTTTCAGCACAGAAGGGTTGAAGGCATGTACTGTATTAAAGGGATAGTTCACCCAAATATGACAAGTCTGTTATTATTTAATCACCCTCTCCACACTTTTTTATGTGATTTGTAATGTAATTGAAATTGGCCTCAGCACTTTTGGTATGTCAGTATTTTAGATAGTGGATTGGCCTGATAGAGAATTGCTGATTTTTGCATATGTGTGTCAGTGTAGCTTGTGTGATTGTGTGTGTGTGTGTGTGTGTGTGTTGCCACATTACTGTATATCTTGACTGTGTATCTGTCTGACTCAGCTCGATGGTTTCAGAGGGCAGACGAAGTGCTAATTAGTTCAGATATATACTGGATAAAACATGCCTAGTCTGCACCATTCACTACCCAGAATACCACTGCATTAATCAGGTGCATCAGCACATATTCATAAACACTCATTAAAGCCACAACATTGCACTTCCCCACACAACACTGCTCCCTGTCAACGCTGGACACAGTCTTGCAGGTTGTTTCCTAAAAGAAAGTTCAGTCATCCAAGAAACAATAAACTGTAGATTGTTTGATGAATTCAGTATAGGAAGCTAAGTATTTAAAGTCATGATAATCAGTTCTTAACACATTTTTTGAATTATCGTAATCATACATCATTATTTACTGTATATAATTCAGATTTGATTAACAGAAAATAATTTGTATTTTTATAAATACTGCTAGTGTGTATTATATATATTATATATTCAACACAAACCCTACATTTATTTTTACAACTTAATGATAATAATAATTATTATCAGGATTATTTCACAGACAAAATATATTATATAAATAAATGATATAAGAATATGAATAAAAATATCTCTATTATGAAGATAATGTGTTTTCAGGAGCATGCTGAAGGTTGTTATGTGGCTTTGCCAGCGGAAAAAATTACCTCAAATATTGAACTGCAGGCTTTTCAGGAGATTGTAGAAAAAATAAATAAATAAAAACAAGTATATTTGGAGGAAATAAATTGACTAGCAACATTCTAAACACTCAAAGAGAGTCTGACCATCAAAAACCTGGATTTTAAAAGAAATGCTTAACAGTTTCCAAGCAATTACACTTGAACGGAGACACAATTTATCTTCAGCTCAGCCAATACGCATCATAATCTTCACCTGTGATTCAACATCACAACAACAAAGGTATCTGTATCTGCTTCAATCAGATTAAGAAGCGCAAATCTAATAAATATTAGTTAACATAGAAATCCATATACAAGTAAATAACCCATGTAAATTTACACAGTAGTTTCAAAATGATTAGCTCTTGCTGCAGTGCTTCATTCTGGCAGGTCTGGGAGAAGATGAAATAGACATGGAAATTACAGAGTAATTTGCAAAGTCTATAAGCTGGCAAAGAGCAAAGGCAGAGACTTGGCTTAGATGGTAAGACATCTTAGGGAAGTCTTAAAGCTCGTCACCAACGATATATCAGAGTCGAAGGAGACTGGAAAGCCTTTTCCCATTCACTTATTCACTATGAATTAGTAACGGCATCACTGGAATGCTTTCAGATTCTTGAAACATCTCTGAACATATTCTCTGTGCTTTAAGATCAGACGTGGCGAATGCACAGACATGTTGGATAGAAATTGAGTGAAACTCAAAGTGAAAAATGCAGCTGTCACACACTGAACCAAACAGCCTGAACAGCAGGGGGGTCTGGGTTGCTTTGTCTTTTATTTTATCTCTTTTGACAATGCCATTAAACTCAAGCACAGGCAAAATGTCAACTCTTATTCAGATTGGAATTTTACTTCACACGCCTCTCGTCTCCACTCTCCAAGACATATTTAGATTTGATTGATAAAATAAATAAAAGTCTAGATAAAAGAGCGTTATCTCTTCCTCAGTATTGCTGTCTGGAGTATCAACAGGCTGCTTTATAAGGGCGTCACGTACAGTGGGCAAACAGAGTGTATGAATACACTTTGTACGCTGTAGAAACTAATTAGCCTCTTATTTATGAAAAGGCCTCGAATTCTGCTGGAAATCAAAAAGTGCTTTGCTGATATTTGAGAAGTGTATGAGCCTCAGTCTGGGTGTTTTGCTTGCAGATGTTATTCATTTCGGGGATAAAATGGTGAAATGAAATGACAAAGGATAATAGCCATAACGTATAGCACAAGCTATCCGTTTTTCGACTTAATTAATGAAAAGTATAGACCCTTCTCGGACCGAGTTCTGTATAATGAGGCTGGATCCCAAATGGATCCTCAAAGCTATGTCAAATCTAGTTTTAACAGTGTGTGCAAAGATAAAAAAAAAAAAGGCCAGGGAAGAAATTGCTCACAAATGAAAATGTCTCTTGAGATGAAGTTTGGACAAAATGACCTGATAACATCTTAACATTGTGCGATAAAGCTTATTGAGCTGGGGGATATAAAGGAAAGTGGGATGCAATCTGTTCTTTGTTTAACTAGATGGGACTGTCTCAGAGGCATATATTACTCTACATCAGTGTGATACAAAAAGCTGAAACCAGCAGTCATAAAACATAATTCAGAACTGGTGGCAGACATTGTCAAATCTAAAATCCATCATGAGCAATTCTGCATATCCTATCAGGCAATTCCAAAGATTTGACTGAAAACAGGAATATTGATGACAAGAAAATGTATTCATAATGTTTAACTAATAGGGTTATTATTCTATATTAAAAGCTAACTCACATGCCAAGCTTAAACTACTTTCTCTTATTCCAGCTTAATCTGCAGAGAGAGAAAGTGTTTCTATATTGTGATACTGTGGTATTTTCATATTTTCAAAACTTTCCTTTGTCTGAATATCCTGACCTGGCCTGACAACAGCAGCAGCTCAACCAATAGAGTGAATTTGGGGCGGGATTATTTGTTTGAATGACCAATGAATTAGAGGGGAAATGTTTAGGAAGCCTTTTTGGACCCCCCCCAAAAAAGTGCAGATGGTGCAGAAATCATATGTAAATGTATCATTATAAATGTATGATCATAAATGTATATTTGAAAGAAACACAATCAGTAGAAAAATGTGCCTCTAACTAGATTTTTGCAAAATAAAAATAAAAAACAGTGTGCATTTCTGTTTACTGCAGTGGAAGTACATTCTTATGTAAAACATCAATTACTTTTTATTTGTTTGTTTTGACACAAATTAACAATTTAATAATTTCGATTACTAAGGATTGTTTTTGAGTGGTTCCTTGCATATTACTATCTTATGTATAGTGAGTGATTTGTATACTACTCAATTTTGTGGTCCGCATTACATAACCAGCTCCATATGTATGGCTTTGGTTTACTGAAATAGTAAACTTGCTCGTTAGCGCACCTGATATAGCATTGCACATGTAATGTGTACGAGGTGGTATGAGCCATGATAAAGCTACTTGATACAAGTCATGATAAAAGCATGATTAAAGCAACACTACTTGACTTCATCAAATTCTTCAAATAAAAAATACAAAACACGTCTTTCTCTTTATGTATTCCTCCCCTTGCTAGCTTGTACTTATTTGAACAATGCCTGAGACTTGGTATTACGAGCACTTACTCTGTCTGTTTGCCTCTTTAAGATGAATCGCTTTTTATTCTCAAATTGTAAGTCGCTTTGGATAAAAGCGTCTGCAAAATGATACAAAAATACTTGAAGAAGCAAGCTAAAATTACACGGTTGCTTCAGCAAATGTATTTTTATTTCTTGTTTTCTTTTGTTAACACTATTGCTTAGGGTTTAGTGTATTCGGTACCGGGATTTTCAAACACAATAGAGCATTAACCTTTTAGTCTCACTCACCAGACATTTAATTTCCAAATTGCAGCAATACAAACCAAAATCAAAACCAATAAAAAACCATTGCCAGATTCAAGTTAATCGGTTTTGGATAAAACTGAGTCACTCACTGGATTTTAATTTGCAAAAGGTACTACTGTGGATGTCCTCAACACACTGAGAAAACAAATGTGGAAAGCAGTAAAAATTGAAGTGGCTTTATTGATCAGGAACAAGCACAGCATTAGCATATCTGGACCTCACAGCAGTCTACAAAGGGAGGTGACCCTTACATCAAAGCAGCGATGAGATGACGTAGAGCTCTGCTAATTCCAGAGGTTATCAAATCACGATTGTTTATCAAAGTCATGTGACACAGCAAAAGCATCATTGAATATTTCTGTGAAGGGCTACTCTTTTTCATGGTTCATTTCTTTACATCTGAAGCTTACATTTGTCAATTAAATCCCATCCCCACTCAACCATAGCTACACATCTCATACACAAACGTATTGTACATGTAGGCTAAACACACACACACACACACACACACACACACACACACACACACACACACACACACACACACACACACACACACACACACACACACACACACTTAATAATCACACTAAACAATCACACTTCTGTCACAACATTATCCAAAACCCAGTAGGCCTTTGTGATATATAGTATCAGCGCTATTTTTGGGGAGCATGGTGGATGCTTTCTGCTCAGGTACATTGAGATTCAAATTCACTTTTTTTTTGTGACTAAATGTAAACTGACACCTTTCAGGAAATGCACAGTTTTTGTTACACTATTTCTTTTTTCCACTGAATATGACAGCACATTTTTGAAAATCACTTCAAAGCAATAATAGCAATGTCAGTGTCTGGCGACAGGATCATTTTTCTTACAATTTGACAACAATGACAAACCTACCTTTTGACTTAATAACCCCCTTATATATATATATATATATATATATATATATAATTTTTTTCTCCCTCAAAAAAGCAGCATACTTCAAAAATATACTGTTTATATATCTATATATTCCAGATGTTTGAACAAAAGTACAATTCTTGGAACATTCACACCAAATAAGAACAGATTACTTTGAGAATCTGGCAAAATAGTGCTGATTATTACATCACTGGATCCTTAATCTTAGAAATCGTTTAGTACTATAAAGTATTGAATTATCTTTTAATGAAAAATGTTTGCCTGTTAATGTTTTAATGTTTTCACAGACAGATCCCCACTGCTACGACTTTAATGTGTTTCCATTTCCCATTAGTGCCATATTTACACAAAGAATGTTCATATTTATCATTTGCTTTGCAATGGTATGCATGTAACAAGCTTAGGACACAATATATAAATATTTTTAGTTTTGAAATTTAAATGTATATATATATATATATATATATATATATCGTTCAATATATATATATATATATATATATATATTGATGTCTGTTTTGTTCATAATGTCAGTATTTGGAATGTTGATAAAAGAGTCATATGTATCTAGTGCATTTACTGAACCTGTGAATCAAGGTGAGCACATTTTTAGAAACACTTTGAACATCAAAACTCGGCATCGACCTTCTCCACACAGCGACTAGAAAATAATGAGGAGGAAAAACAAAGAGTAAGGCCACATCATGAATTGCACACAATGATTCACATGACGATGAACATCCCAAAATGCTAGCCGTCCTCGGCAGGGTGTAAAACTCCATTTAACCGGAGACTGATTATGGTGTGACTAATAATGGTTAGTGGTATGAGTACCTCCAGGTCTTCCTCAGTCATGCAGTTCTTTTCACTCCTACTGCTTTCTCTAGAGTCTCATCATCGTTCAATTAAAGACAACACATAATAATTAACAGCTGTACTTTTGGAAAGAAAAACATTCATATTCACAGACAAAATTATACATGTGTGGGCAGCCCACTGACATTGTGAACCCACACGAAAGCCGTTTGCAAAGATCTACTTCTCCTGTTGATCCACTGGTACATTTTCATCGACTTCATCTCAACGTTCTTTTCTTTTTCAAATCTGTCAAACTAAGTACAGAATGTGACTAAGAGAGCTGTCGCCCGTGACATTCACCTCACACCGTGTCGACAGGGTACAGATTTAAACTTCAAACACTTCACGTTTAAAAGAACCACGGGAAAGTAATTACTCCTGTTCGACTGGTGGACAAAAGAAGGAAAAAAGACAGAACCGAAAAGGAATAATCACAATGAGAAAGCTAAAGCAGCTGTCAAAGAAGAGCGTGGCAAATCCAATAAATGGGCAGTGGGTCAGGAGGAGAATGCCTCTCAGAGATGGTGTAATCCAGTGCCAGACAACGGGTAATTCAGGCATGATGGGTGCTGCGAGATGGCCTTTTTATAGGTGGTGTGGGCGGCAGGAAGTAGTATAGTAGACTGAAAAGCTCTGTGCCTGGGTCTTTAGTTGCAGGTCCACCAATCAGGCACCAGACTGGACTCAAGCGGCTAAGTACGCAATATCTGTTTCTTGGCCGTTCACTCATTCGGTATGCAATGTTCTGTTTCAGCCATGGCGTGGATGCAGCAGTCTTTTCGATATGTCTCTTGTCTTCTTTCTGTTTGGTGTTTGTCTGAAAGAAAGAAAGCTGCAGTAGAGGAGAGCATGAGTTTGGTCTGAAGATGATCATGGTGGTGGTGGTGGGGTCCATCAGCCTTGTCCTCACTGTGCTGGCTTATGAAGCTCAGGTAGGTCTACATAGCGAGGTTTCCAAGAGCAAACAACAGACCGAGCATCAAAACATCAGATAGAGCTGGACTTGAATTTCTGGGGTCCTCTACTCTTGTGTTAGGTGGACTGCCAGGAACCTGTCAGAAAAAAAAAAAAAAAAAAATATGATATGGAACACCAAACATTGCGAAAACAGGGGAATATCATGAAAATAAGTCCAGGTCATGCTTTACTAAAACATACACAGGGATAACAAAAATTGAATGCAATTTTAATGTAATACATTATTGTATTGCATTAATTTAATGATTTCTTAGGATAATAATAATAATTAATAATATTGTTTTATAATATTAAATGTAAATGTATTTTATTTGTACTTTTTACTGACATTATTTTCATGATAGTACGTATAGTAGTTGACAAATGGTACCATAATGGTTCTGAATATCTTGCATAAAAGTAATATAAATTATTATTATTAATAATGTCACAATACAAAAAATTTAAGTTGTTTTTATTTTGTAACTGACATTATTTTTATGAAACTACATAAAGTAGTATATAGTCGACAAATACTACCAGGGGCATTGCTAGTGGGGGGTGGAGGTGGGTGGTGCCATCGGAAACACCAGGACATTCCAATCAAGTAGTAGGCCAATCGCCGAAACGAGGGAGAGTTCCCTGATATTTGGCTCTTGTTTAGATTACAGCGCATGCAAAACCGCAAAAAAAGGAAATACTCCAAAAGTGCGAAGCAGCGTTCCCCCGATTCATCTGCCAGCTACGCGTCAAAGCAGAGCGGGATCAGTCTCCCGCACAGCGCCACGCTTCTGCCACGAGTTATAAGAGATAAACAGCGCAAGACGCTTGATCTATTCAGATTTGACACAGAATTGTTATACAGTCGTGTGATATGAGAAAGGTTAGTGATGCTGGCTGAAAACAACAATGAGGTATTTTGGAAAATGCTCATGGCTTGTCAATTCAGCACCAAAGTTATTTAACTTTAAGTTATTAACACAAATAGCCTGTGTTGGCAGAATGTATTTATTATTAATGTTACTGTAATTACATTTTGGGGAATATTTAAATTTTATAGAAGGTATTTTGTAGTTTCTTCATGTTTAGTTTTTTATACTACAAGTATTTTAGTATACTACAAAATGTATAGTTTATTATTAGGCTACTTATTATAAAAGGAACAGGGCTATTTACTTAAAATATTATGGTAACAACATTACACTTATTATATTTTGAGTAGATTTTTACGATTTTACGACTAGACTAGTCCAGCACTAGCAAAGCTACTGCTCTTTGAACAAGGCTTAATGTCTAATAGGAGTAATAGTATCCATAACCATAAGCGCTCCTTTTGGAACTTCAACGTAACAGGAACTCTTTCAAATATCAAACATGACTAAACATTAAACATTAATAGATGTTTCCCTTCACTCAAAAACACATAAAATAGCATTTAATTGCAAAATGTACTGTACATCCAGCTATATGCAAAGCATGCTGGGAACTAACAATCCCCTCTAAAATAAAACCGCAAAATTGAGCTAATTCTCTTCTTCTTTCCTTATATTTTTTTTGTTTAATCAGTTCCTCTTTCTTAAAGGGAGATTAACCCGAAACATTAAAATTGCCATAATTTACTCAACATCATGTCATTCCAAACCTGTATGAATTTCTTTCTTCTGTGGAACATAATTTGATCAATTCAAGAAATGTTGGTCCATACAGGGTAATCAAAATGGTTTGGTAACATTCTACAAAATCTTCTTTTGTGTTCGAAAGAAGAAAGTTGTTTGGAATGAAATGATGACAGAATTGATTAGCATGTAACTTTCCTGGAATCTAGCTCAAACTCAATGCTTTACTGTCAAGTGTTTTTTTATGTGACAAAAATGCATTATAAAGTTTGTTGCATTTGTCGAGAATTAAGTCATTTCTATCAGTATTCATTTCCGTCCTGGTTTATTTATTCATTTATTTACTCAGATTTAAGGCCCTATGACCCAGCAAAACATTTAAGGGGGAATTATTTGGACTGGATAGGCTCGATTTGTCCAGGGCCACATTTTTACCCCAGTGTCCAGCCTCCACCCCTGAACTTGATTTTACATTTTACGATTGCAACTCAGTGACCCCCAAAAAAAAATAACCCCGTGATTTTGAGGGGGCCCCATAGCAAATTGGGCCCAGAATTCCTAGTGATGGCCCCGAATACTACCATAATGTTTCTCAATATTTTCCTTTATTTCCTTTATTTTTAATTTTATATTTCACATTGTTTTCAAAGGTGTTTGTCATTTTGTTCTCATTACAATTATATTAATTTAATATTTTTCTTATATTACAGAAATACAAATTATTATTATTATTAATCATGAAAATAATGTAAAAATTCAAGATGAAAATATAAATAATGCAAAAGTTCTTACATATTTCTCAGTTTTGATGTAAAATAAAACCTGGAAATATTCTAGACAGGGTTTGTGAGGTTCACCTAAACCCTCTCAAGCTGTTAAAAGTTGAGCAAGTGACCATACACGGGATCTGTGTGATTACAACACATTTACAATAAAACTGTGCAGTGGTGCTTTGTCTCTGGACGCAATATTCATTAAGCCTTTTCCCCTCATGCACAAGCAGGAGATGCTCACAGATAATGCTTGAACTCACTGGCTTGGAAAGTTTCATCTTTGCACTTCTTACCTCACTTTCGCAGATGTAGTCTTTTGATGGATAGCAATCAAGTTCCTGCAAGGAAATAAGGTTATCCTTCAGAAATGGAATTAAGTATAATACGATGGTGTCTTGTTTCAGAGATCTACAGTATCTCAGTAATGCATGTCTATCTTATCTATCATCTGACAATGAGTCTTATGTGAAGTGCTATCACAGGCTCACTGATATGTCGCTTTCTTTTATAGATATTTTGGGGACAGAACCTCCAGAATATTGTGGCCCAGTTCAACAATGTAACCAATCTGAGAGAAGAGTTTCTAGACATAAAGAAGTTTTAAGAGATTCCAAAATATAATCCCAAAACGTTTGAATTAGCTTCCAAAATGTGCATATTAACACATGCAAAAGCATTGTAATCCTCAAAATGTGTGAGAGTCTTAGTTTCTGCTCTGATGGGGCTCTTCCACAGATCTGTAAAGGGTAATAAAGGGACTGACGAGGCCCTTGCAGCAGCATGATTTATCTGAACTACAGGAATATCAATCAGAATATGTCACTGTCACTCAGTTTTTCAGCTTGCACTCAAAGATATGTCATTTTGAAAAATCAGAGGAACTTTGTTGAAGCCAGCTGGTAGTTAGATGGTTTAATTTGAGAACCTTATATTTATTGACTTTTTGTTTGTTTAATAAGCTTGTTTTAACTTAACTTCATTTAATGTCAAACTGGTATATTGCAATTTTTGTGAAGGAGAATGTTCAGTAAATTATAGGACAACCATACAAGTAGTCCCTACGACGAATGTTAGCAAATTAATGTTTTTATTTTTACTTCATTTTTACTTTATGCATTGGGTTCAATCCAACTTCTCGTGAGCGGGGCATGCGATAATGCAAAAACACTGTTTGCACATTTCAGTGTTTTACTTTCAGGTATTAATGAGCATATATTTATTTTATTATTTTCATTATAACTTTCCTTTTGACTGTTATAATAGTTTTTTGCTACAGATCTTCAACCCCCCACCATGTATGTTTAATAATAAAAAATATATATTGAAAAAGCCCTTGAGCTGTCAAAAGATTGTATTTCTGTATTTTTACTTATTATATAAAAAACTGTCAGTGCAAGTAACACGGAAAATTTAAACACATTGTTAATTTACATACACAGTAACATTATAACAACACAAAACTAGTTGAAAATCTGTGCTTTTAAACTTCAATCTACAATCTACCCTAAAAACAGAAAAAAATGGCATCAGCTTTTCACTAAGACCCAGCAATTTGACCATTTATGTCCTGCAACTGTGGTAAAACTGTGTTCCTGTGGCTCAGTGGTTAGAGCATTGCGTTAGCAGCGCAAAGGTTGTGGGTCCGATTCCCACATATACTGACAAAAAAAATGTATAACCTGAATGCACTGTAAGTCGCTTTGGATAAAAGCGTCTGCTAAATGCATAAATGTAAAACTGTGGTAAATAAACCGCCAATGGTATTATACAGACAGAGATCCATATAGCTTGTCTGTATATTGTCCCATTCTAAACATCTTGTTTTATTTTAAGCCACCACATTTGGCCATCTTCTTTTAATTGGCTGAATTTTCATAAGGGCTCATACTTCTGAAGGTCTTTACAAGGAGATGCAAATCATTCCATTCATACTGACTCATAACCATACATTTATTCCTGCATCGCACGCTGTAAAATTCTGTTCCCCCAAACAAGGTCATCAAATCTTGTTTGTCAAGATGTGGCTGCGGTATTGTTTATGACAAAGAAGGGTGGGATTGAACTAGTGCACTCGCACAGACGCAGACTCGCCCTAATCCAATAAATCTGTTTTCAATTATGTTATAATAAAGACTGAGACCTTTCAGCCGGGCCTGGAGTACATCCATGTAGCCAGGTTGGCATTTGCAATAAGACCACTGAGGCTTAGAGGAGATGTAATCATCTCCAGACACCTTCAAGATATGACAGAAGTATAGCGCATGGACAATGCCAACGCCTGGTTTCAGTGCTGAATTGTTTCTAAAGATATCAAGAACACCTCTCAGCGTTTTATAATTAAAATCGCATTCTTGCTGCAACATCTTGCATCTGTTTACCTCTCACAAAGCTGCTGGTTTAATCAGGTGCCGTAGTCTACAAAACCCAAAGGCCACATGACACACACAATGGCCAGGACGCAGCAGAGACTGTATCCCATTGGGATTTAGTGCCTCAATTTGTGTGCTGCTCCCTTAGTCAGCCTTCTTGCTACACAATGCTATTTATCCAAGACTCAATCGATCTTAATCTCTCCTCCTCTGATTAAAAGGTAAAGCATGAAGGACTATTAGAAGGAGTGATTCCGAGATGTTTTGAAGAAAGTGCATTATATGAGCTGTTAAAGTGTGTGGGGGATTTCACTGCAAACCTCTGTCTTATTTATGAACAAACTAGGTTTAAGCATAAACAAAACGTTTAGTGATCATTGTAATTAAATCATTTATAAAATGTATTTTGCATGCAGTCATACATGGCTCCTTCTATGTAAATTAGCCGCACTGTGCCATATTCTTAAACATTCTGTGCTATTTATTTAATTTGTGTATTCTTCAAAAGGTGATCCTATGATGGCATTTTAACCACACTTATTTACAGACGTTTGGTATAGTTGATTGCACATTTTAATTTTAAAGAGCCGATTTGTGTGGAAATGTAATGAATTCACTCAAAACATTTGTGTCATCATTCAAAATGTTCACTGGAAGCATGTAGCCTAATAAAATGTTTCAATAAAAATATATGTAGACAAATATTTATATTGCTGTATTAGATTTTTCTGTATTTATTATTGTTAGATTGCTTCATGTTAGCTACCTTCCTTGATTTAATTTGTGAACAGTGTGGAAAATATAATTAAAATGTGTTATTTTAATAAAAATAATACATATAATAATTTAAATTTATTTTGGATGCGATTAATCGTTTGACAGCACTAACTATTATATATTAACATTCTCATCTGGAAAAACATGTAAAACGTAAAAATATAAAACATTTATTTATTTATTTTATGTTTTATGTAATTTTAGTTTAGTTTATTTGTAATTTAAAATATATAAAAGTGTGGGAAAACATTTTGATTTATTTCAACATTCTAATTCTGCAAACAACCATGGAAAACATTGAGTGATTTTATTATATTTTACTTTATTTTATTAAAATTGTAGTTTCGTTCTAATTTTGCAAAAAATAAACACTGTGGGATTTTTAATTTATTTATGTTAACTTCTAATTTTGCATAAAACATAAGAGTGTGAAAAATATGTTGAATATTTTATTTTATTTTATTAATTTAGTTTGAATTTTGCTTGGGTTTAAAATGGGTTGATTTATTTTAACATTATAATTTTGCAAATAAGAATTTGGAAAATATGTTTTTTATTTTATTGTATTGTATTTTATTATTACTTTAATGTAGTTCTAATTTTTCCCCCAAAAAAGGAAAAATATAAAATGTGGAAAATATTATCTGATTTTCATAGTGATTTTTATAATTCCTTTAGTGAATCGGGTATAAAAACTACCCATGCAAATAACCAACATTATCAGTAGGTGCGATTACATTTTTGTAGATTTACCCTATTATGTTTATATCGTCCTGTTCATGCCCATAACTGCAAATGCACTATTTATGTCTATTTACTTCGTTCAAGATAGCGCCGAGTATGGCCGCCGTGTTGCGAGCTCCGGGAAAGGAGCTCACAAGGAAAAGCAGAGGCGGGGGTGTTTGTTTCTATATCAACAACTCATGGTGTAATGAAAGGAACATACACTCTATTAAATCCTTCTGCTCCCCTGATCTGGAATTTCATATGCTTCTGTGTCGACCATTCTGGCTACCGAGGGAATTTACAGCGATCATAATCACGGCTGTTTATATCCCCCCCCAAGCCAATACAGACCAGGCACTCAAGGAACTGTACAGGAATATAAGTGAGCAGGAAACCGCGAACCCAGATGCAGCTTTTATTATCACGGGGGACTTTAATAAAGCCAACTTCAGAACAATAGCTCCAAAATACTTTCAACACATCACCATCAACACGTGTGGAGATCGTATACTCGATCATTGTTACACTTCTTTCCGGGACGCATACAAGTCCCTCCCCAGCCCACCTTTCTGCAAATCGGATCACTCTTCCGTTCTGCTTCTGCCTGCTTATAGGCAGAAACTGAAACAAGAAGCACCCGCCCTCAAGACAATCCAATGCTGGTCGGAACAATCGGACGCTATACTACAGGACTGTTTTTGATCACGTGGACTGGGACATGTTCCGGGCAGCGTCTGATGGCGACATAGAGGCGTATTCAGATACGGTCACGTGTTTTATCAGGAAGTGTATAGAAGACGTAGTTCCGACAAAAACAATCCGTATCTACGCCAACCAAAAACCGTGGATTAACAGCGATGTTCGATCAGCCTTGTCAGCGCGGACATCTGCCTTTAAATCCGGAAACACTGACGATCGGAAACAAGCCAGTTACGATCTCGGGAGATCCATCAAAGCCGCCAAACGACTTATAAAAACAAAGTTGAAGAACAATTCAACAACAACAACCCAAGAAGCATGTGGCAGGGCATTAACAACATCACAGGCTTTAAAGGGAATAAACCAGCTACTGTGAACATCGCCGCCTCTCTACCGGACGAGCTCAACACTTTTTATGCTCATTTCGAGGCTGATAACACCGCCCACACAGAGAATGCTCCCGCGGCTGCCGCAGAAGAGGTGAGTCCACTCTCGCTTTTTGTCGCGGATGTAACCCGATCCTTCAAACGTGTGAACATCCGTAAAGCCGTGGGCCCGGATGGTATACCAGGCCGTGTGCTCAAAGCATGCGCTTTTCAACTAGCCGGGGTTTTTACAGACATTTTCAATCTGTCCCTTTCTCTGTCTGTGGTTCCCTCATGCTTCAAAAAATCAAACCATTGTGCCCATACCAAAGAAAAATAAAATCACATGCTTGAATGACTGGAGGCCCGTTGCTCTGACCCCCATCTTCAGCAAGTGTTTTGAGAAGCTTGTCAGAGAACACATCTGCTCTGTGCTGCCTGCTTCACTGGACCCACTACAATTTGCATATCGCAGTAACCGTTCCACAGATGATGCTATTGCCTTCACCCTGCACACTGCTCTCTCCCACCTGGAAAATAAGAACACCTATGTGAGGATGCTGTTCGTGGATTATAGTTCGGCATTTAACACCATAGTGCCTGCCACACTGGTTGCGAATCTCCAGACTCTGGGACTGAACAGATCTCTGTGCAGGTGGATCCTGGACTTCCTGACAGGCAGAAGTCAGGTGGTCAGAATGGGCAACAACACATCATCCCCCCTGATCCTCAACACTGGTGCACCGCAGGGCTGCGTCCTCAGCCCACTCCTGTACTCCCTATACACACACGACTGTACAGCTACACACAGCTCCAATGTCATCGTCAAATTTGCCGATGACACAGCGGTGATAGGCCTGATTACCGACAACGATGAGACGGCCTACAGAGAGGAGGTGAGTACCCTGACTAAATGGTGTCAGGAGAACCACCTCTCACTCAACATCGACAAGACCAAGGAGCTGGTGGTGGATTACAGGAGACAAAGCAGAGAACACACACCGATCACTATCGACAAGACACCTGTGGAGCAGGTAAACAGCTTTAAGTTCCTCGGCGTTCACATCACCGAGGATCTCACATGGTCTGCTCACACAGATGCAGTGCTGAAGAAGGCACATCAGCGCCTCTTCTTCCTGAGACGGCTGAGGAAGTTTGGAACAAGCCCCAGAATCCTCAGATCCTTCTACACCTGCACTGTGGAGAGCATCCTGACCGACTGCATCACCGCCTGGTTTGGAAACAGCACTGCTGGCAACCGCAGGGCTCTGCAAAGGGTCGTGCGAACTGCCCGCCACATTGTTGGAGGTGAGCTTCCCTCCGTCCAGGATATCTACACCAGGCGGTGTACAAGGAAAGCCCGGAGGATTATCAAAGACTCCAGCCACCCGTCCCACAGACTGCTCTCACTGCTGCCCTCAAGGAGACGTCTCCGCAGCATCCGATCCCGCACTAGCCGACTGAGGGACAGCTTTTTCCCTCAGGCTGTCAGGCTAATGAACAGTCAGAAATAACCCACCCTACAACACACTCCCACTCACACAACATGCCATGCACTGCACTTTAACACAGTTCTACCGGACTACACACACACACTGCACTAATACAACAACCTATCTGCTATCACTGTACACCATACAAAGCACATCCACAACATTGCATATGCATAATCTGTTGCTCCTTTGCACAACTATCTGTTGCACAACCAATCTACTGTAAATGTATAATCTGTTGCACCTTCACATAATACTATGTATAGATGTGTACATAATGTAGATGTGTACATACGGTGTATAATGTGTATCGATAACTAAGTCTATATAGTACACTGTGTGTACTGAGTATATGTATGTGTATTTTGCACATTGTCATCTGTACAGTCTGTAAATATGTACTGTCCATATGTAAACTGTTGTTCTTTTTTGCACTGTCTGGAGCACGCTCATAAGAATTTCACTCACCAAGGCACTTGTGCTGTTCAAGTGAAGGAAATACTACTACAGTTACCAATATCTAATTATTTATCAGTGTTTGTATATAGTATGTCTCTTTATTTTGTTTTATGTGTCATTTCACCTGATCTGTAGTGATTGTGTTGAATTAGCATTAGCTCATGCAGTGAGCGTCTTTCAGCGTCTCCTGTGTAAACATGCATAATTAGATGCAGGCTTAGGCAAAAGCCAGAACTGCCAGAACTGCAGCTGGCAAAGAGAACAAGCAAAAGAGAGAGAGAGAGAGAGAGAGAGAGAGAGAGAGAGAGAGAGAGAGAAAGAAACAGACAGAGCGAGAGACGGAGGAAGGGACCGAAATTGTGTGTTGACAGGCGGGGATGTTGGTGGGGGGGTGAGAGAAACAGAGGACAGTGACTAAAAGCCAATTAATTAGGGAGAGCGGTGATGTGTGTCAGCTGCCTGTTGACATCAGCCCAGATCTCTGTTCACAGCTCTGCTAATGCCCCCCCTCTCCCCTTCACTTCTCAACATCTCCCCCCATTTATCTTCCTCTCATTCATATCTCAGCTCTTTGCTTTAGTAGTCTCACACTTGTCCTAAATGTGTACACAGAAACGCACAGAAAGACACCGATGTGTAGTCTTACACAGCTACATACAACCCAACACACAAATACTTGCAAAATCATTCCTCCTGGTACACAGCTCTTTCACAGGGCTTTGTGAGAGCAAAACATGCTCTAAATCAACCGTGTTTTTTACGTAAAAGATTGTGCATGGCCATTTCCAACTTGAATGTGTGAATTATAATGAATGATTTGTGTGACACGTCGTAATAACAAATGCCCTCAAAGGAAAGGTAGGATATGTCATAATACCCCTTTGTGTTTTATATGTATTAAATTTTTGTATTGACAACTTTGTCTTTTATTGTGCAAAAGTCTATCGGAGATATAAATATGCATGTGTAATTACGGTTGCAGATGAACAGTCAACTTGCTTTTGAGTGTTCATGGCCCGGCTTTGTCAGTTCCAGTATGGCTTACATAGAGAGGCCTATTGAACAGCCTCTAATATGGCATCTAAGTATGCATGTCTATGACTTTAGACATTCTACAAACTACGTAATTTTTATTCTACATGTCAACTAACTCTTGTTAGAATATCAGTAGACTGTTGGGTTATGGTAAGGGCTATAGAATAAGTTGATGTGCAATTGTTAAGTTATAGGCATCAAAATAAATTGTTAGCAGATATTAGATAGTCTAATACTCTAATGACTGCTAGTTGACATGTAGTTGCAAAGTTGCTTAAAGTTAGTAGAATGTCTAAAGTGAACTATTGGAATAGTGCTACCACTATTATTTTCCAGGAAATCCATAGCTTTGAAGTAGTTCGCAATGTGTCAACCACATAACAGGTCCATATCAATTTGCCAAATTATTTCAGTTATCAAAGGTACTTACAAACTACAACTACAAATAATAACCTACAAATACACTGATCAAGCAAATTATTATCACTAACAATAGGATAAAAATGATGGTATCTTTGTTTTTCCAATGAAATAGCATTTTGTTATCTATTCATTTAATAAATTTTTTGCAATAGTAACAGTATGAATAACTAGATGAATATCTGATAATTCATAACAATGGAGCACTGGAAACGATTTATAGCTTTGGGTGAATATAATCGTTGCCACAGTTGTGCCCATGAGCAAATCTTGTCACATCTACATGTAGATTCTGTGAAATAACATCCTTCCTGCCTCAGGCACACTTTAAGTGCTATTGGACCTGCTAGATCGAGCAAAGTGCCTCCTTTGAATTTCACCTCCAAAAATCACTGTGATGCCGAACCCTGCCTGGAATTAAAACACAGTAAACAGAGCGAGACTTTGCCCATTTTCTCTCTACCTGTCAGAATGAGAAAAATGGCCCATGGCAAACTATTCATCTTTCATTTGAGTGGGACCAGAAGAAAAATACGAGTTTCAGCAATGGGGTGAATCTGTGATGCACGTCTGACATGTTTCTGAATTGCTAGATAATGGTAAAATTAGACAATGTTTCCCTTCAGGCAGTCTCTATTTATAAACTTCCTGCTTGGGTAATGCACTAATTATAATTTTTACCATAAATTAAGTATTACTCTACTGGCTCAGCATGTACAGATACACACACACACGCACGCACGCACGTATGCGCGCGCAAACACAAATAGTGACATACAGTTTTGTGGCTCCACTGGGAAACTGTGAGGACATACTTTTCTGTCTGGCCTATTTGTGCTGTTTTCAGGGGTACATTAATCATTTTACACGTTCAACTTTAATATGTTAATTATGAGCCCGTCAACATCTCTGGAGAGTATTCTGTTCTGCACTCAGGCGAAAAACTCTGCAAAGCTGTGTGTGTGTGTGTGTGTGTGTGTGTGTGTGTGTGTGTGTGTGTGTGTGTGTGTGTGTGTGTGTGTGTGTGTGTGTGTGTGTGTGTGTGTGTGTGTGTGTGTGTGTGTGTGTGTTCACACACAATTAACCAAACAAAGGTACAAATGTCAACTAATTTATTTCTTGTTGTTTGTTTATTCTACAGCTGTTCATAGCTTGACTATTGTCAACCAGTCCAATCAGATGTTAATTAAATGCAAAGTGGCAGTGGGCATACATTATTTCTATGAGTTAATATGTTGCTATGTTTTTTTCACTTCAATATATATGAATAAAATAAATAACTATGTATTTGATGCTCTGTAGATGCAACTTTGTTAGTGGTGAGATCTAAATATTTACAACACAACATGTTCAGTATTTTAATTTTTCATTCACAGCTGTTTATTTTACTTTCTGCATTGGTGAAGAAACCTCCATTTCTTTCTAAGCTTATCCTTGTGGAAAAAAGTACACTTTTTATATATAGAATTTAATATAGTGCATATTGTAATGTTTTCAACACTCACTTGCATGTTAATTGCAATTAAATGAAAATGTATCATCGTTGACATTTATTTTTAGTTCAGTGGCTGAACTTTAGATTGCTTAAGAAGAACATACAGATATATAATTAAATTCATTATTAATTCTATAGTCTTTAGTAAAATGCACCTTCAAACCTATTAAGGGCACTTTTTTCACCATAATATTACTGCAGATCCACATTATCATTTACATTTACAATGTAATATATAACGTTAAAACTACTCGACTGCATCAAATCTGACTTACGTTCAAATTTGCACATGAGGAGATGATGCAGGGCTCCTCCCCAGGTTCAATAGTTGTTTTAGGGACGTTGGCAGTGGGCTCAAGGACAGGTTTCACTGAGCCTGTAGTAGGCTGAGGATCAGACTTGGGTAGCGACCCATAGCCGAAGGCCTGGATAGCATTTCCTGTGGGAAAAGAAAAGGAAAAACACATTGATTCAAAGCACATTAAGTCAGAGAGATTTTAACTCGCCAGATCCCTTGAGGAGAAAAGTAATGTGTGTCGTCTTGTCCAAGTTTGTTAGGAATGAGGCATAGCAACTGTATTTGGGGGGTCAGCAGTTCAGCTAAATGCTAATTCTGCAACGCTTGCCGATTTTGAATCAGTTAATTGCTAGAAAAACAAAACAAGACACACATCCACTCATCACACAGTCACACACACACACACACACACACACACACACACACACACACACACACACACACACACACACACACACACACACACACACACACTTGTGGCTTGCTGTCTACTGCTTCCATGAGCTTGTATCTGCTATATATAAAACACAAGTTCACTGACAGCCATTTACCAACGCCATAATAATTATTATTAGAATTATTCGAATAATGCTGCTAATGTGATGTAGACTATTGATTTCAAAATAGTTTTATATTAGCATGTTGCTAACATCAAATCCCAGGACATTAATTGTGTCTGCCAGTTTATTATGGATTATCATGTTCTCAGTAAGGATATATTGTATTTGATGCTACCTTTTAATTCACCTAAATTGAGGTATTGTTGATTTTTGCAACAACCATCACATCAAAAGCTTGCCTACAATTCCTTAAAATGCAGTCTACGAAAGCAGCTTGGTAGGTTTGGTAAGAGAGCAATGATCTACATGAAATACATGCAAATTATACTGTATCCATGCTTGTTTTGTTTCGAGAAATCTCTCTCAGCCTATCTCACAGTGGGATATCGGATGAACTGTCTCCTGAGCTTATGCCTGAAGCTCTGTAGCTTATTATCTTATGTTTTCGTTTTTCCGCTTTATTATTTATTTCACTCTCTGGAATACATTCCTGCCATGCAATCATACATTTTTGGGGGAATTTCTTCATCTTAGATTCTCTTTTGTTTGCCTTCTAATAATAATAATTATATCTCTAATAATACATTTTTGTATAACCATTGATACACAAAGTCTGTTTTCTAACATTATTTTGCAAAAGCTGGACTTTCCTTGTCAACTTAGCTGGAAACCGCTTCACTGTAATCTACTGGTATTTTCTTTGAGCATAACTCAGACAAACAACCATTTACAAGATGTTTTCGCCACAGCTATGAGCCACGACTTGCTACATGCTATTGCTAGTTGTTAAAGCTTTACTGGATAGCATTTGATTGGATACAATTATTATTATTATTTAATGCAACATATACTACAAATACTTTTACATATGTATGTTCTGCAATTACTTCTGCTAACTGTTATACTTAAAGTCTTCTAAATTGGAACAACTAATTTTGTAATTAATACACTTTAATTGTGTGGAAGTTGTGCTGAAGTCCTACTAAAGATATACTGAAGCATATTTGATTGTATTAAAATGGAACTATTGCAAGAATGCTTAAGCTACACTTTAAATAGCTTTTAAAGGCAGATATTATTCAAAGATCATACAATCTTTATCATTAGTTATATTAAAATACATTGTAGGCTTAATATTAAGAAACTGTGCACAAGTGATACTCTGAATAAAGTTTAATTATAATTTTTATATCAGTAAGTCTCAAGCAACATGTCAGTAAATATGTTAACAGATTAGATTTATACTTAGAATGAGAGAAATGCATTTTAATATATACATTTTTTACTAGAGAATTCACATTTGCAAATTCTGTGGACAAAAATTGACAATTTTCTCTTTCAAACTAAGCAAATTTCTGTTGGTCAACGAGGCAAATAAACTTAACCAACTTGAATCTTTTGCGAAACCTGCATGGTAAAATCTATCGCCCTCACATAAAATTTCCAGCTGCTTGTATTCCAATTGAAATGACTGGATTTCTCCACAAAAAAAAAAATTGTCGAGCAAAGGTACATTTTTAGCACATAGACTAAAAGCCATGCACAAAACAAATTTGCATTTAATGCTAAAGAACGATTTTAATGTCCAAAAAGGAGTCCTGTAGTAGCACATGATAACAAGTCAGGCTGGAAGCCTTATTTAGCCTCAGCCTACATATTTACTTTCTGCTAACAAGCATGACATTAGTTACAAAACAATCAGACATTTATGATTCGTGAGGTGGGTAGAGCTTACACACATGGAATACATTTTGTAATGGAAAGTAAACACAAACCATTGCAAGTCCGTAGCTGCAGCATTCAAGTAAAAATAAACCTATTTCTAAACACATATAAGTGCTCATATAAGTACCTCATCCTGAATTACTTATCAAAAAGCTAAGTATAAATTCTGAATTGAATACGAATGCTGAAAGCTAAGTGGTGAGTGAAGCTGGAAGGTACATACTTTATAGAAGAAAGGCTTTAATAACAAAAGAAGAAAGACTTACGGAGACAGGTGTTTTCTCTGAAGTCCTGTAGAAATTTCTCACACTCTTCCTCCTGATTCCCGCTGCCTCTGCAGGTACACCAGGGGGAGATGGTGAAGTTTGAGTGACCTGAGTCCATGTAGTTAGGAGTCATGTCTGTACCTATAGTGAGAACAAGTCAAGCAAAATAAGTAATTGTAGGTTACTGAATAATGTGTACCACAGTAAATTATTAAATGACATCAACATTACTTTTCAGAGGTGAAATTTAGAATATTTTATTTATTTATTGTTATTTATGTTCTTGATCAAAGAATGAGCCAAAAAAATAAACAATAAAAAAATCTATATCTATATATATGTTCAGTTTAATTCTATTTGATTTAGTTAATATTTACTAAAGATTTGATAAAATATTAATAGTACTTTTCTCATGTTCTGTTGACATTGATTTACCTTTTTTATATTATGTAATACATTTCCGTTAAAAAGTCAGTCAAATTATTTAATTGCTTTTTAAAAGTAGTATCTTATGCTCACCAAAGCTGCATTTGTTTTATCAAAAGTACTTTAATATTGTGGAGACAATAATATTTTTATAATTTAAAATAACAGTTTTCTATTTTAACATATGTTAAAATGTCATTTATTCCAGTGATGCAAAGCTGAATTTTCAGCCTAGTTTTTAATCAATGTTCTATCAATGTTGAAAACAGCTGTGCTGCTTAATATTTATTAATTATTGTATTATTATTATTTGTGTGTTTGGAAATCATGACACATATCTTTCAGAATTCTTTGATGAATGGAAAGTTCAAAAGAACAGCATGTATTTGAAATATAAATTATTGGTAACAGGTCTTTACTTTTGATCAGTTTAATGCATCCTCAATGAATACAAGTATTCATCTGTCAATTGATAAATAAATATCAATTGATACATAGATATTGAGGTCAGACAGACAGACAGACAGACAGTCAGACAGACAGACAGACAGACAGTCAGACAGACAGACAGACAGACAGACAGACAGACAGACAGACAGACAGACAGACAGATAGACAGATAGATAGATAGATAGATAGATAGATAGATAGATAGATAGATAGATAGATAGATAGATATACAAAATGACATAGAGATAGATACAAATATAGAGAGAAATATATACAGACAGTTGATAGATAGATAGATAGATAGATAGATAGATAGATAGATAGACAGACAGACAGACAGACAGACAGACAGACAGACAGACAGACAGACAGACAGACAGACAGATAGACAGATAGACAGATGATAGATAGATAGATAGATAGATAGATAGATAGATATAGATAGATAGATAGATAGATAGATAGATAGATAGATAGATAGATAGATAGATAGATAGATAGATAGATAGATAGATAGATTATGAATATTCACTTCATTTATTTCTGTTGTATAACTATATCCCAAACTAAAATAAATCATTCTTCAGCTCACCGATGAGTCTGGTGTGAGATGCAAGGCAGGCCTGGTAGTCATCGTTGAGGCAGCTGCTGATGGAGTGAGAGGTCATCTGACAGTTTGTGTGGAAATCAGCCAGTCGTGACCTTGGCACAAAAACACAACAGTAGCATGCCAACATGAAACTACTTTCAATGAAAAACAAAGTGCAGTCAGTCTATAAATTTAACTAGGGGTGAAAAAGTGGGGAAACTTTGAGCGTATGTTTATGCCTGAAGAGGCCAGCTGCAATCCACAAAGGACAGAGTTTGACTCTGTGCATGTTCAGAGGCATCTTCAGCTTCACACATCACTGCTTTTTCTTCAAGATTAGGCGGAATCATGACCATTTCTCTCTCTTTTGCTGTCTTTCATTCTTTCTCTTTCTTTTTTTCCTCTGTCCATTAGTTAGTCATCGTTGCTGACCGTGACTGCAGCATGTTTGTGGTTCAGAGGCATCTTGAGGGTCAGGCAAAGACAGGACATCCTCTCTGTACCATGAGAGAGCACAAGAGCTTCCACAAATACTTCAACTGTCCACTTATAGTTTAGCCTTCCAATCTCTGTATGTTTAAGGCAATAAATAAACCACTGGCAATTTGTTTTGCAGAGAATTTTAAACATTGTCAGACAAGTTTACAGATGCCGTTGATGTGCAGTATTTCTGTCCACCTCCTACAGGAGATCTGGGAGCACTGCTGTGTGGCCCAACAATTAAACAGACACAGCGGACGTTTCTCAACACCCACAGACATCACCAGTCCAACCACACACACACAACACATAGTCATCTGTCCTTTACATTTGGAGCCATTTCTTTGCTGTTTGGTTGCTCATCTGAACAGTTAATGACAGAACTCTGCATGATCTCATTAGCAGTCATACTGAAGGTATTGTTTGTTCGAGTGCACATATATTTCCATACATTTGCACTGGAGACTAACGCATATATTATAACATATAGACAGCCTCTATAACAGCGATGATGATGATAGAGATGTCAAATGTTTATCAAGCATTTTAGGTTAATATACTACTGAATTCATGGAATTAATAGGTTCATTTTGCCCCGCAATTGCGTCATTCATATTAAGGTAGCACAGACGAATGGTTTCTCAAACAACCCTACTATTAAAATCGGATTACAAAAGTTTGCTTGAATCACAGTATCATTTTTGTATTATATCTCCAGTCTTAAAAACTGCTCTTTCATAAACCACTTGGCAAACTATGTTGTTCAAGTGCCCTTTGTTGCACACTAAAGTTTGAGTCAGATAAAACAGTTAGAAGTGGGTCTCTGTGGAATGTAGTACTACTAAACACAGATACGGTCCCAGCGGCATCCGGTGTGTATTTAATTCATACACCCTCCCTCCTTTGTAAATGCACCTTTTAATTAGCATGCAGCTAAAGACCGTGCTGTGATTTACATGTCTAATTACATCTGTTCGCTGCTGGAATCAAATGGAGAAGTGCAAAAAATATTGATGTACCAGTTGGGTTCCCAACATGATATAAATACTTGAAAGGATAGGGGCTGGAAGTCATAAAACTTCACAAAACTTTCCAAACTCATTGTCCTAACTTTGTAACTATTGCACAATATAATAAATGGGTAATATGTTTTATATCCTGTAATACATTTACAATGTTTTTGTTTTTCAAAGCAAAACAAACAATGTCAAATGAAAAAATATACTTGACACAATTTTGGCAAAGGCAAAGTGTATTCCAATGCATTCACTTGTAAATAATGCAAAAGCCCATATCCTAAATAAATTATTGCAAGGGTGAAAAATCAAGGCTTACTCTTACTCTTTTGCCCTGAGAAAATACAAAACAAAAACAGTGCTACAGTCTGTTGTGAATGAACCTTTAATTTGAAACACATTGCTCAGCAGCGGTGTGTGTTGTAAAACTTCTAAAATTCAGAGGCAAAGTTCCCTCTCAGTGCTTGTTTTATCTTCAGTCCAATGTAAATTAATTTACTGGTTACATGTGATCATTTACAAAGTTCCCAGTTACAAAGTGCATGGAACACTATTTTTCTTACATTACACTCTCAGAAAAAAGGTAAAGCTGTCACTGTGGTGGTACCCATGAGGTATAAAAGCTAGAAGATACATATTTGTACCCTATTTACTCCTAAATGCTACATATTAGTCCCTTAAAGTTACATATTAGTATGGAATACTAATGTATTCAGTATGGAATACCGCCACTGAATAAAAAATGTAAAAGATTGTTGCGACTTCTCGCAATTTTGACTTTTTTTCTGAGAATTGTGACTTTATGTCTTGCAATTGCGAGTTCATAATACGTAATTTTGACTTTGTTTCTCAGAATTGCAAGTTTATATCTCACAATTATGACTTTTTAACTCAAAATTGCAGTTTGTATCACACAATTAGCAGAAAAAAAGTCATAATTGTGAGATAAAAAGTCGTTATCGCATTCATTAAGTAATTGCACAAAAAACCCTGCAAAAATAGGGCACATTGTACTGTATTCATATGTACATGTAGGAATTTTCCATATTCCCTTTTTTAACAACAGATGTTGCATTTTACTTCTGTTGTGTTTCAGACTTCATGGAAATGTCCATAAAAATGAACAGATTCTACTTCTTCATTCTTTTAAAGTGTAGCCAATCACAACAATGTGAATGCACTGACTTTTTACCTTTATTCCTTAGTAATAAAATAATGATCTCAAAGGAGGCAAAATAGATGCAGTCTCCCTCTGAAAGAGTGTTATTTTATAGAATGAAGAGTGGTTTATACATTGCTTGATCATTTATTTTATAATATTTGTTTTATTTTTGTATTGTTGATTATTTTCCCTCTGTGTCCTTCTGGGAAACAACAATCCTGTTCTTCTGATACATCTTCTGATGCTCACAGGCATAATGACAAGTGATGTACACTGTTTTCCCGTGTGATCAGGAATTGAAATTGATGCTTGTCTTAGACTCAATCAATAGTAATATATCTTATTCCCTCACCTACAGCTACAACATTATCAGAGGACAAAGACTCTGAAACTGGACCTCCTTTAGTTTCTACTGCATTGACCAGCTAATGAAGCAAATAATGATTGTCTTATTTTTTATATGTCTAATTTGTTCTTTCGCTTTTATGGTATTAGTTGAGCACATTGCGATTTTCCTTTTTGTTTCAGTGTAATCAGATTTTTCCCCCTACTTTTAGACAGAATTTTCTCCATCTTCCTTATTGGTCAAATTAAGTACTCATCCTGCTAATGTGTTTCAGCCAAAAGAGGAGGGTTGTTTTGTTTTTTATTTCTTTTGGGAGCTGTTGGTAACTAAAATTAATCTTATTAGAAGAGGATATGCAAGTACCAACCAAACAGTTGTTATTCATGGCAAAAGCGAGACAAGATAGACCAAGAAAGAAAAGTTGTAGCTGCATATTTTTTTCTTTCAGGTGAGGACAATATAACTGCTATAATTTACTGCTCACTTGAAGTTTAGAAAAGGCTATCTAGGATTGTTTGGGCAGAAAGTGCTCTGGCATCAAGATAAAGCACATTTCAGTTCTCACTAGGACTCCTCTATTATACCTGAGCGGACCACTCACTGCTGAAATTACAGCCTGTCTGCCTTCGAAGGGTTAGAAGGGTCCTTTTAGATTCTCTATTCTCTGAGAAAACCCCAAAATGAGCACCGCTAACAGTTCTTTCATAAAAAGAAAAAAGAAAAAGATGCTTCAAATACTGTAATTTGGTCAGTTTTTGTGATAATGAATTTTGATTCAGTGCTCTTCAGGCAAATTGTTAATTAATATCTTTACAACAATACTTGTGATTGCTATGGACAGCACTAAAAGAGAGGCAGTAGCATGTATCTTATAATTCAAAGTGCACAGGAATTAAAATGGAGCAGTAGTTTGTACTTGTTTTTCCTTTTCTAGAATATGTATGTCTATTCGCTTTACTCTTGTGCTTGATGGACCTTTGTTTGGATATTTAACATGAATAAAAATGAGGTTGTGAAGGACAGACGTAAATTTACACACTTTCCAGTGTCTTGGACCCCATTGACTTTCGTTGTACAGACAAACACAGTTGAAATATACCTCAAAATATCTAGCAGCAGTACATCCTATGGAACAGACTGCACATACTGCATGTTTATCCCTAATAGGGTCAAACGGTACTTGTTAATCAAACAGTGAGAATAAATTCCATAATCTGATGGCACAGAGGCCAGGTTTGTAATCTGATGGCACAGAGGCCAGGTTTTCTTCCAACTTTTTGAAGTTGTTTAGCAAATACAGATTAAAATCTGCCTTCATTGCACATGGAGAGCCTGAAGCTATGCCTCTCAATTGGCAAATTATGGAGTCACCATGTAAGAACTCTCCTGATGCTGGCTTGAAGGACAAAGAGCTGAGCCACTTTGAAACTAATGATTGACACTGACAAACAAAAGAGCCCTGCACCTTTCGTCTAGAAAGCAATTGAAATGGTCCAATCTCTATTGAATTTCAGACTTATCGATGTTGAGGGCCATTACTGGGCCTTATTACCTTAGATTCATCTTTCAGCAGCGAGGGGGGCATGTTCAGATTTATCGATTCACCCCAGAGAGAAACATTTCTCCTCATATATTGTATATAGTAAACTTGAAATATTTAACTTAAAAGGAAACAGTCCATATGATTGTGGGCTTAAGAAACTGTACAGCATGTTTAATTTAACACAAATAAAACGAGGCTATGGGGATAGAAGTGCATTACCTCTGTGTCGACTGTTTCTTTCTCCTTCAAAAAGAAGATATTATGAACAGTATTGGGGAAAGTTACTTTTAAAAGTAATGCATTACAATATTTCTTTACTACTTGAAAAAGTAACTAATTGCATTACTTGGTATGGGAAGTAATGGATTACGTTACTTTTGAGTTACTATTTAAAATCTGGGCAGGGCTTGCTTGTTTGTTTTCAATAATTGCTCACAGGGAAACTGCTCAGTTTCCCACATTCTTCAGAATATCTTCCTTTGTGTTCAGCAGAACAAAGACATTCATACAGGTTTGGAACTACTTTAGGGTGAGTAAATGGTGATAGAATTTTGGGGGTAAACTATCCCTTTAAGGAAATGTAAATTCTCGTCTGTACAGTAGAGGGCACAGCTCAAACAAATTGCATGATGAATATGATGAAGGAGAAGAAAGTTCAGTACTGATCTGCAATAACAAAAGTGAAACACAAATGTGTTTTTGCTTAGTATGGTTGAATTGGATCATCGAAGGTCAGTAGCAAAGACATTGGTTAATAAAATGGAATTAAATCCACAAATTATATTTGTCCTATTTAACATATTTAATTGTTGCAGGTTTGAATAATATACTGCATTGTTTGCATTTGACTGTTTGGATTAATTTTGAGGAATATTTAATGTTTGTCCAGGTGAGATGAGTAAATACATGTTCATTTAGTCTAGAACTACAGTAACGCATTATGTTCACACAGTGCACACAACACCTCTGCACTTAGTCCAAATTTCTCTCAACATGGCAACACGAGAGCTGTCAGTAAGACAAAAAGGGAAACAAAGTAACTGGCATTTCTTATTTGAAAAAGTAACTCTGATATTTCCTTCTAAATTAAAAAGTAATCCGTTACATTACTAGTTACGTAAAAGGTGGAAAGAGTACGGAAATATTCTACTCAAGTAAAAGTACCATTACATTAATGACATTTTACTGAAGTACAAGTAAAAGTACTGGAGTAAAAGTAAAAAGTAGCTAATTTAAAATGTACTCAGAGTAAGAATGACTTAGTTACATTTTAACAGTGGGAGGGACACAAAAATAGTATAGGCCAAGGGTGTCAAACTTAGTTCCTGGAGGGCCACAGCCCTGCACAGTTTAGATATAACCCTAATTAAACACATTTGATCCAGCTAATATAATAATTTAGGCTTATTTGAAAACTACATGGGTAGTATGTGTGTTGGAGCAGGGTTGAAACTAAACCCTGCAGGGCTGTGGCCCTCCAGGAACTGAGTTTAACACCCCTGGGATAGGCCTATACATCTCAAACTAGTTGTTTTTAATTAAAGGAATCAGTTATTTAGAATAACAAGTCATTTTGGCTGTTACCAGACAAATTAAATCAGTATCAACAAAATTCATCTTTGCAATGGAGAGGAAAAACAGAAGCTTCATCAGAAGTGGCATAGATGTATTTACACACTGTTTAATGCAGGACATGAATGCATTTAGCCTGCAGTTACAAATGCAGAAATAATGTTTTGATAAATAAGACATACAATGTTGAATACTCGTTTGAAATTATAAAAAATAATAAAAATATACTTTAAATGTGAAATTAAAACCGCCAGTAGGTGTCAGCAAGTCACTGTTAAGTGAGTCATTGCGATTGAACCAAATAATTTATATTGTTGATTAATTCAGGAAAGAAACAGTCATTGCTCAGAGATGTACAACTGTGCTATAGTGGCTGTGTTTGTAATAATTGTTGTTGTCAAAATAGAGCAAGAATAGGCAATATAGTGTTTAAAATGAAAACCCCCAACTCTGATTATGAAGAATGTGTCAACTCTTTCTGTCCACAGCACAATTGAAATAGTTTGAAAATAGTTCAACACGACAATAAAATTAACCACTGCACATCTCTGAGCAGCACAGTGTTTCTGAACGAATCAGTTGAGTGAATAATTCAACGGCTCACTCATAAAGACAGTGGTTGCGTCTGAAATTGCATGCTGTCCTACACCTCCTACTGAACAGATGGACATTCTATTCTATTTTATTCTATTCTATTCTATTAAACGCCACAAAACTTTGAAACAAAGCCGCTTCAGATTCCAGGGTTTTACTCTACCAAAGATATCTATGCCATTAACTCATCGCTTCACTTAATCCATTCTCTTTCCATATGAAGTCCTGACTCTTACAAATATCTTGCTCATCCTAGTCAGGGTTATGTTAGAGCAGATAAGTGGGTCAGGCTACCTGTGCTAAAATCGATCTGTTCTTTGCTTTCTCCCTGTGAGAGCCTTTCCAAATCTCTCAGACAAATCAGATGCGGTGGAGGAAAAACAACAGAGTGGAGACTTCAAACATTTTGATATGTCGCATTGATCCAACTTCACATCTATGCACGAAAGAGCTTCTGAGCTGAACAAGCCACATTATTTGATGCTCAAGTGCCTCCTTTGTCTTTTGTGTCTTTTATGGGTCTTCTTACTCATCTGTTGTGATACTTTAACACAGCCTTAATGTCCAAACAGAGTTTTTAGTTAAATAATTTAGGTATACCCTTCTGAAGTAGTGAAGAATGATTATTACATGGTCCATAGTCCTGGACATGTCTGTTTTGGTCAGTCACTCTTGATATTCATACTGGCAGAGATATTTTTCTTGGTTTGTCTATGCTTACTCTATTATTCTATGTTTACACCACATCACTTGCATCTGTCATTAAATGTGCTATGTTTCAAAACCTAGTGAGCTACCTACAGAGGCATTTCATTTGTGGTATGCTCCCAACACAAAGGCTGTTCTAGTCTTCTAGCCTACAGCAGATGCCAAGTTTTGGAATTTTAGAATAAAAATTTTAGGGAACCATCACACACATCTTTTGTGGAAGCAATCCCAAAATGCATTGTGCCTAAAGGCCTGTTCACACCAAGGACAATATACCAATTACTATAAAGTTTGAACAATTGTTCTAATTCTGGGAGAATAGTAAAGTCTACAGAGGAACAATGTCAACAATATCACTTTTATAACTAAAAGTTAATAACTATCTTATCACTTTTTCTACTTGTTCTACTTTTTGACAGTGTCAGACTCCATCTGACTTTAAAGCACTTGAGTAACATCTCAGGTTACGTATGTAACCATGGTTAACCACCGAGTGGGGAAAGAGACACTGCATCCTCAAGGGGTCGCTATGGGGAACGCCGTTAGCTTGACCCGTGCCTGAAGCATACATACAAAAACACAACTTTTTGGCTGGCGACAGCCTATGACGTCACTACCGGCGCGACCACAGTATAAAGGGCGCCGGGAGAATTCATCATCCACTTCTTCGTCTGAAGCTTGCGTCCGAAGCATGGCACAAAGCCTAGAGGGAACCACGGTTATAACTTCGAACTGCGTCCTCTAGGAGTGCAAGCCAAACACAAAGGTGAGCACTAAGTACCAACTCTACCAGGCTAAGGGAGTTGCCCCTGGTACGGTTTGATGGCTGTCAGTGACATTATTCCCTTCGGTCAAAGACCCGAGATGCATACCCTAAAAACTTTCCCATTAGGGGCCAGGACTTCCAGCCCCAGGGTAGAGCTCAAAGGCTTGGAATCAGAAGAAATTGATTCCTTTAAGGGGATATGGCCAAGCGCCTAGTGGTAGTAACTAGGTCCTGGTCGGTCACCCAGGGGTTACCGCTTGCTCTGCACGAGCTCGCTGAGGGAACTGTCTCAACAGACCCTTGGTAAAGACACACTGTTCAAACCCATAAATATTGGGACAAATAAGTAGAGTGGGGCAAAGGCAAAACCGGGCCTGACCAACTCAAAGAAAGGGCACAAAGCCGCAGCGCGTAACCCTTACCATACAGGATTTTAGAAAGAACACAGAACACTTGATGTGCGATCTTACCCCCGCGTGGATTTTAGAAAGTGCACAGTGACTTACCAAAACATGGATTTAAACTAGAACATTGATGCTACTGGTTCAAGAAGCTGTGGGAAGTGAAGAAATCAGGCCTCAACGTGAGAGGATAACTCGAAACACTCTAAGGGGAGTAGCTTGCTCGAAGGTGACCCTTCTAGAGGAGGGGAGCACTACTAAACCCAACACTAGAACAACCCATTTGTTTAGCAAAGGGAAGGGAACAGCATGCTCATAGACGACCCTCTACAGTGAGGGGAGGATGGCTCACCAGGAAGGCATGTTTTATTAGCCTAAAAACTCCGGAAAACCCTCCTATGAAGCTGCTCTAAGAGTGGGCTATCTACTTATAACCCTGGAAGGTGAGACAGCACACTCTAGGCAAGGGCTCAGGGAGCCCGCTACTTAAAAACCCTAGGAAGGGGAGCAGTCCCTGAGCTAGCCCATGGCTATTCTCAGATAGCTAGGCTCTAGGAAAATGGGACCCGACTACCCAGACCACAAAGAGTGGGCTGTCTACTACAACCCTAGCAGGGATGACGGCACTGTCTAGGCAGAGCTCGGGGGGACCGCTACTTAAAAACCCTAAGAAGGGGAGCAATCACCGTGCTATCAGCAGCTGGTCCCACCCAGCTAGCTCTAAGAGTGGGCTATCTACTTATAACCCTGGAACGTGAGACAGCACACTCTAGGCAAGGGCTCAGGGAGCCCGCTACTTAAAAACCCTAGGAAGTGGAGCAGTTCCTTAGCTAACACATAGGTATCCTCAGATAGCCATGCATTGCACACTTCCTTGAGGCTGCCCAGACCACAGGAGTGGGCTATCTACTTACAACCCTAGCAGGGGAGATAGTGTTATCTAGGCGAGGGCTCAGGGAGACCGCTACTTAAGACCCTAGGAAGGGGAGCAATCACCGAGCTACCCCATGGCTATCCTCAGATAGCTAGGCTCTAGGAAAAGGGGACCCAACTACCCAGACCACAAAGAGTGGGCTGTCTACTACAACCCTAGCAGGGGTGACGGCGCTGTCTAGGCAGAGCTCGGGGGGACCGCTACTTATAAACCCTAAGAGGGGAGCAATCACCGTGCTATCAGCAGCTGGTCCCACCCATCTAGCCACAAGAGTGGGCTATCTACTTACAACCCTAACAGGGGAGATAGCACACTCTAGGCAATGGCTCAGGGAGACCGCTACTTAAAAACCCTAGGAAGGGGAGCAGTCCCTGAGGTACGGAGGTACCAAAAAGCTCGGAACCTGGGTTCATTATAGTTCTTAGATAACTGTTTCTTACCAGAATGCACGCTTCAAACAGAGCAGTCAGTGAAAGACGAAAAAAGTGGATGATGTATTCTCCCAGCGCCCTTTATACTGTGGTCGCGCCGGTAGTGATGACATAGGCTGTCGCAGGCCAACAAGTTGTGTTTTTGTATGTATGCTTCAGACACAGGTTACGCTGACGGCGTTCCCCATAGCAACCCCTAGAGGACGCAGTTCGAAGTTCCCATGGAGGGGAATTAAAGTGTCAGACATAACTGCACCGCGTGCTTCAACTACTTAAATGTTATGTATATAACAACAGTGGTTGAACAATGTGCTGTCAGCAAAAATGTCAGCCATAAGACCAAGAACTACTCAAATCAGCTATGATTAAAAGTCAGATAAAATAGATATGAATAGATATGGCTCTTTATAGTAATAAACAGAATGTCTGGCATCTGTTGGTGTGGACGCTAATATTGCTATTGTTATTGGTATCTTTATAAATACTGTTCTTGGTGTGAATGGGCCTCAACTCCAGTGAATAAATAAATCCAAAATGAATGACAATTTGAGAACAAAGTTGAATTAGAAATGAACATATATCACTCAAAACTGAATAGTATTACAATATTTAATACTTATTCAATTATGTTTTAAAGTTTGTTAGAATATAATGCTGTTAGTTTAGCAAAATGCTAACATCAAACTCTACTGAAATTGTGAGTTGAGTTACCTAGCTAGAACAAATTGTTCACTTATAGGTTCCCTGATGGAAGATTAATGCTGCCTTCTAAAATAACCTTTGTAGGCAATAAGTTAGAGAGGCAGGTTATGGAAGAGATATAGGCCCATAGTGTTTCTTATCATACTTATAACAATGTTAACTTATGTCAGTTCCTTTGTCTCATGTAACCATTTAATTTGTTTTATTTGTAACCACTTAAGCATTTTAGACAAAATATAAACATGTCAAACAATCTCAACCTCGACAAGGAAGCTTCTCTTTCTCCCAAGGTCTTACATTCTCACTGTCTCTTCATCTTAATTAAAGGTACACAGTAGTTGCCTCCAGGTGTGTAAAATCCCTGCATTATCACAAGTGACCTGGTTTTGTGGAGCACACCCAGACAACAGCTGAATCATGTTGCTTACACAACAGAAAAACCACCAGATCCTTCAATGACACTATTTTAATTCAGCCCCTTGTCCAGATTTGTATTATTCTGTGAGTGGTTTAATACAACTCACTTCTCGCCAACAAAACTAAATTTACTACATGATCCATCAAGTGCATCCATAACCCTTGACTTTGTTTGACTTAATAACCTCCAGTTATTTTCACATTACATATTTACTCAAGTTTCTGCGCTGGCAGCTGCTGCCAGAGTCATATTCAAGACACTGTTTTCAGCCAATGCAGTCACTGGCTTGGTGCCCTTCTACCTGCAATCCATTACCTTACTGTACACCACACTCAGACTGATGTGACTGGCTACATCCAATTTGGTCGTCAAGGGTTTCCTATCACTCCACATAAAAGCCATTTCACTTGGCCAGGTCAAGGAATCTTTCCATACTTCAGCAGAATGCTCTGTGATGTGCTTAGTACATATATAAATCAGTAGAAGAAGCCAGATACAAGTTGATTATATAGTTCTTGGTGCCCATTAAAATCACTGTAAAAACAACACTGTTTTGATGTGGTGATTAACATACACATGCAAAAAAAGCACATGCAAAGTAATTAATTCTATTGCAAAGTAATTTGTTCTATTGTGTTATTTGAACTTTTCTGGTTAATATATTTTTTTTAATGTTCTAAATTGCATAATAGCCAAATATATTTAAATACATGACATGGAGGTTTAAATAGAAATGACTTTATTCAGCAGTACCATATTTCAAAGTCAAAAGTCTTATCTGCTGTAAGTCCAGAGTAAATTGTTAAAAAGATTACTAACAAATTTAGCTAATTTAATTGATTGTAATTTAAAACTATATGACATTTATACAATTGCAATTAACATGCAATTTGGTTTCAGAAAAAATACAGTTAGCAAATATAAGTATGCATATTTTTAAATATATTACTTACACAATAAGTGTCATGAATCTGGTCTATGAACTTCCTTTAACTCACCACCAGAGGTCACTCGCTCACCACATGGAATCTTGCACTACACTAACTGTTGCACTCCACCTCAGACTACAATTCCCATCATCCATTGCACTGACGACACACACAGCTGATTGCACTGAGCACACACTCTACATAAACCATGGACTTCCTCGTCTTCTCGGCCGAGTATTGTTTAGCATTCTCCTAGTGTTAGCTACTTACCAAGCCTTTCCGTTTTTGTGTTCATTCTCCTGTATTGATCTGCGTTTTTCACGCCGAGTGTTAGCTGCTTTACGGAGCCATTCCTAGTTTCCGTTTCTTATTTTAGTTTAATTCTAGTCTTTCCGTGTTGCCTTGTTATCTGGTTCCTGACATTCTGCCTTGTATATTGGATTAAACCTTTGGATTCCATTTGGACTCTCTTTGCTCCTGCCTGGACGATTGCTTGTGTACCTGGATTACCCCTCTTGTCAAGCCCTCTGGATATTGTTTGCTGATCGAAGACCACGCCCGTTTACTTGAGTACTCATCTGCCTTGCCCTCAATATACCTGTTTGCCATTTGTTAGACCCTGCCTGTGTTTTTGACCATGTCTATTAATAAAAGCTTGCACATGGATCCGCACGCCTCTCGTCTTGTCGGCCCCGTTACAATAAGTACTGTTTTTTTTAAGTACATTAAGGTAAACCTCTTTTTCACAAGGGCATGAGAGCACCACTTTTGTTAAACAAGCTAAAATGTCTCAAGAACGTATGTTATTTTTATTCGGCTGTGCTGTGTCCCACATTTATGAACACCAGAAAACATTCTCTGTGAAACGTCCAGTGTAGACAATAGGCATTAAGGCACCCTGTCTACATTTTGGCACACAGCTCATTTACGCAGTTTCTTGGGAGTCCTTGTGGCATTTAAGTGTGACAAGAATCAACACATAAAATTTACTTTGACAATTTGGTGATACCTCTGTTATTCAATTACCTCCTGCTGCGACATGCATATTTAAGCCTGCCACATCTGGCATTACTGCGCAAAGATAAATAAACTCAGTAGTGGGACAGGCTGCTCATTTGGCATGTTACCCGTATTTGGAAAACACACATCCTACTGCACGAAAGCCTGTCAGATCCATATACTTCTTTGGCAGAACCCTGACCCGGCTCCTATTGTGGAGGGATCGATAGCTAACCCTGTCCGTCTGTGCTATATTTGCCTGGGCTGTATGCTCCAAACCAGTCTTGACTGCTCCTATATTTGGCCTCCCACCAGTCCCCATCAAAACAGATAAACAACATTCCTGTACTATAAATCAGAGTTAAACATTTTTGCATGTATTTGGGGGGAGGGGGTAAATCAAGCAAGTGATTCTGTGCAAATGGTGCTATAAGAATATCCTTAAGCTACATTCTTCATTCTAAAAAAAATAAAAAAATAAATTGGTGTCTGATTCGGCTTGTCGCAATGGTCAGCACCGTAGCGTCACAATAGACACAAATTCAAACATAAAATGAAAATGGCAGGCTTCAAATGATCCCAATCACAACAGCAAAGAGCATAATCTACAACAACAATCATCCTGAAAACAGACATCTAAATCCATCAAAAGTGGAGACACTGCAGCATCTGACCTAACGGAATGACTTAAGCAAATACTAGCTGGTCACACTGGCTTGGTTTGCAGGTTTTAGAAGGGTTTAGGGTAAAGACTAATCTGATAACCCAGTAACAAAAATATGGTCTAAGAATGTTCTGTTAACTTTCCCATTAAGTCATGAAAATATTATTTCTGAATGGTCAAACCATCTTTTAAATGTTCTAAACATATTTTGGGGAATTTTAAAGGAACATCCCATTTGATTATTTTGCAGACGTTATGGGAACGTTACTTATTTGAATATTTACTGAATGTTCTGTAATTAAACAAATTGTAGATGTACATACAACTTAAATATTTAGAGGAAAAAACCCTCCATGAATAATATTATAAATAATATTTTTGTGTTAATTTTGTGTAAATTTTGAGAACATTTTTTAAGACCTGACAACTTTGATAATTTTTTTTTAATATTGGAGAAATGTTTGTTCATAAATTTGAGTGAACCTTGTCAGAATATTAGCCAAAGTTCTGAGGCTGATTAGACCAGTAGTCTTATTTTTTCTCTCTTAAGCAGGATTGTGTGACTACTTTACAGATACTTTGGTCTAAAATGCATAACCATTTATGGTAAAATTAATCACAAAAATGACAGTACAAACAAGAAATATAATCTCAGTGAATCTACCATATGCAATTCCATTTATACCTTATTTCATACAGCCTCCATTTAAATTGAAAGGCCCGTTCACACCAAAGAATAATGTCTATATTAGTGTCCACACCAACGGATGACAACATATAAGTTGCAGTTATGTTTTCTGCCACTTTAAATGCTCAAGCTTTATAAAGCCGGGTGGTTTTGCCTTTAATAAAACCATGATAACTTGCATTTAATATTGCATAGACCAACACTAAATAATACGGCATTGAGAATAAGTGGCATTGAGGCAGTATGTAAACATTAGAACTTAGTAAACAAATCATATCAGTAGTCATGCTGCTTATTCAGGCTCTGGAAATTAAATACGCCATGAACTTTCACTCGACTGAACTGCTCAGAATGAAACTCCAAATAAATAACACGTTTTGCTAAAAAGCTCAGTTATTTTGCTGTGGAAACTATTACATAAGATGGATAATACCAGGACTAGGATTTGGGCAAAAAACAAAACAAATGCATTAATTTGTTGTGTCATATTGACATAAATAGGGCATGGTTAGGGGCAGTCAAGTCAAGCTCAACATGCTTTATGAAAGCAAGAGAACAGACTCTCAAAAAGAGAGGAAAGACATGTAATGCCATTTAACTAACTTGGTTGATTCTGATTCTTTTATTTTATTCCTTTTTTTCCCGCTATGTTAAATATACTGTATACACACTATAAAATATATTTTTTTAACTGCTCACTGAAAATTCCACAAATTGCTGTAAAAAAACATTTTGGAGTGTATATTGCAAGTTATTGACAAAGTATTGAAAAATATTATAATAATAAAATATAATACAGTGTACAGTGCTCAGCGTAAATGAGTACACCCCCTTTGAAAAGTAACATTTTAAACAATATCTCAATGAACACAACATTTTCCAAAATGTTGACATGACTAAGTTTTATATAACATCTGTTTAACTTACAACATGAAAGTAAGGTTAATAATAAATTTACGCTGAGCACTGTACCTCATTTTTCATTGAACACATGTATGAGTAATTCATTATAAGTTAAGCTTCCTTCAGAGGCATATGTGGAGGGGAATCAACTAAAATCCAGATCTGGCTTGTTCCGGCACAAATTAAGCCCTGTGAGAAGACAGAAGATGAGGGGAAGAAGAAAGAGGAATGAAACCAGAAACCAGATTCAAACTCATGTCACCCTAACACAATGTACATACATTCCTGATGCTCCTTGCCAAGGCCCAAAGCAACTGACCTCTAGTGACATTTGACCGGGATGAGATACTGACAGTGAATAAGGCTATTGAGATTGGCTCAAACAGTGTTGAATCAGTGAGTTTGTGGAGCCTCCTGTGGCTTATAGACGAGCCCTGTATGAGGCCACAGTGTCATTCATTACCCAGTTCATCATGTATTCCTCTGCTCAGACAATGCCATCCTTTACAGCTCCGACTGCAGCCGCGGCCAATGAGAGATGATGTGATGACAATTTCCACTGCAATGGATTCAAGCCATGAGGCAAGGACGGATGGAGATTGTGGAGATGGATGGGAAGGCAGGCTTATTGTTAGTCGGCCCGGTACAGTTGAAGCACTGTATTACGCTGACTGTGACATTCATGTTTAACAACGTCAATCCAAACAGCGATCAGTCATTCAAGATGGTGAATTGATACAAATAAAAAAGTTTTGGGTGAACACACACAAATGCATGGGCTACATTGTAAAATGTTATTGTGATTTTTCAGAATAGTCCTGGCTGCTAGTTTCTTTTCACAGTATAGTTTTACAGACCAGTAAACGTGTGAGCATTTCTGTCCCAAATAATAAGTGCGTTTGATTTCCAGTGAATGCATTAAGTTATTAAACATATTTCTATCATGACAACTCTTTGAGAGTTTAGCATAGTAATATACATGGCAATATTAATGTGGGTCTTGGCGGAATAGATCTGCAACGCTGCGGCGACAGAGCAAGTACAAAGACTTGCTACAGCCAATACATCCACAGACATGCTGCTGTGAGCATGTAGGAAATTCTGCTACTGCACATGCAATATATGAAATAACCCCATATTTAACATACATCATATTACCTTTGAGCATATTTATACAGGTGGAGCTGGGGAAGGTGGAGGGTTTCTGAAGCACACTGCAACTGCTACAGCAAGCACTAGCCAACTATTTGAGCTGATGGCAGTTGAGCCATGTGAATAATGCTGTGATTATATCTCATTTAGATCTAATGACCTGAGGTATCTAGCATTTCATGACAGAACTTTGCATATTTTAATGCAATATACTTTTTGGATAAATTAAACAGTATTACATTTAAAATAAATGTTTTCTATTTGAATATGTTTTAAAATGAAATTCATCCCTGTGATGGCAAAGCTTAATTTTCAGGAGCATTTATACCAGTCTTGTTTCTCTTATCACGTGCAACGTTTGTTCTATTTGACCATAAGTGCCCTGCGAAGTGAACATTACCGGATATTCCGCCATGATTCCATTTCAAAATTAGCGTATATGTTCCATAAAAAGGGCATTAAAATGTGCGAGATGTGAATTTAAATATGATTTATTTACAGAGGTGTATAATGCACACTTCACGCTTCTCTAGTAAGTTTCGTCTGTATGTGAAGACGATGCGCAGAGCAAATCCGTTATTGACTGTTCCGAAGTGAAGTAAACTTCAATGTATTTCCCCTACTCAGGAAGTAGGGAGCAAAGAACAGTGTGGGATCATATTAATCTGAACACAGTTAACCCTTTACGATTCCTGTAAAATTAGCCTAAAACGCCTAAAAAAGGCATACCCAAAGTAAATTGCATGCTGTTCTTGGGCCATTTGGATGATATGCATGGTGTTGGTCTCCTTTGAAAGGTGACACTCTGAGGTCAGAATCAATTTAAGTCTTACTGATATTGAGTAATATCACTTTGAATACACTAAAAAAAGAAAAAAATAATTCCGCCTGCATTTTTTTTGTAAATAGAAGCCTGCAGATGACTATAGCTAGGAGGTATGAGCTGAAAATACATTGGGATCACAGAATGAAGCCTTACCAAGCCAAATTTCGCATTTGATAAACAATATATTAGAAAATTAGTGTTTTACACATGTTTATCTAATTTTATGTCTAGGCGCTTCCAAAAAAAATACACTTGGGAGACTCCAAACGACCCTTTGTAACCAACGACACATACAATGCTGTAATTCTTGAATGCTTTAATGTACAGTGATCATTTTGGGCTCTAATGAAAGGTTACACTTAGAGCTATTCAATTTCTCATCCAGATTTAGTGTCAATAATTGCTCCCATATAGTAACTGAAGCATAAACACATTATTGTGACATCTATTTATAGAATCCAAAATGTGTACACTTTTAAAATGACATTTATAATTTATATTATAAATGATTTATATCATCTAAATAAATATTTTTCCTATATTTCTATTTCTGTACATAGTACATTATTTAATTTGTGGGTTTTTTTCTTATATTGGTGTTATATTGCATCCCTACTGTGTTATTCCTATGTATGTCTGTACTATCATGCATGTCTGCATTATGTCAACAAAAAGTAGTCTGATAAAGACACTGATTGTACTTGCTGTGTTTATTGTATCTTAAAATGGTTTACGTAGTTGAAATCACAAGAATCTCAGCTTTCCATGGATATATGACGTCCAACTTTTTTTTTGTTGAGTTTTTGTGTCTGACGACTTTACCCTGTCAACACTAAAGGGTTAATGCACCTAGCTCTCTTCTAACGAGCTGGTTATCTGAGTCAGGTGTGTTTACTATGAGAGACATGCAAAATATGCGTGGGGGTGGGGGGGACTGGGATTGGGAGCCGTTGGAATAGTAGTATATATGATTGGGAACACTAATTACCACAATGGTGACATCCAATAAAACTCAGCTATTTACACTCATCCCATAATGCACCACATTCACAGTAATTTCTGACATATAAAATCCTGACAATTGTATAACACTGTAATTAGTATTTATACATATAGTTAGCAGCACTACTGGTTTGCACTGCAGTGTGAAAAAGTAAACCCTGCGATTCATATATCCTAAACACGAAGCGGTCATCAGAGGGAAGAGAGGCCTTTTTTGCCTACATTATCTGTCTTTCTATTTCACATAAACACACACCCACGTCAACACCTCCACAGACATGCCTCCACACAGAGCAAAGAAGAGATTTATGTCCATCCTTTGCAATCACACAAACATGGAGATTATATGACTGCTTGCATACATCGGGTGCAGCACAGATACATTACCAAAGAGCCTAATTCTAAACATAGCACATTTATGCCACACAAGAACCAATCAGTCCTCTTAAAATTCCTCATTAATGCTGCTTCATATCTCCAGTTAACTTATATCTCTGATCTCTCCTGCAAAGTGCTTTCATACTGCTTCAAAGTCAAAAATCAGCAGGGAAACATGCAGTACAGATGATTCCCAGATCGAGCACTTCAACTACGCATTCAATTATTTAAGGAAACAACAGGAACAGTGTGTTCTGTCCTATAATAAATGTGTGCATGTGTGTCCTTGCATGATTATTTATTTTCAATCGTTCGAGGGAGTATTTGTATAATTGGTCTCAATTAATGCTCCAGCGATTATTGGGTTATGCATATGTGCTCAATGAACCTATCAGTCACCGCTAAATGCACATTACTACCAAAGGCCTTGTTAACAAGACCAAATTGTCTCAGAATGTGAAAGACATTAACGTGTATCAAAATGGAATGAATAGTTTTCTTTGAAATGCAATATTCTGACATATCAGCTGTTCACACTATGTGGCTATTTCTGCTACATAGCTGGAAATTGAAGATAACTGCTCATCTACCCACATCTACCAGCATAACCACAGATTAAGCATTGGAATGCTTCACGGTATCTGTAGACTAAAAGCAAATCCGTGTTCGATGCCTCTTCTGTGATTTGCATATAATATGCATGACCCTTTCAGGTTTGTGTATGATCAGGCTTCTGTTCCTTGGTGTTTCAGCACCAAATATTGAACTAAAAGCATTTATACCTTAACATTTCCTTGTAATTATGAGATTTAAACTCTTAATTTCATAAAAATGTCACAACAACTGTGAAATATAAACTTGCAATTCTGAGGGAGGGGGTGAATTGCACAATATATGCATTCAGAACTGCGATGTTAATTTAGAATCATATAATCGGAATTGCAAGTAAAATAAATTGTGATTTTACATCTCAAAATATAAAAGATTATATATATATATATTAAAAACAGAATTGTGAAACTTTTACAACCAATGTAATGGTTTTCAAACAATGGCCGTCCTAATACTAAAACTAAAATAGATATAAAATTGAAATATTGAAATGAGAAAATACACACATAACACACAACTAATTTGTGTGTGGGCCTGATTTCTTGACAAGTATTGACAGAGTAATCATGTAATGGTCCACTGGTAAGTGGTAGTGAATCAGCTTGTGTTAATAAAATGGTTGGCTGTTAAATCGCAGGGAAACACAGTAAAAGTGATGTACTAATGTTCAGTTCAGCCTAATTGAACACTGCCTTGTCAATTAAGCAGAACGTCTCCTCTTTTTCTAATAGAAGGTTCTTAAAATGTCTGCAATTACTTTCCTGGCAAAGGCTCAAGGCACCAATAGAATATGGTGGAGGGAAAGAGCAGGCTTTAATTTCAAAGCAACATTAAATGCATTGTGTATAACCTTAAAATTAAACGGAAAATGAGTGCAAGGCATGCTTAAGCAAACATAAAATATAAATTTTACATTCAATTTAACAGGTATTCAAATGTAGTGTCTGTTTTCTGGGGTGTTGTAATGGTTAAGGTCCAGAGCAGTTAACTGGAATGTTGCTGGTTCAGCAAAGGGTGAGCCATGACACCACCAGACCCTTGAGCACAATGCACATTACTACTAAAGCCCCTGAGTGAAGCACTTAAAGAAACAGTTCATCCAAAAAGATTTTTCACACCCAATAGAGTTTTCTTTCTTCCTTAAAACCTAAGAGAGCAGTTTTTTTGCACAATATGCTGGACAATCTTTTTAATATCATGAAAGTGAATAAGGACTATGGGTGTCTCTAAAGTGTCTTTACTCCAAATCTTCTAAAGTCAATACAGCTGTTTTATGTGAAGAACAGAGGTTGATATTTATAATCATTTTATTGTGCTTTTGCATCCCGTTGAAGCTTGAAAGAATGAGAACTGGAGCTGTCAAGCTTCAAAAAGAAAACAAAAGCACTAAATATAAAAAAAACTGTTAAAATTGTAAGCCATTTTATGAAACTATATATGAAATAATACATTTTTATAATACTTTCAGTGAATAATGACTTCTGGTAACACTTATAAAAGACACTTATATAAGACGTATAATACATAACAAATATGGCACACAAGTTATATTTCAGCATAAATACAACAAAGATTATTGAGGTAAAAAAAAATACTATTTCAGGTTTTCTGCTTCAAAATGTGTTGCTTAGAATATTGTAATTGTTCGTGAAATTTACAAGCAATAACTGAGAAAAACTTGAACATAATTTTCTGCGTACTTTTAAAATGCATTTAAAATGTTAATGTAAACTTTTATGTTTCTATGCTGCTCTTATGTATTTTTAAAGCTGAGCATCTGTCCTCTGTCATCTGCCTCTGTAATTGCATCAAATGTAACAGCATCTGTCCTCATTCATTGTAATTGCATGTAAAAGAGCGACTACCACATTATTAAAAATGTCTCTTTTTGTGTTCTACAGAAGACAGATAGTCATTTGTATTTTGGAATAACATTAAGATGAGTCAATGATGACAGAAAATTCATTTTTGGATGAACTTTTCAAATAACTCCTGATCCAAGGGAATTTTCTATGTAAAAAGTTTGTGGTTGCTGTTCCATGGTGACTTTGTGGGAAAGCCATGGTTATACATAAAGATTCAAGAGTTACAGATTTATGGAAACTGTGACTTATGATATGGTCTTCTTAATTAAGATGAATCTCTATGGTAAGTGGTTTTAAATAAAAAGCATCTGGTAAATTAATAAATGTCAATTTATTTAAAGACTACCATGACACGCATTGACTCGCCTACCTGCAATGCACGTCAAGACGGCAAGTGCTGCGCAGCTGAAGACAATTGGGTTTGGCCTTGTCCTGATAGGAGCAGGAGGGTACAATGGTCTGTCTCCTTCTCTCAGCACAGGCTTGGTCCTTACAGGAGCAGAAGAGCAGCCCGTAGCTGTATTGTGAGTCAACACGCTCAAAGAACTGACGCAAGGCCTTGTGGCAGCGCTTTCTGTTGCAGCTGTCCTGTGACTGAGGCTGTGAGGGTTGCTGGCCCTGGGTCTGCGCACGGGTGCAGGTGGAGATATAGTTGGAGCGCTGACGCTTGCAGTTTTCATTGAGGTTGCAGGCTTTGGTGGCGTCCAGACAGGGGTTGCATGGGCGGCTGGGATCTGAGCAGTGTGGCTGGCCTTTACTTGTGCCAGAATGTATACCTAAGAGAAGAGAGCAGGAAAATATAAGTGAGTTTGAACGCAAGGGTGTTTGTGAGAATGATATAAAGAGAGCGAGAGGGGAATTGAGCAATGGGTGTGCATAGGAAAAAAGAGACCATGAGCTGCAATGTCCCACACACTCCTTGTCAGATGAATAGGACAACTCCAGCACAACAATGAACTTCTAGATCTGTTTCCAAGTCAGTGTGCCGATTGTGACGTTTTCGAAATACACACACAGAGAAATGTTGGTACACATATAATTATGAGGACTTTTCATAGGCGTAATGTTTTTTTTTATACTGAGTAAATTATATTTTCTTTCCCCTAACTATAACTCCACCCTAAACATTCACCCTAAACAAAAAAGTGTTTATTTAGCTATTTGAATTGTGGGACAGCTGGATGTCCTCTAAATGTTGGGCAACTAGCCTGAAACCTGAATGCACGCTATATTTTATTCACTGGCCATCATTATGTAGGTCAAACACACACACACACACACACACACACACACACACATAGACATACACAAATTCCAATATTTCTTTTTTTGTTTTTGAAAGAAATCTCTTATGGTCAACATGGCTGCAAAAATATAGAAAAACAGCAATATTATATAAAAATAAGAAAAGTGCTATACAAATGTAATTAATTATTATAATTATTAAGAAAATTATGCAATAATTTATTGGAATTATTGGAATAACTGTTTTCTATTTTTTGATTAGATTTTTTTTTGGGGGGGATGATGGTAAAGCTACATTTTTGCTCAATGATGATAAATTATTATTAGTGCTAAATTATGAATGGTTCTTATTATTATCAATGATGGAACACATTTAGAAACCATGATAAAAAAAACTTCAAGACTGATATTTGAACTTTTGAACTGAAAGTTTCAAAAGGACAGCATTTATTTCAAATGTGTTGTAACATTTTAAATGTCTTTAATGTTTTTACTTTGGTGTTTTAATCAATTTCATGAGTCCTTGCTGAATGATTTAAAAAATATATATTTTAATCTTATCTCAAATTGTATGTATATAATCACAATTTCCACAACAATATTAAGCAGCAAAAACAATTTTCAACATTAAAATAAATGAATGAATAACTTTTACATTATATTAAAATAGCAGTTCTTTAAACATACACTGTTTTTATGGTGTTCTTAATAAATACATGAATAAATATTTCTAATATGCTGATCCGTCAACCCCAGTGTGTGTGTGTGTTTAAAATTAAAATGAACAAAATACATAATATTGCACTCAAAATCCCTCTGGATCAAAAATTTGCAAATTAATCTTGAGTTTCCATGGGCACAGCACTTTCACTGTGGATAATCCAATGTAATTCCCAACCTTTCGCAGAACGAGGTCCTGACAAAAGAATGGCTATGAATCATTAGCTGTACCCTAGCCAAAACTGAAAGATGTTTAAATGTATTATCTAAAACCCTACTGAAACCTTAGCATTACTGATCCCTCAAGTGGTGTATTAATACTGTAATAGTATACAGTGCAAATGACTGATAAGTACATTCAAGATAAAGAAAAAGTGGGAAATGGGAAACAAGGGCATGTATCCAGCTGTGTGACGTCTGGAAGTGTTGCGTTGAAGGCAGCTGAATGAAGCGTTCAGGGTATTAGGGAACTATCAGCTGGAGACAGTGGGGAAGTTCTGGAACTCTAAAAGTGTATGAAGGTCGGCATTGATATGTTGCCCTAATGGCGTCTCTAGCCTTGACGGCAGCTCTGGTGATTGGAGAGAAAGAGGGAGCGAGAGAAACTAATAAAACCCAGTGGGTGTTGGTATAACTTTGAGAACAGATGGTTTATCAGACCCCTTGTGGAGACTAAAAGATGAATTTCATTCCGAATGGGTTTTTGTTACTTATGAATAAAGTGCTAATGATCTAAATGTCGAAACTGTTTACTCTAAATGAGTGGAAATATAATATTTATGTAAATAAAAAGGGAGTAACATTAGGCATATCAATTACCTTGTGTTATGGCAGCTAAGGACTCAGAGAAACATTAGGGATTTTATGAAGTCCTTTGAATTTATTTTGAGACTGGTTGATATTAATAACTATCTTGATGTTTGTAGGGGTTCACTTGGTTTCAGAGAAGGCATCATTGCTAGAGCTTGTGTGTTTATAAAGTAATGATTAATAATGCACGTTCAAATCCTTATTATTAATAAGACATGGACATTTACATCAAACACATCCTTCCTCATTAAAAAACGGCCTCACCTGAGTTACAGATTTATATTTTTTATGGAGATCTGGATTTGTGATTTCACCTTCAGCATCCCTGCTTGATGCAAATAAAAGGATACGTCAGATATTTTTTCATGAAATAACACAGATAGCCTCCAAGCTTAAGTATCACTACAGTTAAATAAAAGAGGGACTCCTCCAAGGAATCAATACAGTTCAGCACAAGTGAAGCTTCCCTTCCTGGTAACCTCACTCCCTGAGCTTCTTTAGGCTTAAAAAGTTTTGCTCCCTGAGGACCAACATCTACAGAAGTAGATCTGAATTTGATTATCTCTGAATTTGAAATAAATTTGAAAATACAACCACCAAATACCTCACGAGTAACCACGAGTATATACTTAGTTTAAATTCTAGCTCAGCCCCCAGCGTCAGTTTTTTTTAGGCGACCGTTATTTTAGAATGTATAGCCTTATTGTTTCCATGGCGACACATCATGCTTGTGATGTGACACCGCAGCCACAATAGCGCTGTATGACACATGGATCGCTTTTATATTGTTTTTCCTTTTTTAATTATTAATATTCACAAAGATACTCACTATATTATGAAATATCTGATATTCTGATTCTGAAATATGAATTTATACCGGGTGATGTGCACTGCCATGTTTGTTCGAGCTGAATCCGATCGAGCTGTGGGATTAACAACATGTAAATTCATCCTCTCCTCCCAGAACACGTTACATAAGTCTCCGGTTAAACTGGGAGAAGAGCAGAGTACACAATCTGACTAAGACCACACAATCTGTATTTGATATCAATACAACATGTTGCCAGATTATATTGTAAGGATAATTATTTCTGCTTCCATAGACATCAGCGTGTATTTTACAAATGATAAATGTATGGTTTTGCTAGTACTTATGTGTATTTAAATGTCTGAAACCTAAAATAAGCATTGTTTGGTTGAAAACACTGAATATTTGTGATAATATGACAAGCGCTCAGCACGTGAGTTCTGGCTCCTTACCAGCCAACACGCGGAAAAAGAATTGAATTCAGCAGTTGATGACGTGACGCCCTGAAAGTTCTAATAACACCGGTGTGATCATACGCTCCAGGGACCAGCCAAGACTGATCATACCGGTGTGATCGTACGTGTTAAAGGGCACCTATTATGCCCCTATTTACCAGATGCAATAAGTCTCAGGTTTCCCAGAATGTGTCTATGAAGTTTCAGCTCAAAATACCCCAAAGATCGTATATATTATATCATTTTGAAAATGCCTATTTTGAGTGGAAGTAGAAACATGCTGTTTTTGTTGACGTCTCTTTAAATGCAAATGAGCTGCTGCTCACAGCCCCATTTTTTCAGGATAGGTCTGTGCCTTTACAGCTTGTACCTCAGATACTCTGCTAAAAAAACAACATATGTTTGGTTTATATTATCATGTCTATAGCACTGAAATAATGTGTTTTATAGCATTTTAGTTTAAACATATGATATACAGTTTTCTGAGCGCACATATGTAACGGATGTAGCTATGCCAGTAAGGGCTGTGTGTAAAACCTCACTCTCCTGACCTCAAAAAGAGGCGCTCTAGCGACTGACGCTAGAGGCTGTAGCCTTTGGCGTTCCTTGTTAGAGCACCCGCCTCCCGCGCCGGAATCCCGGGTTCAAGACCCGCTCGAAGCGAGAACGAGTTGTGGTGGTGTGGACCCGGGAGGGGTTGTTACACATATCCAAAGCATGTGCACAGAAAGCGTCTACCACACGGTACGTAAGTGCTAATATCTTTCATGTCTTGTTGCGCTTAAACTGTCAAATACACACCATGTTTTATGTTAAAAACAAATATATGTGACCCTGGACCACAAAACCAGTCTTAAGTCGCTGGGGTATATTTGTAGCAATAGCCAAAAATACATTGTAGCGGTCAAAATTCTTTAATGCCAAAAATAATTAGGATATTAAGTAAAGATCAAGTTTCATGAAGATATTTTGTTAATATCCTACTGTAAATATATCAAAACTTATTTTTTTATTAGAAATGTCCATTGCTTCATTTGGATAACTTTAAAGGCGATTTCTCAATATTTAGATTTTTTTTGCACCCTCAGATTCTAGATATTTGAATAGTTGTATCTCGGCCAAATATTGCCCCATTCTAACAAACCATGCATCAATGGAAAGCCAATTTATTCTGCTTTCATATGATGCATAAAATTGACCCTTATCACTGATTTTGTGGTCCATATGTTAATGAATAATGCATGTATAATGTATAATAAAGCAGTGTACGTCAACAGTCATGGGCGGGGCTTGTAAAATGTGACGTCACATTTTACAGATTCTGTGATTGGCTTGCTCTAAGACACTGCTTATGATTTATGGGGATTAAAAAAAGGAGTGAGTGTATTTGTATCATTATAGGGTGGCTGTGTACACACACTGCCAACACACATTTATGTTAAAATGTAAAAGATAATTTTGCATAATAAGCGCTAAAATTTCAAATATTTTCCACAGAAAACAATACTATAAAGATATCAACTAAGAACATTATTTTGATATGCAATCTGTGGCTATTTAGATGATATAATGATGTAAAAGTATCCTGTAACTGGTGCAATCTTGTGTTTCCATAATAATAATAACCCTACAAAGTTATTTCTCTCAGTCAACAAAAGCCATTTGCAATGATCTGAATGAATGGCAAGCAAAGGTTACCCGGATCTAAAAATACTGTGTGGTTTTAGAGTGTTTCTAAATTTGATTCAGTAGTCCTCAAGCTCTCTTGTCCTGTGTGTGTGAGTATGTGTGTGTTGTGAGAGAGCAATTTTAGGTGTGTCTCACAGCGGAGGAAGAAGCCGTAAATGAGGTATAAAATTGGTTGGTGAGAATGTACATAAAAAAACGTCCAACGTCTGGAGGTCAGAGGATGCTGCAGCACAGACCGTGTTCTGCATGCACAAATATTTGCTTGGTTAAAGAAGGGATAGGAACCAAACAGAAGCAAACAGGACAAAATACTGGGAGATGTTCCAGATATCCTGCAGTATTTTATAGACAGTGATTTGCAGTTGCCCAAACTCCACAACAAAAGTGGTACAAGTTTGAATTCAATGAAAATATTTCTGAAATTCAAATCAAATAACACACTGAATGTTATTTGAGAGAATTAGAGAACCATAAACCTGTACTGGATATCTGCAGAGGACCATTTGGGTCACAAAAACTCCACAGTCAGATAAACAAAAAGTGAAAGTGACAAAGGAATAACAAATATTTATTGTTTTCTTTCTTTTCTTCCTCTCAGCAAGAAGTCTGGATGGGGGCATGGGGTACAGCCTGTAAAACAAATTGTGACCAATATACCCTGCTGGTAGTTCACAGTTCAACATTTCTGTCTGTTGGGTTTATTTAATGGGCTAAGCATATATATCTACCACACTGGTGTAGGATTTACTTAAAAAAACAAATTACTCAAAAACTGCTAGTAAATTAAACAAATAATTATGGCAAGTAACACATCAAATTAAACATGATATTTCAAAGTAGAAAGATTAAAATTGTATTTTAGTCTGTAAACATTAATATATATATATATATATATATATATATATATATATATATATATATATATATATATATATATATATATATTTATAGTGTACCCTTACCACTCACAGGCATATAATGTGTGAATAATATGCTGTTTTGTGTAATGGACGGCTGAAGGGACAGCAGGTTCAGTCTGGGTTATTCACAGCTCTTGGCACTGCCTGTGTTGATTGTAATTAGGAAAAGTGCCACAGTTTAGATGTAATCTCCTCTGAGGTGCGTGAGCTCGTTAGAAAGTCTTTAGATTCTACTATTGCTGCAAGGAGAATAGGAAGCCTTTCTTTACTTCTCATTACTCATTATTTCCTTCTATTATAATACTTATTGATAGAAAGAGTCAAATACAAATAATAACCAAAATAAATAAAAGTATAAATATAAAAATAACCTAAATAAAAATAAGTAAAATAACCAAACTGTTTCAGTCTGCTGTATAAAAATATGACTCATCAATGTTTGTGTTAGGTCTAATATATTAAATATTAACATATACAATCTTTTATTAAAGTATTAGAACTGTAACTATTGTAAGTAAGATTAATAAATGCTTTAAATATTTTGTCATGTTAACTAATAGTGATAACAAGAACAATATCGTAAAGTGTTACCAATTCATATATGTCAATATGTGCTACACTAACAAGTTTATTTTGTTTATTAATTTTATTGCTGCCATGCCGTGAAAACAACTGTGCAAATGTTTTCTTTTTATGTGAAATTACTCTTATTTGCAAACTCTGGGTCCCTCAATAACAGTCTCTGTGCTAATTCTCAAAATCAAATACTCAGATGCAGAGCACAAATTGTGAACAGGGACCTTGTTTAAAATAAAATTTCAGCCGGTCATACCTGGTAAAAGGATACTGGGATCCTTCTGAAGAATCTGCAGAGCTGTAGGTGCTACACAGCTTCAAGAACAATAATAACATCTATCCTACTTCCTCTATACTACCTCACACTGACGATACAGGCTGAGTTTCCCAAAAAAATAGGTGTTGTTGAGGTAAAAAAGATAGGCGATTCTGTGCTCAAATGGATTGGTCTGTTGCAGAAGCATAGAATGAGTTGTCTTTGTTGTGAATTTCAGTAGGCTAAACTGTCTTGTTTTTGTTTGTTCTTTTATTGGGGAGATTTTGACTGCTGGAAGTCACAGTAATGATCTCTTTTATCCCAAAACATCTAGGAAACTTGTATTTCTCATTATGTGACTCATCTGATTCTGCGCGGACACTTCTAAAGTCTAAAACCTGTTTACTTTCAAACTTTAGCCATCAGCATGGACTGCAAAGCCGGCGTCTTGTTGTTGGTTTTATAATCAGCGGCTATGACCCAGGCTTGTTTGTATAATGCCGACCATATCTCATTCCTTCCTGACAGGGATGCCACATGGTAAACAAAGTCTCATTACATTTCTCCCTTGAAGGGGCACAAAGGCAACAGTGAAGTATGAATTTCAAATGTGCTTTTACAGTTAATATAGCCAGCAGTAAAGGGAAAATAAACAATATATGCGTAAGGTATTTTTAATAGTAGCACTATTTTATATAGATTTATATAAGGTATATATATATATATATATTTGTGTGAAAATATATTTAAAAGAAAAAATATTTGGTGATTATAATTTGATTAATTGTTTTTACTTCACAAATCTTCACTGGTGATATTGTCACTGATATTACAGATGTTCTTTACGGTTTCTTAATTCTAAATAAATAAATGAACAGATACATAGTTACATATATACATACATGCATATATTTGTCCCACTACTAGTAATGTAAAGTAAAAAAAATAAAAAAATAACGGAATTTAAAATAAACATTTTGTAAGCTGGATAGTCAAAATTTGTTTATGTTTAAGCTACAGGAACTGAACATGTAGTCTTTGCTAATTTCAGCCAGAGATTTCAGCCAAAGCTTTCACTGCCAGGTGTGAGGAACTCAGGGCTATCATTGGCTCTGCATGCTGTCTCAGAGCATCGCTGCATGTAGTTATCGCTTCATCTCCCCTAAGGACTTAGCCTGGCAAATACACCCAATCATTTCCAATGCTGAACTCAGAATAGAAAGATGCTTGGGGCGATATGGACAAAGTGAATACCAAATATTTTAAGGGTGTATTTAACATTACATTAAATGTTACGTAAATTGCATAAAATATCGCAACACAAACTTTACAACAAACAGCAAATAGAAAAATGTGTTGTTTACATTTTCCATTATGCATAAAGTAAAGTTTATTATCCTAAAATCATCAATCTCACTCATGCATTGCCCCAATTCCATGTACACACATATATCGGTGTGTATTGTGTGCACTTAGGCACTGCGTGTTCTGAATATGAGCAGAAAGCTCATAAAGTATCGCTTTTATTGCTTGCACTATTATTGCCTTCTTCTTTGGACTGTTGTGACAGTAATGGTTGGCAGTGGCTATAAGAGTGGACCTCCATTATAACACAGAGCAGCAAATAAACACTACACGGAGACACTAAATGCAAACAGCATGACTGTATTATTCTGAACCTGCAGAGATTATGGTCTCATGCAACCATAATCTCTTTTCTGCTATTTTGCAACTACCCTTTCAGACACAGTCACTGAATTTGTCTTAATTGTATGGGGTTGAATGGGTAGCAAACCGTCAAACTAAAATCCATGGTGTTGGATTTGATTATGCTGGCATTTTTGGGGTGGTTCCTTAGTCTAAAATACTACATTTGCTATATTTTGTGCACTGACTGAAATATCTTTCAAATGTGTGTGGCATACAAATCAGAATTGTTTGACTATGCTAATTTTGATCAAACACAGAATGCTTACCACCATTTTGTCATATGATTTGGTATTTCTTGTATATCCACAGTGGTTGTTATGCAAAACCTCATTATTTATCTTATAAAAAATGCAACAGTTTATCATAATCTTTATCAATTCTGCTTTGTTAAAAAAGTTTTCTTAAATAACACATACAGAAATATTTTAACTATTTTATTTTATTTACAGCTCCAAGAGACACAACTTTAGAGAAACAAAATGTCACAAAAGGGAAAGATTCCTGCTTTAAACTCTGAAGCAGACTGAAATATATAAAAACAAAAATTCTCACAGATCACTGTGCCTGAAAGGGCTCATTTAATTTATATTCTACTTTTTCTATTCTTCTTTTTATCTGCTTTTCTTTTTCTAGTGGTTGATTCTGTTTTAAAGTGTTTCTGCTTGCCAGGCTTGAGGGATTTGTCAAAATAAATGAAAACAAAGTGAACAAGCTGGAGAGAAGATTCTCCTGTTAATAGTCTTCATCGCCACCTGAAATGACCCATGAAGAGAGTCTTATGTCATGTCGTAAAAAGCTGTGTCATATTTCAGGTAGACAAATATTTTCACACTGGCCAGATATCAATCAAATTGAACACAGAGTTGTTGAACTAGCAAAAGTGTACTCGGACACACCTTAAATGCAAAGGTGACATGCTCTTCAGACAAGGCGCTTAGATCATTAAAAAAGGACCCAATTGTGACTTTGTTTCTTGTCATTTGACTTCATTTCTCAGAATGTGTTTTTATTATAAACCAATGTGTACAATCTCAACATGACTTTATATCTTACAATGTTTTTTTTCAAGTAATTGTAACTATAAATCATAAAACTCTGTAATTCTGATACTCCTAGACTTATCTGCTGCCTTTGATACTGTTGATCATGCACTGCTCTTATCTAGATTACAATCCCATTTGGGAATAAAAGGCTTGGTTCTTAACTGGTTTATGTCTTTTTATCTGAGAAATACTTCGTTAGGATTGGCAATCGCACCTCCTCTGTTGCCCCGCTTACATTTGGACTTCCTCAGGGATCTTTCTTATCTCCTTCGCTCTTTTCAAACTATTTGCTTCCTTTAGGCTCAATTTTGAGAAAGTTTGGAGAATCGTTCCATTTTTATGCAGATGATTGACAAATCTACCTGCCAATAAAAAAAAATGACCCCTCTGGTTTACTTACTCTACTGTCCTGCCTTGACGAGGTCAAACTCTGGCTAACCAATAACTTTTTAACTCTTAATGACTCTAAGACTGAGATTATAATTTTTGGTCCATCGGATAAAGCTGAGTTTAATAATTCTGTTTTGGGCAATTTGTCTGTTTTTAACTCCAACTGTGTACGTAATCTTGGTGTCCTCATTGATAGTCGCCTAACATTAGATACACATGTATCCTCTGTCATTGCCTCTAGTTCATTTCAACTTTGTTCCATCTCCAAAAAAAAAATGCCTGAAAAATCTCGTGAGACAGTTATCCATGCTTTTATAACTTCGCGTTTGGATTACTGCAATTCTCTATTGTACGGTATCTCTAAATCTCAGGTAGCCCGTCTTCAATTGGTTCAAAATGCTGCTGCAAAATTTCTCAAAAATGGTCGCAAATTTGACCACGTTACCCCCATTTTGCGAGCCCTCCATTGGCTCCCAGTCCACTTCAGGATTGAGTTTAAAATTCTTCTATTTGTGTTTAAATGTCTAAATAATCTGGCTCCTAATTATTTGTCCGATTTGCTGTGTCCTTATAATCCCTCTAGAAGTTTAAGATCTAGCTACCTTAACTTGCTGACCATCCCCTGCTCGAGGCTGAAACGCAGGGGGACCGAGCCTTTTCGGTGGTGGGCCCTCGATTGTGGAACAGTTTGCCTGTACAACTTAGAATGGCCACCTCTTTATCAGTTTTCAAAGCTCTCCTTAAAACTCATTTGTTTTCCTTAGCTTTCAACTTGTGTTAATCTGTTGATTTTCATTTTTGTTTTTAATTTGTGTGTTAAAGTTATACTGAGCTGCATATTTTTATTTTGGATTTTATATTGGACGTATTATTCTCCTCATGTACAGCACGTTGGGCAGCCTCAGGCTGTTTTGAAAGTGCTTTAAAAATGAATAAAATAAACTATAATGTATCTTTATATCTTACAATTGTGACTTTGTTTCTTCTCAATATGATTTTGCATATCAAATTTGAATTTGTTTCTCATTGAGATTCATAGTGTAACTACATCTTGTAATTTGACTTCATATCTCATAATATTAATTAAAAAATTAAATGCACATTTCATTCTTTTGAATTCCCCCATGTGTGTTTAAGGTGTTTTCTTTGCCAATACGATCACATTTCTAACTATAGAGAAACATTAGTAGCACTCCCAGTGTTACATGAATCCAAGGCTTTGTATCGCAGAAGCCAGCACCACAAAGGGATGACAATTAATGTTGCCTGATCCTAAATATGTCACACAGAGCTGTTCCACTTCCAAATTGGGAGAAATTCCCACCAGGGAGTGGATACAGGCTGTGTGGGTCCGCCAGCTTTACCCTCAATAAGTCAGTGTTAGTGCTGCGGTCCACTTGTTCCTCTCACCCTCTGTAGTAAATGAACAGACACAGCCGGTCTGGAATAATGACTTGGGCTGTCATATCAAATCAAAAGGTGCCATCTCAATCTGTGAGGGCTGTGAGCGAAATGCAATGAGATGTATCTCAGGCCTTTTTTTTCTGAAAGGATTTTAAAGGTTTCATTACAGAGAAACCACAGCCTTTGGATCACTGTCTTGATTTGATATGAAGAAATAATATGGAAAAGCGTGACTGTGAGTAAATGATAATAGAATGTTCACATTTGGGTGAACTATTAAATCAGTATTTAATGTATCCAAAACTCATTTTCCAAATTTATGTTGTCATATTTAATCAACTGAAGATGTTATAACCATAACAATACATACAAGTATGCAACAAAGACATTAAATGCTACTTAACTCACCTCTTAGTGGAATTACACGATCACCTAATGTTTACACCAGCAGCTAATGGAGGCTGTTTGTGTGTCCACATTTCCCAGCTGCAATGTTTTTGTGTTGTATAAAGAAAGAAGGAAAATATGCAAACTCTAAACCTCAGCTGCTACTCACAGCAGGCCTTTCAAGATACAAAAATGGTATTATACAACAAATGGGCAAGAAGATTGATCTGACAACCCTATTGAATCCACTATTTTCTGTAGTGAGCTTGAGATTTGTGAATAAAATCTGAATAAAAATAAGTTATTCTGGTTGTTCCTGGCTCTGTGAGGCTTTGATAATGGATGTGAGGCAATATTTCTTCCCTTTACTGTCTCTAATGACTGCTGTCAGTGAATTAAACATAAAATTTAACTCATGCCAAGGTGACAAATGCCGAGAGTAGTTCTTATTTTACTGGAATAATCACTTGCTCCTGTTTCTTTTTCCTAGAAAGGAAATAATAGAAAATACACTTATTTGTTCTGTTCTTGGAACATAATAATAATTAATTTAGTGCTGGATTTACTGAGGTTCATATAAGAGAGGGCAATGAAAAAGATGCCCACAACAAACAGTGCGGTGCATTGCAAAAAAATATATACATAATACAAAAATAGATCATAATTAAAAATTAGATATTTACCTGAGATGATCGACGCCAGGCGAAATGCATCTGAATATCGGTGAGGCGTCATGGGTTCATAAGGAGACGGCTCATAAAAGTCGTCACCTAAAAAAAAAAAACATACAAAATCAGGATAATAAAATCATGTTTATAATTGTACATACTTACTGTATGACCTCTGACCTTTAACCTTTTTCTAAAAATAGTGTGTAAATCTACATATTATACAATGGAAATAAATGCTGCATGGCATTGTATGCTACATTGTTGTCAAGTGACCTCATTATTCTGTATGTTTAATGAAGTGATTGACATCCAATAATCAACGGGGAGAGTTTTGGATCCGAATCCAATTTAAAAATTCTGTTTGATAAAATAATGAGCCAAAAACAATAATCTTAGCTAGTATTGCTTACAGTTCATTCATCACATTGACAATGGAAGGTCAAGTAGAGTGCATTGTTTTGTGGGTCAGATGCTATATACTTATAGTTGATCAATTTTAGAGTATTGTGTCATACCAAATGGAGAACTTAAAATTTTCTACCCAAAAGAATTTGCCCTTTTCTGTCTGCAGGAAGAGATGTTTCAAATGCACCTCTTATTTTGCTGGTAGCTTTAGCATGTTTAGTTACACTACTATTGGGTGTCCAACATTTCACACTTTTTCCCCAATGAAGACATACATCATCCAGGTACTTCACCTTTGCTCTTACTGTACAATAGTGCAAATGGTATACAATAGTTGAAAATTATGTGAAATAGGACACACCTATAGTATTCCATGCAGAAAATATGCATACTGTGCACAATACATTCTGAAAACTGTAAAATCTAAAAAATTCTGGGTTAAATACAACCCAGTGCTGGGTAAATATTGGACAGAACACATGCTGGGTTGTTTAAACCAACCGCTGGGTAAAAACAACCCAATCGCTGGGTTCGTTTATATTTTACCCAGCGTTGATTTGTATTAAAAAGTGTAGAAATAATACAAGTAGTGTCGTTATATGCTGTTTTATAAAGTCATTAAACATCCCTTGTGAAAAATAAGTACATTTTATTCTTAAAAAATATTTAATAGGAGTTACTTTAAATATACTTTAAAAGAATATACTTGATCGTGAAACAGATGTAATGTTTTCAGATACTTCATTGCTAAATAGTGCTTAAGCGTCAATTACAATTGAATACAAATATTGCAGTTTAAATTTATTAAATGCAATTAATTGAACTTTTTTGACCCACTTAATAAAGACTTAAAGGCATATTTTTATGCAATCTCATAATGACTTATATAGTGTATTTAAATTAGTGCAGTTAATCGATAAAAAAAGAAAAATGAATCACACATTTTTCTGTAATTAATTGCGATTATTTGTATATTTATATAATGTATTTATATTGTCATAATTTCATATCTCCAAATTAATGTAGAAACAACATTTTAAATACATGTTTAATGTCATATGTTTACTAAGTAGCCGATAAGGTTACTGATGTCTTTATTAAATGCATTCCCCCTCAATTTTAGAATATATATATAAATTGTTCTTCAAGCTACAAAATTAATCAGCAAAGAGCAGTGAGTGATTTCTCTTTTTATTTTGTTTTTTGATTTAGATCAATGACAGTATGCAGCAGGTTTCCCTTTAAAAGCAGAGCTGTCTCTTTAAAAAACTGATGAACATGACGTGGATCTGACATGTCTGATTTTCTCAAACTCTTCACGGTCATTTAGGATTTTTTTTACTGATTTAAGACTGTGTTTATTATGCTTGATAGTGTGTTCATTTAGTCTAATGTAACGCTAGACAAAAGGATGCCAGGGGGGAAAAATGTATGTATATATATATATATATATACAGTCATGGGCAAAAATATCAGCACCCTTGGTAAGTATGATCAAAGAAGGCTGTGAAAATTAATCTGCATTGTTAATCCTTTTGATTTTTTATAAAAAAAAAAAAAAAAAATCAAACCTTTCATTGGATAATAAGAATTTAAAATGGGGGGAAATATAATTATGAAATTCCCATTTCCACCATCATGGCAATAATTAAGAATTTCCAATCAACATAAAATGTTACGATACTGCCTAGAAAGAGGACGTGTGTCTATATAGTCCTAATACACGGTGAGAAGGAGAGTTTGAGTGGCTAAAGACTCTCCAAGGACCACAGCTGGAGAATTGCAGAAAATAGTTAAGTCTCTGGGGTCAGAAAACCTAAAACAAAAATGGTCAAAAAGCACCTACATCACCACATGTTGTTTGGGAGGGTTTCAAATAAAATTTCCCTAGCTCATTCAAAAACAATCTCCAACATATTCATTTATCAGACACGACTGGAGCTTCAAATGGGACTGGCTTATATGGTCAGATTAAACAAAAAATACTGCAAACACTCAAGATGGGTTTGGTGAACATAGGGATAAAAAGTACCCCAATGTGTACAGTGAAATATACTGCTGTATTTTTGATGTTGTGGACCTATATTTCTGCTGGAGGTCCTGACATCTTGTTTAGACACATGACATCATGGATTATATCAAATACCAACAGATAAAAAATCAATAAGTGACTCAATAAGTTAGAAATCCTATAATGGGCTATGTTTGAATCTTCCAACCGTACAATAATCCAAATACAAACCTCAAAAACAACACAAAAATGGGTCACTGAGCATAAAACCAAGCTTTTGCTATGGCCATTCCAGTCCTCTGACCTGAACCCTAAATAAAATGAGTGGGGTGAACTGAGAGAAGAAGCACCAACATGGAGCTGGGAATCTAAATGTCTGGAGTGGTTCTGGATGAAGGAATGGTCTCTGATCTATTGTCAGGTTTTCTCTAACCTCATCGGGCATTATAAGACAACATTTAGAGCTGTTAAACTGGCAAATGTAGGTTTCAAAATTATTGAATAAAAGGGTGCTGTTAATTGTGGCCAATGTGTATTAGAGAAAACATATATATTTCATAATGATATTTCCTCCCATTTTAAATTCTTATTATCCAAAGAAAGGTTTGATTTTTTTTAATTTTTTTTTAATCAAAAATCAAAAGGACTAACAATGCAGATAAATTTGCACAGCCTTCTTTGATCATATTTACCAAGGGTGCCGATATTTTTGGCTTTGACTGTATTATTCCACAAGGTTGACTATACCATATATCTGGTGAGGTAATTATGTACAAACTGTAAAAACTTTTATCTCAAAACTGTGAAACTGAACCCAGTGCAGTCAAACTTTTATGTTTTACTGAAAGTTCTGTGAATACTAGTTGTCAAAGTAAGCTGTGTGACTCTTGAACTGAGTTAGAGAGAGAGACAGAGAAAACCCTCAATGAGTGTGTGAAGCTTGAGCTTGTCAAAAAAAAATACATTAGCCAGCCTCTGCCTGCGGTTTTCGCTTCTGACTTTCTCTCTCGGGAGCGTTAATCCACAATTAAAAATGTACAATCATTCTATGTGATTCAAACACCTGCAGACTAGCGGGGAGCATCCAGGAAATCTTTTCTGTTGGGGAATGCAGATCATTGGAGTATTTAAGCTGTGTCAGTCTCATTTTATCATACCGTGCGCTCCACTGTCACACAAAGGTTTCTGAGGCGGATGGGCTATGTGTGGACGTGTGCACATTTAGAGATGTGATGCAAGATGGCATATGTCTTCAGACAGTCCCTAACTCACATTAGATCACTAACATGGAACAGTGCATATTGAATATCACTCCACCTGCTGACCGAGTGTCAAGAATTCTCTCTGCAGTTAGACAGACAGACAGCAGGGCATGAATTATCCTAACTATAATGAACAGACAACAGTATAAAATGTCTGGTACAGTTAAGTCAAAAAGCAAAATAAATAAATTATACATTTAAAGACATTTGAGAAGGAATGGAAACCCATTTAGAGTTGTCATTCCAGTTATTCAAAGTCACAAGAAAGCACTGACGATAAACTAAAAATGTGAAATATTAAAGGGTCCATGACAAATAAAACATGTCAAGGTCGTTTGACTCTAAAAATGTCATGTTTTGTAGCAACATATTAATAATTATTTTGTGAAAACATATTTTATTCATTATTTTAAAAAATAAGAATTTTAATTCAGAAATGAAAAAAAAAACATTAGTATATCAGATAATTGATAAATGAATTACTCTATCCAGACAAATGTGTCATGCCATTGACCCTAAAGCTTTATATACAAGGGCATACCAACAATTTTATTCTGGTGTAAAATATGTTGGATAACTGTAATTAAACATGATCTGCAGGGTTTGAGTTGTGGCATTATTTAAAAAAAAGTGTCTGAAGATGAAAAATCTGTTACTTTTAGCCAAATTATATAATAGACATGAAAGGTCATAAAAATTCATAAATATCAGCAGAGCATGGATGACTGAAGACCTTTTATAATTTGTGTCAGAGACACTAATAATAATTTTTACACTCCAGAAACCACAAGAGTAAGCGACATCCCACAGGGAAGACAAATCACAAATATATTATCCTTAATATCTCAATTGTTTATCCTAGACAGTAAGAATAAATGGAGAGAAAACAGACATTTGCTTTCTCTGATGTTACTCCTAAAAACAAAAAAACGAAATTTCACATATGTCAAGAAAACTTCAAGTCTTTAACCAAACGGCAGACTTAACATGAACTAAACAAAAATAAATTATGCTTTCCTGATTAATTTTATATCTGATTACTCTTACTGCATGTCAACAATGGTCTCATTTGTGTCTATTTCTCTTTCTCCCCAAGTAATTTTTCGAGAAGCATCTGAGAAGTTGATACTCTAGTGTTAATGAGAACTGTGTTATATATCCTGAGTTGTGACAAAGCAAATGCCAAGCGATCAGCTTTTCCTCTGGGACTCTTGTTTTTCTTCTTTGTTGTGACTGCATATTTATGTTTGAACTTGACAACACAAAGCACAGTGTGAAGCTGTTTTAAATAGCACTTCCTAAATGCACAGAACATCTGAATTAGCATATGTCCTTTCCCGAGTGACATTTAAATCTGAATAACAGCTCCATCTTTCACTCGCTCTCCCTTTGCCGATCCTTCACCTGCAATCATCACAATGTGAAGTGAACTCTGATGGTCATTTGGAGAGACAGCCTATTACTGGAGTCCACAGGGAGTCTGTGTCTGTTTCCCCCCTGGTGTCTTTCTCCCTCTCGCTCTTTCTTGTGTTCTGTCTCTTTGTCTCTGTTATGTGTCTGTCTCTTTTTGTCAGTAAGCCCAGCTCAAGAGTGCCGAGGTGACAACTGTACAGGCAAACGTTGTCTGAGGGGTTTCTACAAGAGAACACTCCGCATCTCACTGTAGCGTAAGGTGAGATATGCCAAACTGCTCTCGGCTTCCACAGCTGCACGTGGCCAATCTTGGCAGGAGTTTTAAAACGCATTCCACTACAGATTTGGATTTCTTCTTCAACACTGCGAGTGGACATATAAGAGTGAAAGTGGCAATTATAGCAGTGGTTTCCTTAAGATTTCTTCCTCAAAATTAGCTAATCATTCTCACTTATCCATCTTTGCCCTAGTGTCAAATTTTTCTGTTAAGAACAGATAGTTTTTTATATATAATTTATCTTAAAGTATAAATGTGCTTTATAAAGTATAAAGGTGCTTCACGATGCCATATATATATTTTTTGTCTACATGGCTCCATAAAGATGCTTTAACATCTGAAGAACATTTCTGTTTCACAAAAGGTTATTTGTGACAAAAGAAGGTTCTTCAGATTATGAAATGGTAAGAAATAGATAGCTCTTTAAAGAACCTTTGACTGAATGGTTCTTTGTGGAACCAAAAATGGTTATTCTCTGGCATCACTGTGAAGAACCTTTAAAGCACCTTTATTTTTAAGAGTGTTGTTTGCATTTGGTTCAGTGGTGGTGTTAGGGCGGGGCTTGATGGTGCTATTGCCCCATCAGAAACTTGCGAAGCCCCGGTACAGCCCCCCCAAGGTTTTCCAAATGATTTTCCTGATTTTTAACCCTCAGTGTCACTCTGATTAACACTGAAAAATAAACATAAAAAAACTTAAAAAAGTGCCTAATATGTGGCCTATACACAATTTATATTATGGGGGAGGGGTCAAGCGATCTACGAATCTACTCTAACATATGCTGATAACGGTATATAACTGTCTTAAATTATTCCCTTATATTTATCCAGTGGCTGAAAAACATGAGAAGAAACGTATTTGAATTATACAGGTTGTTTTTGAAAATCATGAAATAAAGCTGCTCTAAATTTTCATTGATGACTGCAGTGTTAATAATAATTATAGGCCCAAAATTCTTTGTATAAATGAATAGACCTGTTTAAAAAAATATTTTTAAAAACAGTTTCAATGAGGAGTAAGCTAATAGCCTATTTTATTATCCTCACAGCACAGCATGTGGTGATGTGCTATGAAATTATCGCGGGGCAATAATTTAATGTAGCCTAATTTATTAATAAAAGTTATCTAATAAGATTAATAGGCCTAATAATAAGAAGAATATAACAGGCCTTCATTAATTAGAAATGCTAAATTATCTTAATATTGCCCATTTTTGATGCTTATATTATTACATCCTTACTTAATATTTTTGTGGAAAATGTGATAGATCACCGTTCAAACAGGAGCATAGATTAATGTTTTCAACATTGATAAAAAACAGAAATGTTTCTTTAGCAGGAAATCAGCATATTAGAATGATTTCTGAAGGATCATGACACTGAAGACTGGAGTAATGATGTTGAAAATTCAGCTTTGATCACAGAATTAAATGTTTTTTTACTACACTCTAGAATATGCTGGGTTAAATACAACCCAGCACTGGGTAAAATATGGATGAACCCAGCGATTAGGTTGTTTAGACCCAGCGTTTGGGATACTGCCCAGAAAGTTGGGTTAAACATTTAACCCAACTGTTGGTTGAAAACAACCCAGCATGTGTTCTGTCCAATATTTACCCAGCGCTGGGTTGTATTTAACCCAGCATTTTTATAGTGTATATATTTGCATAGAAAGCAGCTATTCTAAATTGTAACTTTATATATTTCACTATTACAGTTTACTGTATTTTCAATCATCATACAATTTTTCATTAAAAAAAAAACTCTTGTCAAGCAATTTAAAGGCACAATAAAAACAGCCCTCATTCTGCACTACATTCCAAGTCTTCTATAGGAGAGCATTGTTATATGGACTAATATTATGGTAGGCATTTAACTTTAGTGAAATTAAACTGTCCCTCTATGTAAAAGAGATGTGTAAAAAATATTATTTACAAATTGCCATGTGATAACAGCTATACATCGTTAACCATGCAAAGCAACATGCCCTATTCATCATGTTCATGTTTTGTCTGTTTGACAGACCATACGAATTGGTGTATATTGTTTTAGAGCAGGTAAAATGTGTTTCTTTGTGTACAATTCTCTCATACTGACCACTGAATGTTCAACATGGCACCTCATGGCAACAAACTATCTGAGGAACTCTCAAGGGTCGATCAAAGAAGTTGAGTCCTTGTGCTGTGCGTCAGGTCCAGAAGCTGTCTTCAAAAAACAGACGCATGAGTGCTGCCAGCATTGCTTTAGAGGTTGCGGAAGCAGAAAGTCAGCTTGCCAGTGCTCAGACCATACGCCACACACTGCAACAAGTCGGTTTGCATTGCCGTCGTCCCAGAAGGAAGCCTCTTCTGGAGCTGGCTCACAAAAAAGCCTGCAAACAGTTTGCTGAAGACAACCTGGCCAAGAGCATGAATTACTGGAACCATGTCCTGTGGTTTGATGAGTATAAGGTAAACTTGTTTGACTCAGATGGTGTCCAGCATGTGTGGCGATGCCCTGGTGAGGAGTACCAAGAAAAATGTGCCTTGCCTACAGTCAAACATGGTGATGGTAGCATCATGGTCTGGGGCTGCATGACTACTGCTGGTACTAGGGAGCTACGGCTCATTGAGGGAAACATAGATTCCAACATGTACTGTGACATTCTGAAGCAGAAGATGATGCCCTCCCTTCAGAAACTTTTTTCCAACATAACCACCCCAAACACACCACCAAGATGACAACTCATTTTTGTTGCCAGTTATTTGGACAATAATGGTTATGTGTTCAGTTATATTTAGAGAACAGTAAATTTGTACTTCTATACAAGCTGCACATTATAAAATATGACCAAATTTAATTTGTGCAGTATTGTCCCTTGAGATATTATACTAAAATGTTTGCTGAAATGTGAAGGGTGTACTCACTGGTGAGATACTGCATATGTGTGTGTGTGTGTTTGTGTGTGTGTGTGTATATATATATACATGTATAGAATTTGGTTTGTATGTGATTTGGTTTGTATGACGATAGAATTTGGTTTGTATGTGATTTTCTTGAGATGAATGTGTACATCTGTGTTAATAAAAAAATAAATGCTGTGTTGGTTTTACACCAGATGTAACGGGACGCACACCTTCCAAAAAGTTCCTTGTGTTCCTTTATTCCTTGATTCAACAGGTCTGGCAGCAATCAAGCTTGGGTGTGGCTAGTTAAATGCAACTCAGCTTTCTAAAATAACGAGGTTAATCACAGTTCCTTCATGATTTAACAGGAGGGGGCAATTATTTTTTACGTAGGGCCAGGTAGGTTTGGACAGCTTTTTTCCCTTAATAAATTATGAAATCATCATTTAAAAACGGCATTTTGTATTTACTCACATTATCTTTGTGTAATACTAAAATGTATTTGATGATCTGAATCTTTTAAGTGTGAGAAATATGCAAACAAATAAAAAACAGGAAGGGAGCAAAAAATCATTGACGGCACTGTTTATATATACAGTGGGTACGGAAAGTATTCAGACTCCCTTAAATTTTTCACTCTTTGTTATATTGCAGCCATTTGCTAAAATCATTTATGTTCATTTTTTTTCCTCATTAATGCACACACAGCACCCCATATTGACAGAAAAACACAGAATTGTTGACATTTTTGCAGATTTATTAAAAAAAGAAAAACTGAAATATCACATGGTCCTAAGTATTCAGACCCTTTGCTCAGTATTTAGTAGAAGCACCCTTTTGATTTAATACAGCCATGAGTCTTTTTGGGAAAGATGCAACAAGTTATTCACACCTGGATTTGGGGATGCTCTGCCATTCCTCCTTGCAGATCCTCTCCAGTTCGGTCAGGTTGGATGGTAAATGTTGGTGGACAGCCATTTTTAGGTCTCTCCAGAAATGCTCAATTGGGTTTAAGTCAGGGCTCTGGCTGGGCCATTCAAGAACAGTCACGGAGTTGTTGTGAAGCCACTCCTTCATTATTTTAGCTGTGTGCTTAGGGTCATTGTCTTGTTGGAAGGTAAACCTTCGGCCCAGTCTGAGGTCCTGAGTACTCTGGAGAAGGTTTTCGTCCAGGATATCCCTGTACTTGGCCGCATTCATCTTTCCCACGATTGCAACCAGTCCTGTCCCTGGAGCTGAAAAACACCCCACAGCATGATGCTGCCACCACCATGCTTCACTGTTGGGACTGTATTGGACAGGTGATGAGCAGTGCCTGGTTTTCTCCACACATACCGCTTAGAATTAAGGCCAAAAAGTTATATCTTGGTCTCATCAGACCAGAGAATCTTATTTGTCACCATCTTGGAGTCCTTCAGGTGTTTTTATTGTTTGCTATTGTTTCATGTGTCTTGCACTGAGGAGAGGCTTCCTTTGGGCCACTCTGCCATAAAGCCCCGACTGGTGGAGGGCTGCAGTGATGGTTGACTTTCTACAACTTTCTCCCATCTCCCGAATGCATCTCTGGAGCTCAGCCACAGTGATCTTTGGGTTCTTCTTTACCTCTCACCAAGGCTCTTCTCCCCCGATAGCTCGCTTTAGGAAGGGTTCTGGTCGTCCCAAACGTCTTCCATTTAAGGATTATGGAGCCCACTGTGCTCTTAGGAACCTTAAGTGCAGCAGAAATGTTTTTGTAACCTTGGCCAGATCTGTGCCTTGCCACAATTCTGTCTCTGAGCTCTTCAGGCAGTTCCTTTGACCTCATGATTCTCATTTGCTCTGACATGCACTGTGAGCTGTAAGGTCTTATATAGACAGGTGTGTGGCTTTCCTAATCAAGTCCAATCAGTATAATCAAACACAGCTGGACTCAAATGAAGGTGTAGAACCATCTCAAGGATGATCAGAAGAAATGGACAGCACCTGAGTTAAATATATGAGTGTCACAGCAAAGGGTCTGAATACTTAGGACCATGTGATATTTCAGTTTTTCTTTTTTAATAAATCTGCAAAAATGTCAACAATTCTGTGTTTTTCTGTCAATATGGGGTGCTGTGTGTACATTAATGAGGAAAAAATGAACTTAAATGATTTTAGCAAATGGCTGCAATATAACAAAGAGTGAAAAATTTAAGGGGGTCTGAATACTTTCCGTACCCACTGTATGTATATATATATATTTAAGGATGCATACATAACATGATATATATACATGATACTGGTGAGGCTCATCCTGTGCTTTGGATTCCCTGCACTGTTTTGCCTTCCCTTGCTTCAAGACATGCACTGTAAACCATTAAAAAAGAGCTAAAGTCCTGAGGTGATGAAGATGAATATATAAAATCTCTCCTGCACAGGGAGCAACCACTTTGATGGATGTTTGTTGGAAGACCATAACCATAAATAATAAATCCTCCACAGTCTACTTTCTACCCTAGTCTGTTCGCTGTGAAAAATAAACACATAATCAATGAGCACAGTATAATGGAGGAAGTAAATTCACAAATCAGCTGCTCTATTGAAAGCAGTGGTGGTCAGTAACGAACTACTTCGTTACTGTACTTAAGTACATTTTTCAAGTATCTGTACTTTACTGGAGTAGTTTTATTTTGAGTAACTTTTACTTTTACTTCACTACATTCCAAAGCATAAGATCGTACTTTTTACTTCACTACATTTCATAAAACATATCGTTACTCCTTATGATACATCACGTGCTCCGAGACGCAGAAGCGGTGTATGATTCATGAACAAACTGATTCTTTTCAATGAACCTGTTCAATCGGTTCGCAAATCGCAACAAACGATTCATTCACAAATTGCAATGATCAGATTGCAGCTGTTCTCGAGTCAAAAACTCACTGATTCAAATGATCCGTTTAGCGAGTCTTCTTCAGTGAACTGAACTCACAAGTAAAGAACCGGAGATCTTGTGGTAGCGCTACTGATGCTGTGAAAAGTACGTTACTAATGTCGAATTTTAGGATTAATTATTGTAACTGAAAATAATATTTAGGTCAAAACTGTCAGTTGTTTGTGAACTAAATCTGCTGTAAAGGGTGATATATTTAAGCCCGCTGAAATGCTTGACTGCAGACAGATCAACATCAGTGTCTCTAACGTTATGTTTTAGGTCAAAAAACAAAACATTAAAATAACACCGATTAAATAAAATAACTGATGCTCGTGTAACGGATGTATACCAGTAAGGGCTGTGTGTAAACCTCACTCCCCTGACCTCAAAAAGAGGCGCTCTAGCGACTGATGCAAGAGGCTGTAGCCTTTGGCGTTCCTTGTTAGAGCGCCTGCCTCCCGCGCCGGAATCCCGGGTTCGCGACCCACTCGGAGCAAGTACGAGTTAGGATGGTGTGGACCCGGGGGAGATACACACGTTCATATTCCCCGCTGCTGTAACGTTAGCAGTTTTTTTTTAAATGCTATGCATTTAGACCTATGTGACGTCTGTTTTTATATTGTTTATCAACAGTATACATTTTTATATTGTTTAGATCAACTAGCCGAGTATACAGATATGGATGTTTATTCATAACCATACTGAAAATAAGTAAATATTGTTAGCTGATGCTAACTGTCTAGCTAACAAGCTTGCTGGTGCTAGGTTGAGGAAATTTTTTGATATATAGTCCAAATATCTTTATTCAGCCACCTAGATAGATTCCATCTGAGGGAAAAAGAAAGGATGTGATGTTCAGAACATAGTAACTACAGTAATTATCAGAGTGGGAAGTGATGCCCTCTGGGGGCATTGGGCCAGGGGTGTTTTTACACCACAGACAAGGTTTGAGAAGAAAAAAAAATCATTATGAAAATATAATTAGATTTTCCTTAAAATGTTCTTCCTAATTTCAGGCCTAATTCTAATGTCATATATAACTGACGTTCTGCAAAACAACAAGTTCTAAAACACTTTTTTCTTACTGGTGAACATTAGATGGTGAAATCTGTTTTCTCTCAGGTACATGGCAGTGTAAGCTTCACAGTGAACATTACTACATCACTCTCATCAACGTAGTCCATATCAACAAAATATATATCTTGACTCTATATCAGCCGCGATTTCTTTAAGACTGCAAGGGAAGCTCAGCTTCCCCTATAATTGTCAAAAAATGAATGGTCAAATATATGTACTATTATGTTAACATTTTATTGACAAAAAATGCGTTAAACACGTTCATCTCGAACGAAAACAATTTCGTTCAGAATCAGCTACTTAGGTCGGCTGACTCGATTTCCTTCTCATTCATTCCCGTAGCGTACAGTGCATTACTCTGTTGAAGCCCAGCGTCCATTGACTTCAATGGGGCTGCTTTAAACAGTTTTTTTCAGTGCTGAGAAACAAGACGGTCATTGAATAATGCTGCGATTATGTCCCGCCCACGGACGCTCAGCGTCTCTGGGATGAATGGAGGAGTGGGCTGGCCCGGACTCCGAGCGTCTGCGTGATGATTGGAGGGTCTGTCATCTCTTTTTAATCCACTTTTATGTCCTAAAACGCTCGTTTTTTGGGGTCGACAGCTTATAAAAACGTATGTATTCATTTTTTTTTAGCTTGTTTGCTATACACATAGTCACATATCAGCTTTTAGACATTTTTTTTATTTTTATTTTTTTATAAATAAATGACAAGGAGGCGGCAGCTTCTCGCAATGCAAAGAGACGGTTGGTGTGGGCGTGGGCGTGGTCTTCAGATTATGACGCGTATCACTCTGTGTCTCCATTTCCAACTCAGTCCCATCGCGGATTTTGCATGTGTAGTCGAAAGACAAACTGCTGCAACCTTCATCGTATATTTCACACAATTTCACACCACATTCATTGTTTCAGTTTAACATAATTCCCACATTTCCTCCCGTTGAGTTAAATATATATATATATATTAGATCGTTTGTTCATTAATTCATATAGTCTGAACTAGCCAGCAAGCAAACTGCACAGCAGGTGTAGAAAGGAGCTTCTCCTGTTTAAAGCGGCTCAAGTCCTACACCCGTAACACAATGGGCCAAGGCCGTTTAAGCAGCCTAGCTCTGCTGGCCATTGAGAGGACACTGGTCAAGTCACTGGAAAAGACGCCTAGTTGGTACGACAGGGTTACAGAGCATTTTCTTGAAAAGGAACGTAGGGCAGAATTTACATATAAATAAATGGACAATTTTTATGATTTAGGCCGAAAATGAGCTTCCCCTCTTTAAAAGATCAGCAGCCTCCACTGCTCTATATAGTGGTTATTTTGGGAAAAACCCAGGTATTTTGGGCAGTAGGATTATAAAAATATGTGCTAATATAAAATTAAATAAAGTAGTCTATATAAAATTGCAAAATAAATCTGTCTATCAGTACTTTTTTACTTAAGTACATAAAAAATTGAGTACTTTTGTACTTTCACTCGAGTAAAATTGAAAAAGCAGTACTTTTACTTTTACTGGAGTAATATTTTAGTATACGTATCTGTACTTTTACTCAAGTACTTGAGCTGTGTACTTTGACCACCACTGATTGAAAGAGGACTTATCACAAAAATGAATATTTGAAGTCAGGCTTCAACTATGGGATGATTCGCCTGTGTAGTTAGTCGTAAAAATACAGAGAGTGAATTTTTTAGAACGGAACAAAATTATGATAGCAGCAGAGCTCCCAATCTGCAGCTAAATCATAGTGTGGTATGCTTCACTGATGCATGCTGAATAATTGCTTTGGTATAATTGTTTGTGAAGGAACAGAGAATGAGGAGACCACACCATTATCCTTAGACATTCAAAACATGTGTGACCTCCACAATCTCTTGACAACATTTTCAAATAATGTCATGCCATTAGACACTTTTGTATGTAGTTAACGCTGTAACAGCCATCTTTAAGCAACACATTTATCTTCAGTGCTGTCACCACCGCCTTTGTTCACAACACTGATGTTTGGAGCACAAACTGTGTCTAATAAGCCCTGGCTATCCTGTTAATACTCAATTAGGTCAGCAGGAAAAAAGTAATTCAAGCAAAGCAATCACTAATGTCTCTAAAGCATCAGCCAAGAAATTATATATCAACCTGACTGAACAAAGCATTTGATCCAGTTCCAAAACAGACACGGGATACAGAAAGAGATTCAATCCACAATGTCCAATAGTTTATTTTAGAGACATCCTGTTAGGATACTTACAAAGTTCCTGAATTTACATAACCTGTGTGTGTGTGTGTTTCCTCTGGAGTATAAAAATGTGCCCTAAAGTAAATTAAAAATGGCAAAACATCCCTGCAGGGGGTGAACGTGATTTCACAAAGTGCAGCATGTCCCTGGATCAACATCCATGTTGATACTGGAACAACATTCCAATCAACCAATCAGAATTGGGGGGTAAGTTTACAGGAAATGTCAATCTGAACTCTACAACCAGTTAGGTTCTACACCCATTTTATTCAACAATGACATTCAACATCATTTCCCTCTGATTTTAGGGATACCTTATGGGTAGGGTTAGGTTTAGAGGTAGGGGTAGGAATAGGGTTATGTTTATATTTTTGGACAATAATGTTGATCCAGGATCAACAAAAGTCTTATTGGCAAAATCACGGTGACCCCCTGGAGGGATATACCATCAATTACAATACGTTAAATACAGTAAATATTTATTATTATTATTATTATTATTGGAAATCAAAATTTGGAAATTATTCTTACAATAATTATAATGAAAACTATTTAGATTATATATATATATATATATATAAAGTGGGGGGAAATTATTTGATCTCCTGATTTTGTATGTTTGCCCACTGACAAAGAAATGATCAGTCTATAATTGTAATGGTAGGTTTATTTGAACAGTGAGAGACAGAATAACAACTAAAAAAATCCAGAAAAATGCATTTAAAAAAAGTTATACATTGATTTGCATTTTAATGAGTGAAATAAGTATTTGACCCCTTTGCAAAACATGACTTAATGCTTGGTGGCAAAACCATTGTTGGTAATCACAGAGGTCAGACGTTTCTTGTAGTTGGCCACCATGGTTTACACACATTTTGGGAGGGATTTTGTAATCCCTAAAAAAAAACTAATCCCTAAAAAAAAAATGTTTTGTTTGTAAAGAGTGTTTTGTTTGTAATCTGATTGATTAATTGATTTTGTGGACAGGTGTCTTTTATACAGGTAACAAGCCGAGATTAGGAGCAATCCCTTTAAGAGAGTGTTCCTAATCTTAGCTGCTTTCCTATATAAAAGACACCTGGGAGACAGATATCTTGCTGATTGATAGGGGATCAAATACTTATTTCACTCATTAAAATGCAAATCAATTTATAACTTTTCTGAAATGCGTTTTTCTGGATTTTGTTGTTGTTGTTATTCTGTTTCTCACTGTTCAAATAAACATACCATTAAAATTACAGACTGATCATTTATTTGTTAGTGGGCAAAGTACAAAATCAGCAGGGGGATCAAATAATTGTTATCCCCAATGTATATATATATACACACTCACTGGCCACTTTATTAGGTACACCTGTTGAATTGCTTGGTAACACACATTGCTAATCAGTCAATCACATGGCAGCAACTCAATGCATTTAGGCATCTAGATGTGGTGAAGACGACTTGCTGAATTTCAAACCGAGCGTCAGAATGGGGAAGAAAGGGGATTAAAGTGACTTTTACACTTTTACCTTTTACTTTTACCCTGACGTTGAACCCTGAAGCAGATGGCTACAGCAGCAGAAGACCACACCGGGTGCTGCTCCTGTCAGCTAAGAACAGGAAATGGAGGCTACAATTCGCACAGACTCACCAAAATTGGACAATAGAAGATTGGAAAACCGTTCCCTGGTCTGATGAGTCTCGATTTCTGCTACGTTCAGATGGTAGGGTCAGAATTTGGCGTAAAGAACATAAAAAAGCATGGATTCATCCTGCCTTGTCTCAACGGTTCGGGCTGGTGGTGGTGGTGGTGTAATAGTGTGAGGAATAATTTATTGGTACACTTTGGGCCCCTTAGTACCAATTAAGCATCGTTTAAACACCACAGCCTACTTGAGTATTGTTGCAGACCATGTCCATCCCTTTATGACTACAGTGTACCCATCTTCTGATGGCTTCTTCCAGCAGGATAATGCACAATGTCACAAAGCTCAAATCATCTCAGACTGGTTTCTTGAACATGACAATGAGTTCACTTTACTCAAATGGCCTCCACAGTCACCGGATCTCAATCCAATAGAGCACATTTGGGATGTGGTGGAACGGGAGATTTGCATCATGGATGTGCAGCCGACAAATCTGCAGTAACTACGTGATGCTATCGTGTCAATATGGACCAAAATCTTTGAGGAGTATTTCCAACACCTTGTTGAATCTATGTCACGAAGAATTAAGGCAGTTCTGAAGGAAAAAGGAGGTCCAAACCCGTACTAGCAAGGTGTACCTAATAAAGTGGCCAGTGAGTGTATATATACTAAACTATATAACTAAACTAAAGTAAACTAAACTGAGGTGACTAAAAATAAAAGACAAGGCAGAAGTTCCTCTCAATTTCACTTACTTGTAAGCTTATATTAATACAGACTTCAGAAAAATCCTGTGAGACGATTGAAATAACCACTATCACAGCTGCATTAATGCCTATTGTGTGTTGCAAAAATCTGTACATTGTAACATATAGCGGCGAATTCAACTCTACAAGTCACCAGAAGGGGGCAGCTAAAGAATCAGCAGCCCTCTAAAAGCCCCTCCTCCGCCTCAGCGCAAAAGCGCTTTTCTTCCTGTTGTGGAACAAAAGGAATGTGCGAACGCTTCTCAAAGACATTCGTTCATTTCATGACTTGCAAAGCATCCACAAAAATATATGGAGATTAATATGTACTCTTTCCCTCATAGGCTTGATGTGATGATTTTGAATATGAATTACATAAGAAATGTGGGATGACTTTCCTTTGTGCTTTCAACTGCATAAACTGTAGTGTGTAGGTTGTGCCCAATTGCAATGTTTAGTCTCTAAAAGAAGCTAGTGTCGTAAGTCAGAAATGTGTGGATGACCGTTAAGCTTTGGCATCCTAATGTATGTTTACAACAGACATAAAAGATCTGTACGTTATCTTTCACGTTGAATTAAATATCAGATGACGAGTGGGCATGGCCCCAGAAAACCATGGACATGGGTGGAGCTCCGCCCCATGCGGACAATCTGATTCGATCAGCCGCCGGTGGGCGGCGTCCAAACCGGACAGTTGAAAAGATGACGCGCGAGCGGCGCGCTCTCTTCTCTTCCTCTTGCAACTCTCGGCGCTCCTGAACTCGGCGGCGCTCAAGCGCGTGCAAGGCTGACCTGGAAGCCGGCCCGCTAGACTCTCACAACCAAACCAACCATCGGAGGGGGGTCTAAGGCTGTGCCAAAGCCGTAACGGAGCCACGAAGTCAAGGATTGTGAGGAGAGCTTTCCCGGTGACGTCACGCGACAGCGGCAAGCCATCTCAAGTCTCCACACGAGAACAACCGAAGGAGCCGAGCTGAACACGTGACGCCCGAAACAAAGAACTGAACTCACGCGGGAAAACGAAACAACTCCAAACCTGCTTTAAACCCATCCAAGCAAGTACAAACTGAATTTCTGATCCTGATTGAACTGGTTAAAATTGATCTGAATGCAGTAACGAAACATACGTGATTCGTTCGTGATCTTTGGCTGGCTGGTTAAGTTATGAAGTAGAAAGAATGGTATTCTTTCATCCACAGTTACCTCAAAACTCTCGTATGCCTATGTGTGTGTGTATGTCTATGTCTTATCAGTTAATCCATTTATGTTAGAATAGCAATATCACGAATAAATCGTTTTTCATTTCATAAAGAATTGTCTCTGGAATGTGATTTTAAGTATTTTTATCCTTACTTGCCCTAAAGATAACGCAGCCTAGCTCAAACTTAACGAAATTATCAATCTCGTTTATCTACCGGGGCCACGGAATGGAAGCGAGATTGTAATTGAGAGTAACAGAATGTACCTTTTAGTGATTGCTGGACAAGCACTTAATAAGGTGTAAACTGTAGTTAAATATTAATATGACTTTAATCAAGCCATATTAAATATTTAATAACTAATTCCCGGAGCTGAAACAATAGCTCTATATTAAACTGGTATTTTTACTACATAAATGGTGGAGGATGCGGGCATTAAAGATTTAGATCTGATGAATCAAACCAGAGACAATATAAATATTTCTCACTTTTATCCGGAAAAGAATTGAGTAAATATAGAGAAACAAACGGTTATTGGTGATATTGCATGCTTGTTTGCGAAACACAGTGAGGTTGAATGAAAGAGAGTGTAACTGTTAACTCGAGTTCGAGAAGAAATTAAACTGCAGTAAATAATTAATAAAAGTCGCTCTAAAGCGCATGAGAGGCAACAAGCGTGTCCCTTGTTGCCCCTCTCTTAAGGCCTTCGTGGTAATGCTTTGTTAGTGCGTGTTCCACTGCAAACCCAGCCACGTGACTCTCCGCTGTAGAATATTAAAGTAGCTATTTAAGTAATTCTCAGCCAATTTTTGATTTCACGAGTGAAATTCAGACGCACGCGCTCAAAGGAGTGGCCAGTCGTTTTTGAGAAAGGAGACATTTTGCAAATCGATTTAATTGTTTGTTTTGTTATAGGTGCGGTCTAAACAGACAAATATTCACATAATAGCCCGCTGAGGCTTTGTTGGGTTATAAGTAACCCGTAGATAAATGTATCTCGTCCTAAATGAGTGAGGTTATATGTGCTATAGAAAATTCAAGTCTGAAGCGTGAAGCACATTTTCCTCCGACCAGTTTAACCACGTGGAGCTTAGCCACGTGTAAATAGCATTAGCGCTAAGCTAACAAAGAAACTGTAGCATTGTAGCAAAAGCCATGCTGGTAGCATTACGGCTAGCGATTAGCACATAGCATTTACAGCTTGAATGCAGTGTGTTTGGAAATGTGGTTCACAGCTAACACTAATTCCTTCTCTCTCTTTCCTCTCTCATTTAAAAGACTAACTATGTTTTGAGTTGGCTGTGTTAATGTTCATCAGTGTTAACAATTTCACAGGTTGGTTTAATATAACAGCTGATTAAAGTCTTTTTACCTTTTGTGAGACCAGCTTAATAAGTGGTGGTAACATGGTTACCATGTGATAACATAGTGAGGTTGATTTAGTTCAATTATAATGGCTTTTTATGATTTCATAACACATCAATGGATGGCGCTATTGTTAGGAATTTTTAATTGTTAATTGAATGTCACAATTGATTACAAATTAATTTTGAATTAATTTCATTTAATAAAATTTTCAATTCCTGCTTCCAACAACAGCATCCATTTACGAACCATAAAGCGCTCTTATAATTTGACCACTACAATAAAACCTTAAGTTATCTAGAGGGCCAGAAATTTTTAATTTCATTTACAAGTAGGATACCGATTATTATTATTATTAATTTTTTTTTTGGTGTTAAGGACAATGAGAGGAATGCTTAAGTTTGGAAATTATTTTAATTACTATTATGGGAATCCAAAACTAGTGATTTAGAAGCTGTAAATTAATTTAATAATTAATTATGAATTCGAACATTCTAATTACATTTAATAATTAATTACACTTCCTGTCTACATTTTGCAACAATATTGGTTTGTCAACTCAATTGCAGATTGCATTTGTAAATTCTAATCCTAAGTGAATCCTATTAATTTTAATTATAACATCGTAAATTTTAATTAGAAACCACAAAGTCTAATTTTAATTATAATTTCAGACTTACCACAAGTCTGGCGCCCCTGTAGGCCATACTTCATTTCCTTAGGTGATCTGATTAACTCAAGTAAAAATTAATAATAATTTTATTAAAATAATTTTATTAAATTAAAATTAGTCCTCCTTACTTAGGCCTGAGAGTAGATAGTGCTCCCCCTAGTGCTGTGTTAGAGAAGTGACAGTGACACCATACAGGTCATTTCTCACCAATCTGGAGCATAAAGCGTAACCTTAGCATAGCGACTCAACAGCACCACCTTGTGCCAACGTATTAGTTTTAAATCTTGGGAATAAATCTTAATTTCTCTTTTCTTTTCTCCCTGTTACTAACTTCTAATTTGACTTGTTTGCTTAAAGCTAGCCAAGGGAAGATCACGAATAGAGCGAAATGTCACAATTGAACATATGTATGAAACTTGAGAACCACATTCAAACTGTTTATCATTTACCCTCTATTGTGAAATCCTATTCCCCCAGGTTAAAGCAGGCGCAATGAGAAGATAGACATCGGCAAAAGTTTTAACACGCGTGACACACGCTGACCAGCGTTGTGTAAAATCCTGCCATTCAGGGACAAGTACTGTCATTGCTGTTGTTTTCCTCCATCAAGGAGAAAATTGGAATAGCAATACCAGTCTTGTTACAAAAGAAAACTCGCCTACAATCCTCTGATTAGAAGCCTTCTAAATCAGACTTAACAAAGCGAAGAGAGAATCTGCTATTAAAAAGAGATCGGTCTAGTGTTATTGTCCCTGTGTACTCATTCTGTTAGTGTGCTTTTCTTTCTGTTTCCCAACAGTGCTGCCTCTACGTGGGCGCAATTTCTACGCAGAAGCTGCAAATTACGCACCCCATCACAGAGGACCACAGAAACAGAATCACACTCAACACTAGCATACACTACACTGTGCACATTCACACCCCTGTTGTTTTGTTTGTGTTTTTGTTTTGCTTTGTTTCCCATCCAAGGTCTGTGTCAGTTCGGTCCAAGATCCCATCACCGCCAGAACATGTATCACCAGCCAGAACATGTCGGTCGCTGGGAAGGACTGGAAATGTGGCTAAGTGCTACAACAAACAGCATCCTCCCTAAAGCTGCTGAAGCACTCCAACATCAGACACAGGACCAACTAGATGACAACATCACAAGCATCATGAGACAAGACCCAAGTCAAAACTACAATCACAAAGAATTAGCCAAGATCACCTCAAGCTTAAGTCACACACTCATCGCCACCCTCAAACTGAGCGACAAGTACGCCGCACAACGCCAGCAGGAGCTGACAAGCGCACAACGACGCACAGAGCAGCTGGAACGTGAAGCTCAGGTACGACGGGAAGGGACCGATGAGGTGGAGCAAGGCGCCGATGAGGAAATCAACAGGCTAAAAGAAACTCTAGAAGCTACCAGACACGAAATGCAGCAACTCAAAGAGGATTTCGCCGATCGTGCAGACAAGCTACAGTATGCAGAGAAGCTACTAGAGAAGGCAAAGACTGACTTCAGGGACAAAAACAGCAGAATCAAGGCCCTCGAAGCTCATTTGGCTGAATCAAGAAACGAGATCAGCCGCCTAACACAACAGCTCGTCACAGAGGAGTCTGAAAGTTTCCAAGAGGAACTCAAGCACGCTTACGAACTACGCCATGAGCCATCAAGGACAGGGCGTGCACCAACCGCACCTGCCAAGCAGGACCAAGTCACCTGTGCCTGGACTGACACGTGAACATAAGACAGAGGGGTGATGTTAAAACAGTCACCAGCGCCGTCTGAAGAACTTTATATCACGACAGAACCAGAAGAATCTGCTGCAGCCAGCCGCAGATCGTCGCACAGCTTGGACCTAAAGACCTTGACAAGCTCGCCCGAAACGTTGGCAAATTCAACCCCAGCGTGCCAAACAGCCAAACGGTCCAAGCGTATCTGCAAGATATTGATTTCCATCTGGAAATGCGACCTAACGTTACGGACAAAGATAAACTCTATTTACTCCGAGCGACATCCAGCCCTGAAGTACGCAGCTTCCTGGACCGGCAGCCTGTTAACACAAAGACTGATTACCAACGGCTGCGAAAAGCCCTTATTAAAGAGTTCGCCGACCCTGAGTCCGATCAAGGCTTAGTGGCTGCCCTGGAGGCGAGACAAGGACGTCACGACACTCCTCAAGCTTACTATAGTCGACTCAGACAAGCATATTTTGGAACTTCGCAATGATTCTGACATGGAAGATGAACTGAACTTTAAAACTCTCTTCCTCAGGAATCTTCATCCTGGCATAAGCCACCATCTTGGCGTTCTCGCATGTCCACGAACGATGAACACTCAGCAGTTGCGAGACTTGGTGCAAAAGGCCTACTACAAACAGAAGATGGCCTCAGAAAAGCGCAAAAACCCCAGCAGTTCTTGATTTCAACACGCAACACCATGAACTGGCTCTAGAGGGCACCCAACGCCAAGACAGCGCTAAGCCACCACACAGAGAATGGAATGCACTCCCGTCCAACAGAGAACGAGACTCACACGCTGACACCCGACCTGAACAGAGGTATGACCGATGGGATGGACCGCGTGGACGTCAACGCTCACCTGGACGACACTGGGAGAAGTGGTCTCATGAGAATCAGTGGGAAAAGGAAGGCGAACCAGAGTCAGCCTGACTAGCTGTCAGGCGGAACGGCAGTGACAAGCTGAACAAATCAGCCCCAGAAGACAGCACCGCTTCACCTTGCTCTCAGAGGACAGTAAACACCTAACTTCAGATGGACATGAAACCCCACCTGAAAACCCAGCAACAGAGTTAAACACTAACTCAACACCCAATACTCCAAATCACAGCAGCGTCCAACAAACACCTGCTGATGAAACTCCAAGTTCCTGAAAGTGCTGTCTCAGTCACCTGCCATCCCTCCGGAGAACACCAGATCAGGTCTGACATCCTAAACGTTTCCTCCCAAACTCCAGCCCCTCAAATGACCAAAACGATGCCCTCACCATAGCAGGTGCATCACATGAAGAGTCCTGGACCTTTCATGCCCTCCCACCCAACCCTACAGTGGCAGCAGTAACCCGCCGCCAGCACGCCACTGGCGAGCACACCCTGCCCTCCTGCATTACCATACCACCTCAGTTCGCTGCTGACGATCTCCTCACCCTCACATGCGGATTCGTCACTACGAACCATGACAGCTCACATGTCAAAACCATGATAACACATCCTCCGAGCTCCATAGCTCCACTCTGTCGACTACATGCTGCATCTGCAAGGACGGTGTCCACACGTATGTCCCTGAGCCACTCACTGCGCCACAGCTCGTAGTTCCTCACGGCCAGAGGGGAGTACATGGACACACGCACACCATGCACCATGATGGGTTGCCAGTGCCAACCGGCAAATCCAAACCACCGACAGGAAAAGGGGGAGGATCCGACCCACTGACACAGACCGACAACCATATGCACCACACAAGCATAACTATTGTCATTTTAGGAAAACATATAGCAACCATGCTTAGACACAACCCATATTCTCTCCTCCGCAGCACTGCTAGGACCAATCTAGTAGAGAGGAGTTACTCTCAATTTTTTTTTTTCCATTATTATATAATTTTTTTATTAATTTTTATTAATTTTTTTATTTTTTTTTATTTTTTATTTTTAGTTTAAAACTATTTTCTTTTTTTTATTATTTACTTTATCGTTTGGGTTCTTTATCGCGTGTCTCACTTTGTGTTTCCTTTCCTCTCTTTCACTTTGAACCCCTTAACCAAACCTTGAATCCAGGTCCTGAAATTGAGATCGACTTCCGTCAGTAAAGTCGTTGTAATTCGCTGTGAGAACCGCTGTCGACCGATCGAGGCCACCCGCCAAAATCATGAGCGACATGATACGATGTAAGTTCCTCGATTGACAACGTAGCCATGAATAGGATTCCGTGCTACGATACCTCTTAGCCTTGTTCAAGCGTTGTAACCCGGCCACTGCGGGCCCGCTAGTCTCATCAAACCCATCTCGCCTTTCCGGTAGCGCTATTCCCATATACGCAAACCCGGAAACAGGTGATTTAGTGGCCTTTTCAGTTTGCCCATTATCGACGTTAATAATGTTTACCGGCTCAAAGGCGTTGTGAATGCGGGATTACGGCAAGGAAAACCTATGTAAAAATCCAAACTCCTAAAGTCGCTGCGTATTACGAGAACAACAACGAACGGTTGTATCTGGCCCCAAACTCAAAGATGGGCACGCTCACTTAGGACATTCACTTCCCCTACCGAGTAAACTCTCTGCGTCGCGATAATACCAAGGGCATCTGCGGTTTAGAATCCATTAAACCCGACACTAGCTGCCCGCGAAACAACACCACGTTCTCAAGTTGAGGTAACGCAGTCGAAATCATCAGAAACCGTTGGCTGGTCAGTACCCCAGCACGACCAGCCACCCTCACATGCGATTAACACGACGCCACGCGCATTAATTTGCCCAACCAAATGTTATGGATCACTGTCCCGAAGGGCGTGATCCTCCATATTGACGAGTTAGCATTGTATCACCTCACCGACGATGGATATCAGGTTGAAATCGAAATCTCTTAGTGAATTGACACCGGCTGACAGCGCTAGAAGCTATCGCTCGCCTTCCGCCCGCCGGCGCGCCAATTATTCGGTCCTGGTCTGCCGCTGACACGGCGCTTTGTATCTCTACTATCGTAGGATATGTTATGAATTTGACACTGGCCTTCCTCCTACACAAGCGAGTGAACGTCGTCCAAGAGTCTCTCAACAAATGCACGTCAGGCGTCCCTCGCCTTTTTCGACGTGGTAATCCCGACCGAGACCCCGAACCCGAGAATTTGAACAACCTGACTGAGATCATGCCTATACCGCCTCGTCGAGCCCCTGACAATTAAAAGTCAAAAATGACCCAATTGTCAATAATGATAAACAATGCATCCCTATGTCTTCTCAAGTTTCTAACCTGTTCCTTCCCAAATTACCCTGCACCAGGTTTTAGTCAGTGATAGGAATGATGTTTGTGTCTTGTATGTGCCTGTTCTTCCTGCCTCTTGTTCCAGGGCCTGACAATGTTCCATCAGGGGAACATCACCAAGCCCAAGGGGGATATGTAACATATAGCGGCCGGAATTCAACTCTACAAGTCACCAGAAGGGGGGCAGCTAAAGAATCAGCAGCCCTCTAAAAGCCCCTCCTCCGCCTCAGCGCAAAAGCGCGCGTTTTCTTCCTGTTGTGGAACAAAAGGAATGTGCGGGAACGCTTCTCAAAGACATTCGTTCATTTCATGACTTGCAAAGCATCCACAAAAATATATGGAGATTAATATGTACTCTTTCCCTCATAGGCTTGATGTGATGATTTTGAATATGAATTACATAAGAAATGTGGGATGACTTTCCTTTGTGCCTTCAACTGCATAAACTGTAGTGTGTAGGTTGTGCCCAATTGCAATGTTTAGTCTCTAAAAGAAGCTAGTGTCGTAAGTCAGAAATGTGTGGATGACCGTTAAGCTTTGGCATCCTAATGTATATTTACAACAGACATAAAGATCTATACGTTATTTCACGTTGAATTAAATATCAGATGACGAGTGGGCATGGCCCCAGAAAACCATGGACATGGGTGGAGCTCCGCCCCATGCGGACAATCTGATTCGATCAGCCGCCGGTGGGCGGCGTCCAAACCGGACAGTTGAAAAGATGACGCGAGCGGCCGCTCTCTTCTCTTCCCTCTTGCAACTCTCGGGCGCCTGAACTCGGCGCGCTCAACGCGTGCAAGGCTGACCTGGAAGCCGGCCCGCTAGACTCTCACAACCAAACCAACCATCGGAGGGGGGTCTAAGGCTGTGCCAAAGCCGTAACGGAGCCACGAAGTCAAGGATTGTGAGGAGAGCTTTCCCGGTGACGTCACGCGACAGCGAAGCAAGCCATCTCAAGTCTCCACACGAGAACAACCGAAGGAGCCGAGCTGAACACGTGACGCCCGAAACAAAGAACTGAACTCACGCGGGAAAACGAAACAACTCCAAACCTGCTTTAAACCCATCCAAGCAAGTACAAACTGAATTTCTGATCCTGATTGAACTGGTTAAAATTCGATCTGAATGCAGTAACGAAACATACGTATTCGTTCGTGATCTTTTGGCTGGCTGGTTAAGCTATGAAGTAGAAAGAATGGTATTCTTTCATCCACAGTTACCTCAAAACTCTCGTATGCCTATGTGTGTGTGTATGTCTATGTCTTATCAGTTAATCCATTTATGTTAGAATAGCAATATCACGAATAAATCGTTTTTCATTTCATAAAGAATTGTCTCTGGAATGTGATTTTAAGTATTTTTATCCTTACTTGCCCTAAAGATAACGCAGCCTAGCTCAAACTTAACGAAATTATCAATCTCGCTTATCTACCGGGCCACGGAATGGAAGCGAGATTGTAATTGAGAGTAACAGAATGTACCTTTTAGTGATTGCTGGACAAGCACTTAATAAGGTGTAAACTGTAGGTTAAATATTAATATGACTTTAATCAAGCCATATTAAATATTTAATAACTAATTCCCGGAGCTGAAACAATAGCTCTATATTAAACTGGTATTTTTACTACAACATTAATTAAAGAAGCAAACCTCTGTTTATCAAGAGCATTTAGGCACTTCAGCCAAGACTCCTCTAGGGAAATCAAGATGTTAATTAGGAGGTAAAGATTAGAGAGTTCTTGAGGAATAGTGCAGCCGCAACATTTCCACTGCAACATACAGTCCAGAGTGACTCTAAAGAACTCCATCAATAAACACAGCATAAACATGTGATTGATTCATACTCAGTAGTTCTAAACCATATCGTGTACTGCCTCTTGAGACAGGTATTCATGAATCAGAGTTATACTTCACTATGAGTAAGGCATTGCAGTGTCTTTTCAAATAGTTGCATTGTTTTTCCCTATCTTTTTGTCTTCCTAACCCAAATATCTCCACATGGCCAGTAAGGTAAGGCTTATGTTCCAAACACAAATCCAAAATGTGTTCCTTTAACCCTTAATATATGAATTTTATTAAAATCACCAGACAAAATTATATTTATAAACAAAGAGAGTTATACATGAAAACACTATTGTGGCGAGGGGGGCGTGGTTCAGCGAAGTCTGCAGCGGGAGAAAGACTCAGGAGACAGCGGTGTCAAGTGCAAAATGAGGATCACCTGTGTCTGATTGTAGTAATTGGCGTGAGAGACCGATAAAGCCGCCGTGGCAGTGGGTTCAGAGAGAGAGACGGAGTGAAGACTCGGGCGCGCAGCTGTCAGAGAGAAACAGTCGGAACGAATGCAGAGAGTGATCGCGGAGACAACGAGAGAGTTGATGTTTTTAGGGACGCAGAGTGCGCACCTGTGTGAGTTTATCTGTCTTAAATAAACATACCTGAGTCTTCACGAGCCAACCCTGTCCGCTTCCTTCCTTCCTACGAACTTTGTTACACTGGTTGCGAAACCCGGGAAGGAAGCCGGAACGCCGCTGCCATCATGTCCTCACCATCGGGATCGCCATTTGCGGATGTCATCCAGTCGCTCGCGGGACTCCACCAAGAACAACACAAAGCGCTGATGGACATGAGGGCAGACCAGGAGAGGAGATTCTGTGCCCTCGTCCAGAACCAGCGGGAGGACCGCAAGCTGTTCGGAGCTGGATGGACGGGAGGTTCGGGCTGGTGAGAATCAACAGTCCTGGCCTCGCCCACCACATGCCGGTACAGAAGATGGGGCCGCAGGATGACCCGGGCGTTCCTCGACCTCTTGGAAGACCGCGGTGGCATGTGGGTGGCCACAAATGGACTGGCCAGTGCGCCTCATCCCCCTGCTAACCGGGAGGCGCGGTTGGCGGTGCAGCAGCTGCCAGTCCAGAACCTCCTGGTCTCTGACGACCTGAAGCGAGCCATCCTCCAGCGGGTCGGCGGGCCCGAGCAGCACCGCCAGCGCTTCCGTTCACTGGAGCTGGGGAGAGCGGCCGGCCCGCCGTGATGGCTCGCCAGCTCCGGGACGCCTGCCGCAGATGGCTGTTGGCGGGGAAGGCGGCACCAGGGAGCGGGCGCGGTCGAGAGGCTAATCCTCACGGGCGTGATGATTTTCCCCTGGAGCAGTCCCAGGGCAGTCGCTGAAAGCAGCGTTCAACCAGGTCCGTTCCATTGGCCCGGCCTCTCCAGTCTGCACGGCCCCCTTCCTATCCCTATTTTGCTATATTAAAAGATAGGTTGTATCGAGTGATGCAGGGCGCTCAGTCAAAACAAGATACAACCCAGTTGTTGGTACCAAAAAGCCGTGGAAATGCTTTTCCAGGCGGCTCACTGTAATCCTATGGCAGGGCATCTGGGTCAAGCAGCAACACTGAACCGTTTAATGGCGGTTTTCACGAGAATGTACGCGGTGGTGTGCGGCATCGTGAATGTCAGTTAGTGAATCCCCGGCCTCCCCAAAAGCGCCTTTGCGCCCCTTCCGCTAATGCAGGTCCCCTTGAAAGAATTGGTATGGACCTCATCGGGCCATTGGAGTCAGACACGAGGGCATCGGTTTGCATTGGTTCTAGTGGATTATGCAACCCGATACCGGAAGCAGTGGCGCTCGCAACATCTCCGCAAAAGTGTAGCGGAGGCTCTGTTTAGTATGATCTCCCGGTGGGAATCCCGAAGAGATTCTCACCGATCAGTTTATGTCACGAACCATTCGCGAACTTTATGAGTTGTTGGGAATTAAATCGATTCGCACCAGCGTCTATCACCCACAAGCGACGGCCTGGTGGAGCGATTTAATCTTGAAAACAATGATTCGAAAGTTCGTTCACGAAGGCGCCAAAATTGGGACAAATGGCTGGAACCCCTTTTGGTCCCGCAAGCCTCCACGGGGTTTTCCCCTTGAGCTCCTGTCTGGCCGCCAGCCCCTTGGGCGTCCTGAGGAGACTTGGGAGGAGGGACCTTGGAGGTAAAATGAAATTCAGCATGTGCTGGACCTGAGAACAAAACTCCACACGTTGGGGCAGCTCTCCATGGAGAATTTGTTACAGGCCCAGGACAAGCAAAGCCGGCTATACAATCGGGGCCAGATTACGCAATTTCACGCCGGAGATAAAGTACTTGTGTTACTCCCTACCTCTAGCTCAAATTACTCGCCAAGTGGCAAGGACCGTTTGAGGTCACACGGCAGGTAGGGGATCTCAATTATGAGGTGGTTCGAACGGATCGGAGCGGGGCATCGTCAGATTTATCACCTCAACCTCCTTAAGAAATGGAGCGAGGTCGAGCCGGTGATGCTGGCGGCGGTGGTAAACGAGGAAGATCTCGGGCCAGAGGCGAGCCTCAAAGTTCCATCACTCACTCTGGCCCGGGGATCACCTCTCACCCTCCCAGCTCACCGATGTAGCCCGGTTGCAGAGAGAATTTGCGGACGTGTTCTCGCCCGGCCCGGTCAGAACCAACCTTATTCAACACCATATTGAGACCGAGCCGGGCGTGGTAGTGCGCAGCCCGGCCGTATCGTTTACGGAGCACAAGAAAAGGTGGTCCAGTCAGAATTAGGCGATGCTAGAGATGGGAGTAATAGAAGAGTCCCGCAGTGACTGGGCAAGCCCGATCGTTTTGGTACCGAAAACAGACGGCTCGGTCCGATTCTGCGTGGATTATCGCAAGGTGAATGCGGTGTCGAAATTCGACGCCTATCCAATGCCGCGGGTTGACGAGTTGCTTGATCGGCTGGGTACCGCTCGCTTTTATTCGACGCTGGACTTAACTAAAGGATATTGGCAGATCCCCTTATCACCGTTATCCAAAGAAAAGTCAGCCTTCTCACAACGCCATTTGGATTGCACCAATTTGTCACGCTTCCGTTTGGGTTGTTGGGCGCCCGCTACCTTTCAGCGCCTCATGGACAAAATCCTCCGACCGCACGCACTGGATGACATCATCATCTACAGTCAGGACTGGCAGCGGCACATGGTGCACCTGCGGGAGGTGCTGAGAGCGCTGAGGAGGCGGGACTAAGCACCAGCAAAGAAGTGTGCGATTGGGCGGGTGGAGGTGCGTTATCTGGGTTTCCACTTGGGTCACGGACAGGTGCGTCCCCAAATTGATAAGGCGGCAGCTATTGCGGCCTGCCGAGACCCAAGACCAAAAAGGAGGTGAGGCAGTTCCTGGGGCTGGCGGGATATTACAGGAGGTTTGTTCCTGACTATTCGGAGCTCACCAGCCCGCTGACTGACCTCACTAAAAGGAGGTCCCAGATACGGTCCCGTGGGCGGAGGCGGTGCCAGCAGGTTTTCACCCAGGTAAAGGCTGCTCTGTGTGGCGGGCCGCTCACTCTCCTGACTTTCTCTCCCTTCTTGCTGCAGGACGGACGCGTCGGACCGGGGCTGGGAGCTGTCCTGACCCAGGAGATAGGGGTGAGGCGCCCGGTGCTGTACATCAGTCGGAAGCTCTCTAAGAGAGCGATGTACAGCACCATTGAGAAGGAGTGTTTGGCGATCCGGTGGGCGGTCCTCACCCTCCGCTATTATCTCCTGGGGCGAATTCACCCTCTGTTCGGACCCGCCCCTTGCAGTGGCTCCACCGCATGAAGGATACCAGCGCGGATCACCCGTTGGTATCTGGCATTACAACCCTTCAAATTCAAGGTGATCCACAGGCCGGGGCGCAGATGACTGTAGCCGACTTCCTCTCCAGGAATGGGGGGCTGCAGGCGGAGGCTTCCGGCCTGGAAGTCGGGCGGTGGGCGGGCGGTGGGGGTATGTTACAACTATATACTGTATAATAAAATACTGTTTCACACTATAAGTACTTCAAAATATTTCAAAAGTCTATTCATCAAACTAATTTCAACATTATACCATTGTTTTGGTTCTTAGCGAAAATGATTATGCATTACCTTTGATCAGCTAAACCTCATTAAGGGTGAACTGCATTATATTCAGTAATAAATTATGGATTTATGATATACCTCAACAAAACCAGGGTCTTTACATTCTTCCAGAAAGATGGGGATTAAATTGGAATCTCACCCCATTGTCCATTTTTCTGTTTGCAGCAAACAGATGCAAATGGAGAGATTTGTGAGAGGGTGAGGACAATAATCAGTCTCTGTGCGGCTGACATGTTGGAGTTAATTTAATTTCACTGGGCTGCTCCTCCTGTTCGACCCAGTGATAATTTTTTACTCCACCACCGATTCATTCACAGCTGGGGTATTAATCAGGCTCAAGTCAGGATTTACCGGAGATATGTCTAAGTTCACTGTAGACACCAGGAATACAAGAAAAAAAAAGAAGCTATTCGATCACTGGAACAAGACAAAAAAGTATTTAATTTAGATGTTCACTGTTTTGAGCCTTTATCTTCCTGTCAACTTTTAATGCTGTAAAATAATTTTTATAGAAATTGACACACTGCTATAGGCGAATAGGCCTTCTCTTAATTTTAGATTAGGTCCATTGTAGTTTTTCTCTGTGTGTGTGCACACTGGCTGTTGTCAAACCCCTTGTTCAAACAGAAATCTCACTGGATTATTACACCTAATGGCAAGATGAATGCTTGGAAATGTAAACTGACATTTCCTACTAACACACTACAGCAAAATATAGAAATAACTGACATAAACCCATTTTTAGCTGGTGAAAATTCTAGTGTTCTAACAATTTTGGCCACCACTGTATCATAAAGAAACTTTTTCTTATATATACAAAAATGTTGTAAAATTAGGTTTCCTTTTAACTTTTTATGGAAACAATGTTGATGTGTTTTTTTTTTTTTTTTGGTAACACTTTAGGGACCAGTTCTCACTTTTAAACGTTCACCCAATCATGAAAATGCTGTCATTAATTACTCACCCTCATGCCGAAGAAGGAGAAGAATTGTTGACTACTGTCGTTATTTTTGTTTTTTTTGCAAACAAAAAGTATTCTCAATACTTTTCATAATATATAATAAGCATCATAAAATTACGGTTGAACCATACATGGACTATTTTACTACGTTTCTGTGCCTTGCTCGTGGTAGTACCCTTGCTGTCTATGGAAGGTCAGAGATTTCATAAAAAGAATATCTTAATTTGTGTTCCGAAGAAGAATGAAAGTCTTTTGAGTTTGGAACGACACAAGGGTGAGTAATTTTTGGGTGAACTAACTCTTTAACTTGTTTTATAGCATGTGTATTACTAGCATATTGGCTGTTTATTAGTACTTAACCACACTGAGGGTTGGTAACATCACGATCATTTTGATTAACATTTGTATTTATTCATGATATTTTTATTTCATTATAGTATGCAACTCTGTGACATATTTAATCTTACTCTATAAGCAATGCTGTATTAAAAATTCATAATATTGTGAAAGCACTCAAACGTTTATTAGAAGAAAAAAAACCTAGGCCCACAGATGTCAAAACAACCATTTCAAAAAAATATATTTTGTAGTTCAACGGTGTTGATGGAGTTTACACTAGTTGCTCTTGAATTGACTTGAAAAACTGCATTACAGGTATTTCTTTAGAAGGTTACTTCTAAACTAAAATCTAAAACAAGACACGCAATGTACAATTGATTTTACATGGTTCTTTTAGAAGGATTTGGCTATATTTGCTATTGTTTCTAAAAACTCAAAACATGTGTTGCACCATGAGATCAAGCATTTTCAGACCTTTGATATGATTGACAGCCAGTGTTTAACATTGTTACCTGCCAAAATACAAACACCACAACTGCATAACCTCATGATTGAGACTTTTATAACGGGGCCATATAAATAAATAAGAGAAAAACTTAAACAATTCAGCTATTCAAAACCATAATTAGGCCACCTACATTTGGCCAGCAGGTATAATTGAGTTGGGTTTCAATGCTCCTTTCAGAGCAGCATGTTCATACACTGATTTCTCATTTGTTTACTAAAAATTCCACATTCTTAAAAAAAATGTTAATTAAAAAATCTTGTTCAAATGGGAGTTACATGAAGAATAACCCTCAGCATATTGATGAATAATTGCCTTTTTCTTTCATTACATTTTCTAAGAGCACATCCATTTCCAGTTTAATGGAGCAAAAACAATCCTCTAACTGTGAGCCTATATTACTCCTAGCAAGAATGCTTGTCCTTTTTGCCTGGCAACCATGTTCACTTGTGTTGTGGTGGCATTTGTTCCTCAAACTACATCATTCCAGATGAGTGGGACTATTGAACAGCAGGAGGGAGACTCTCTGAAATGGAAAGTGCCAAAAGGCATAACTGAAATAGGAAATCTTAACTGGCAATCAAGAAGAGTTCCCATCTCATCTCTATGTTGAGGGCACGGGTGGGTAGATATTATTGTCGTTGTTGTTTTATTCATTCAGTCGTGTCCAACTCTTGGTGATTTGATGGATAAAGTTCTTCCAGTTATCTCAGTCATTAAATACACCACTAGTGCAAACTACTGAGAGTTTGTTTTGCAGCTGCCTGTAAGGTAATTCCTTAAAACTGCTTTACACCAAACGGCATAAATGTTCATGAATGGTGTGTGAGATTTGTCTTTGTCCACCCTGCTGAAAAGACCAGGGGCCTGTTCATAGTATGCTGCTTTTTTATGTAACATATCAAGTATAATATGATGTACTGCAGATTGTATAACTGTGATAATTCATCTCTAGATAATTAGGTTTTGATTATAGTATCTGGATTGAGTAACAAACATGTTGACACGTTACTGTGTTTATTGAAACAAGTACTTGAAACCATGATCACAAATTAAGCAATTGGGACCAAATTAATTACAAATTAAGACCAATATAATGATAACCTTATCAAATTAAATATATATTTAAAAAAAAAATATCTACCCCAACACTGCTCCAATTTTTGGGATTGGGATTTTAATAATAATAATAATGTAATTTTCTTGGAAAGAAGTTAGTATTTTATTTAGCAAGAATGAATTAAAGACATTTAATGTTCTTTTAACCTTTCTACTCATCAACAAATAACAAAACAATAGTAAAGATTAAAGGTATACAATGGCAGGCTTTAAGATGGTTTAGATCCTACCTGTCCGATCGCTACCACTTTGTTTATTTAAACGGGGAGCCATCTCAATTATCACCAGTAAAGTATGGAGTACCACAAGGATATGTCCTAGGTCCTCTGCTTTTTTTAATATACATGTTGCCCCTTGGTAATATTATTAGAAAATATGGGATTCATTTCCATTGTTATGCTGATGATACTCAACTATATATCTCAACAAGACCAGATGAAACTTCTAAATTATCTAAGCTAACGGAGTGTGTTAAAAATGTAAAAGACTGGATGACCAATCATTTTCTCCTTTTAAACTGCGATAAGACAGAGATATTACATATTGGACCAAAAAACAGTAGACTGTATCTCTTAGATCACAATTTTTAACTAGACGGATGTCCTGTTCCTTCTTCTACAGTCAAAAATGTAGTAATGACAGAAACGTATCTTTTGAAAACCATGTTACAAAAACAGCATTCTTCCATAATTGTCAAGCTACGGAACATGTTAAGTGTTTCTGATGCAGAAAAGCTAGTTCATGCATTCATGACCTCTAGACTGGACTATTGTAATGCACTGCTAGGTGGTTGTCCTGCATCTTCTATAAACAAGCTACAGATAGTACAAAATAATGTGGCTCGAGTCCTTACCGGGTCAAGAAATTATGATCATATTACTCAAATTTTACAGTCTTTGCACTGGTTACCTATTAAGTTTTTTATCAGTTACACAATATCATTACTTACCTATAAGGCACTAAATGGTTTAGCTCCTGCGTACCTAACTAATCTACTATCACGCTACAATCCAACCCGCTCCCTAAGATCGCACAACTCTGGACTCTTGGTAGTACCTAGGATAGTAAATTCCACTACAGGAGATATAACTTTTTCACATTTTGCTCCCAAACTCTGGAATAGCCTTCCTGGTAATGTTCGGGGTTCAGACACACTCTCTCTGTTTAAATCTAGATTAAAGACACATCTCTTTAGCCAAGCATTCATATAATGCATTTCATAATCTTGTACTGCAGTTATATCTGATCAAATGCGCATTATTAGCTTGGGTTGAACAAATATTTTTTGCTTGGATGGAACAACAGCTACGCTTATTATGTCTCTATTTGTTTCTTTGTTTCTGCCACAGAAACCCGAGACGTTTTCTTTACCAAGAAAGTGGCATGATGAAAACCACTATTTTCTGTTTCAAACTTTCACATAGCATCTTTAGGTTAAAATAAATAAAAAATTCTAATCCAGATTAAAATTTTCAAAGATTTATTAGAAAAACTGATAATTTTCCCCCCAAAATTCAATAAATCCATGGCGTTTTTATTTTTTTTATGCAATAAATCCATTGAATCAATATAAAATTAATTTTTCATATCGAAATTGTTGAAAATACATAAAGTAAGTTGATACACATATGACAGCCTCTGAACATTAGACAACAGAAATTCAAAAATTATATTTCCCTTATATTCAACTTCCAAAAGTGCATTCATCTTTGCCATGTTATATACATTTAGTTGACTACTGTATATAACAAAAACATTAATGGCATTAATACAAAACACTTACACTGACAAGCTACGCAATATTAAGTTTGTAAGCCTGGTGCCAGTATGTCTGCCCCCTCGAGAGGACAAAAGGCCCTCCTGAAATCAACAGGAACTATCTCTTGCATATGTAACAGCAGCATCCAAGACGCAACACACCGGGTGGTCCACACCCTGTACTGACGGTCTCATCATCTCCCCCCCTCTCCTCATCACCTAGAATTCACTGAAAAACCCATGCAATGTAATATGTACAAAAAAGTAACCATACATGTTTGATATCATTTGAAATGTCTCAGTGCGCCTGGTAAAATGGTCTCATTCTCCCAATCATAATGAAAAGCTAAAAGAAGTTCTAAAATATGAGAAGTATAGTGTACAGCTTAAGGGTGTGCCCTCCCCCTGATCTTCTATTCAGATCACCTCCTGTATGTAAATAAGCATTCTCTGCCACAGGATATCAAGAAGCCTTTTGGTTGCAAATTCTAAAGACTAATTATAATGACAAGATACCACCATTTGGTGGGCTTATTGAATTATCTGGGTTTATAAGGAAACGGGACACAGAGTTCTGGGCGTCTGTAGGTTGACTGCCCACACAATCACTTGTGTGTAGTTTTCATTGCCAGGTATGGTTAACTGATGATTCTATTCTTGTAACATTGGAGTTTTGAATTATTGCTTCGATTACCTGGTCAATAAATTGTAACGTTTGATTCTATTCTAACTGCCTCTAAAGATTGCTTTCTCCCTATTAGATTAGCGGATTCGTATATTTCCGCAAGCCTGCGTCAGTTTTAGCGACGGCTAATATCCGACATCTTTTCAAGTGTACTTGGATGCAGGGGCGGGTTAATTCCATTTAGGGACGGCGAACGCCGAGATTGACGAGATTGTGTCCGTGAGACCTGTGAAAAACAGGGCCTCTGAGCGATATAGTTTCCCTACATCTGGGCGGATAAAGTATTAAAAAGAGCTGATAAGAATAATCAATCATTCATTCATATTTTAATGATGCACAGATATCATTAAAACCTTTTCATTTATGGAGTCAGATGAAATAACGAGACAAAATATATAAGAAAAAGTGTTCCATTTTAATGTTCTTGTTGTGTCGTGAAAAGGAAAGACTGTAATACGCAAAGCCCTTCACCCGCTGAACGACTGCCGTCATTGGGTCGATCGAGCCGGGCCTTACAAGTTCATAATCGAACGTGATTCATCTGCGATTATAACCAGGATATTGCTGTGATCTACGACACTGTGTATTAACTGCCACTCCATCCGAAAGCACGTAATGGTGATCACATAACCAGCTTTAATGACGAGATGCACATGACAATCACATGCAATATATCGTGCAGCCCTAATTTTAGTTTGTTAGTTGGTCACAAAGTACGTAATAGATGAGGAAAAACTGTATTCAAAGTGCTGCCATTACCGGTAATGATTACAGTGCAGTGTGTGGAATAGTACGCTGTGATTGGTTGAGTGGTTGTATAGCATTCTGCAGAGAAGGGAGACTGGCGTTTGTCGCGTTTTTGAAAAAAAAAGGAAGAAAACATAACGGAATAACATGGCAGATATCGCATTTTGCATTTATCTTCAATACTGACCAGATACAATATTGATTTTGGCAGAAACTCTTTTCTTTATGGCGTTTAGGAACCAACTATATATATATATATATATATATATATATATATATATTCACACACACACACACACACACACACACATATTATGTTATCAAAAACTTTTATTTTGGATGCGATTAATCGTTTGACAGTATTTATATATATATATATATAGACAACTCTGCATCAACTAGATCAGCACTTAATAAGAGCTAACCAGCTTCGTCTGTATAATGGTTCTGGTCTAAGTGTTGTTCAAACTTTGACTGTAGTTTTGCAGCGGTTGCTGGTTTTGGAAGCACGGTGCTGTACAGTCATAAGTATTTCCCCAGTCTAAACTCTGGCATTTTCACTCCGGCTGCTCTGAGTCCTAGCCCAGCGCCCAGACTGTTTTAACATTACACCTAGAGCCTCATCAATCTTACAGTACTGTCTCCCTGCATCTCTACTTACAGTAATGGAAATCATTAAAAAGGGATTCACAAGGAGATACAAGTGCTGTGCCTGTCATCATATTTCTTCTCCGCTGAACACACACAAACACAAACTGAAATGTTGGTAGGGAAAATGTGGGAGTGTGTGCGTGTGTGGATGTGGGTCTACCCGGCTGGTTGGCAATTTTAGAAACCGTCTGTGATCCAATGTAGAGCTATTGAGCTGCCCTGGGGCCAGCACTTATGATTTAGTGGCTGTGGACGGGGGTCATAGGGGAGCAGAGAACAAATAGAGCAGGTGGGGGTGAGGCGTCCTATCGCCTCCCTGTGGCCAGCCTGTCCTTATGAAAGTGGATGACTGAGATAATAGACTTTGACTGCTGCCATCGGTCATAGAGTTAATAGCTAGATTCTGGGGAAAGATACTTTGCGCTTGGCATTGGTATCATAGCTCAAGACAGCTTGCGAACAGAGAGAAAAAAAAATGCCAGAAAGCATACTGGGAGGGGAATTTTTTTATATATATTTTTTTTTTACTTGTTATGGTCCCACTGGGAAAACCACAGACCTCTAGGTTTTGAACTCAAAAGTTTCCAGCTGTCAGGGTTCCCATATATTTTAATCAATGAATTTCCATGATTTTTTTCAGAGGTTCAAGATGGATAAGGATGTTTAATAATAATTTTATAGAGACTGTACTCACAGAAATCAACTTCTAGCCTATTCAATATTTTAAAGCTCAGCAAAAATAGAAAAATGTATGTTCATTAAAGAGATTTCTATAACCTTCACTTAGCTTGTTAAGAATTGTATTAATTTCCAGGCCTGGAAATGGTAATTTTCAAATTCTTTGATATTTCATAGCTTCCAGTATTTTTCTAAGCATAATTAAAATAATAGATATTTAGAGGAATTAAGAGGAAAAATTGTGCAAGATAATTTAATTATCTTCCATTTAATTTATATATACAATGGATGTTATAATTGTTATTATTCTTATTTTAAGCATCAAACACCTAAAAATTACATTTTAAGAGATTTATGCTTAAGAAAATGTATGCTTTATGCTTTAAAAAAACAAATAATGTTGATTCAAGATCTATTTTCTACCACAAAATAAAAATGTGACTTTTTAGCTCTGAATTTTTTTTCTTGCAATTGTGAATTTATAACTCACAATTCTCAGAATTGCACATTTATTCGCAATTCTCAGAATTGCGGTTTTTAAAAAATACTGGTAATTTTCTGCCAGGACAAAAGTCTTTATATGTGTATTTATTACATTATATTAAATGTATTACTGTATTGTTTTACTCATTGGCAGAAACAGGCTTTCGTCATTCTCTATAACCAGGCCTCAATATCTTAATACATATTGATTTTGTTTCATGTTTTCAATTATTTTTCAAAATTGATACTCAAAACAAGATAAAGAATGCTGAATAAAAATCCAGTGTGACTGTGGGAATCATATGCCATTACATTTCCATTGCAATCCGGTAACCTCGACCTTGAATGTGCACCCAATACTTGTGGCTGAACCTTGCTGCTAAACTCACACGGCTTATTCACCTGCTCAGGTACCTGTCAACCTCTCAATACATTGACCTTCAAGCAAAAGTCTTCCATCTTTCACTTTCAAATTGAAATTTAAAATGAGCTAGAACTTAGATCTCATAAACAATATTTAGGAAGACATGAGATGTCATTCCATCTAGTCTTGGATGTCCCCTGTGGCGATGGATCTATTACTATGGACCAGTGGGTTATAGGAAATTAAAGATATTTAATTTACAAGATGTGATGCCGTCTCCTCAGATATTTAATACATATTTAGAGAATCAAGAGTATCCATGGGAACCAGGATAAAATTAAGTCTAACACTGACATTTAAATTGAACAGAAGTCAGCTTCCATAAAATAGAAACAAAAGATCAAAGGAACATAATTATGAAAATTGGAACATGATTATGGAATTCTTTTCAGAACTGTATATGTCATTCAAATTAAGTATATTATGTTCACATGATAGAGTTTAACCTTTGAGGCCCACTGGAATCACATAATTAAAAAAATATATATGTTTCTTATCAATCAGTCCTTAAATAAATGTATCTTAATAAATTTTATAATTTTTTTTATCTGTTTGTCCAAACAATATAAGAAAGATAAACAACATCCAGAAAAAACAATTAGAAAGAACTGTTAGAACTGTTAGATTGCATTCCCAGAATGACACTATGAAAACGGTAAAAAACATTGTTATATGCTAAATTATGAGCACAAGTTATAACACTATTGTTGTGTTTGCTTTACTGACTACATGGTATTAACTAACCACATTACATATTATCATATAACAGCATATTATTGACATATTACTTTGACACTCTGGCTGAGTTCCTGATGGTAACATTGAAAGAAGCATTTTCTGTAAAGCTGCTTTGTGTATTGTAAAAAGCACTATATGAATTTGAATTTAATTTAACTTTAAATCTTCACTGCTTCTCCAGTTCTCTATAGCTTCTTGGCATCTGTAAGTTTGTCATGTTATATAATAATGTAATGAACAATTTAGCAGATTCTCTCTAAGGTTCTCAACTTTGAAGAACAGTACTATGATCTCAGTAACTCCCTCAACCCCATTCGCCTGTATCTTAAGACAGAAACTCCTTCAGGTATAAACTCAGATCACAAGCCTTTTCTACCGCTCAGTGGCTTTCTTTAGTTTTCCCTATGGTAAAATTACTTACAAAGTGTTTGTCTTTGGTAAGACAACTGAGGGAGCTTGTGTCAAAATAAATTAGCCTTCTGTTAAGTTAAACCTGGTTCCCTGCTCAACGGTTCAAAATTAATTACGACTGATTCCGTGCCATACTGACAATGTCCACAAGTGCACAACTCAAGCATTGGCGGGTGATAAAGCGTCACTAATGCTGTGTTAGTTAAGTACTGCAGTTCAGAGAGTACTCAATCAAAATTCAGTCTTAATTAAAACACCACATAATGCATGATTTGTTGATTACAATAGCGTTCTTATTTGTGTTGCTCTGCTTTTTCTTTGTGCTAAATGTTCAGTGGGCTTTAAACAAACTACACCACTGTCACATGACTATTAAGCTCCCTCTTTCAGTATTTATTTGTAAAAAAAATCCTGAGAGTTAGAATAACTTGCAAGAGTGTGATTATAAGCGCAACAAGGCTGTAATGGGGTGTGCTCACCAAAAGCTGATTGAATTATTTGCATGAGTAGATTACATATAAAGTAAATGCAAAGATGGAATAGACGTGAATTCGCATCAGGCGACGTGAATTGGATGGCACCTTTGCACGATATTTGCATCAATCAAATCTTCCACACAAGTTCAGAAATGTTTAACTCAAGCAGAAAATTTGCATGATGCATTGTCACGCAAGCCAATCAGAGAAGAGCTTGTTGACAAGTCCGGTTGTATCAGAAAACAGTTTGTATTGTTTTTAATGCTTATATTCATGCATGTGACATGAAAAACATTCCGCGTGTGATCTAGAGTGAGTAACGCAATGCAAATATTCACTTCACTTTTGGTGTGCGCACACCATAAAAGTGGAATAGTGAGTATGAGTTTTTCTGTTCCTGAAGTTTAATGTCCTCGACAACATCTTGTCGCCTTGGAATTATAAGGTTCTATCTGACATTTGTGGTCAAAATTTAGTTATTAACATATTCTTATTCTGTGACAATTTATTTATATTATGCGATGTTTCTTTTGTAAGCTGTGTACTTTTTTTGGCCTTTTTCTAAGAAAACTAGAAAGGTTCTATCTACTGAAGTCTATAGAATGCAAAAACTTTGAAGCTCAATATCTCAAAATTGCTCAGAATACAGATAGAACCTTAGAATTCAAAGGCGGCGATCTGACTTGTCATTTAGACATGTTAGGAATGCCTTTTTCAAGACAAGTAGAAACTTTTTTAAAAATCACAAAGGACTATTACTGATGTATTTTATGCTGTAGAATAAAATGTCAACATATAAGTAAATTTGTATCATTGTAATTAATTTGATTTTTTTTATTTTCAGGCCTGAAAAAGAAATATACATTTTGATAATGAACATTAATATTAATAGGCTATAAATAGATGTATGTGACTGTTAAATGCTTCTTAAAAATTATTGTCCATCATAAGCCACTTGAAAAGTCATGGAAAAAAATCATGGAATATCTTAATGGCTGGTTAGCATGAGAGAAAAGATGTTATAACTGTACATCCTGGGAGCCAAAAAAAAACATCTTTCTTTATTCATGGCCAATGTATTCATGAAAATATCTGCACAAAAAAAACTTAGAACAGTTCACATGTTTTTCCATCGGTGAGATGAATGGGAATTCTAACAGATAGCTTTCACTCGACTGAGTAGTTACGTGATGCCATTTGGAGATATTTAGACCAGCTTGTTCTGATATGCAAACATCACACTCCCTTGTGTTTAAAATCAAGATATTAATGATAAACCACAGACAGAAAGATAACAGAGCTTGCATGACCTTACATAGTATTAGTGAGCTTTTCACAGTACCATTGAACTGCTCACACATATTCAGCCTACAGAGGATATGCAGCCTTGAAACACTGGAGACTTTGAATGAAATCCAATACTATTCCCATATCAGGTCATGCATCTGTACTGCTTTTCCACCTCACAGTTGCACACATACCGCAGAAAGCAATTACTCTTTGTCAACTATCTAATCTATTGTTATGATGTTGGTGGAGAATCGAATGAATTCGGCTCTCGGGACCCAAAGGTAAACAGTACACTTCCCTTTTACGCCAGCACATAGTGTTCTCATGCTTATTTAGGCTTAGCCGATACAATGATGGATGGATGAATGGATGGATGGATGGCTGTTAAGATGGCTACATGGAGAGAGAGAAAAACAATAATGAGTGAAACGTGCACATATTCATGTCAGCACTATGTTCAAACAAAGACATTTATGGTAAAGCGACACCTTCGGCCAGCTATTGTCTATATGCAGGTAACATATTTGAATTCAGCAATCAAATCTGATCAAATCATGGAAAGTGTTAATATTTCTCCCATTAGTTTTTCTACAAGGGGTCCATTTCCTCCCTTTTATAATGTATCTGGTTTAGACTACATGTATTCACCCTTGTGCACAATGCTGCACCTGACTGCATTTTCAGCATGGTTCACTTGCTTTGCCCTGCTGGGAAACGTGCCTATGAAGTCATGGCACAAATTACATTTATAAAATACATTCAGCAGAAAATCAGCTGCTGTAATGATAACACTCAGCTACAAAGTTCTTAAGTGGGACAAAAACAAAAAAGTTAATTCCAATAATTCCAAACCGACATGGGGAATCTACAGATAAACACCCTGAAACTATAAGACTGGATTAATGTGAACTACTATGAAGACATGTAGATGTTGTGCCTAAAATTACCTTCAATGGAGTCACCTAATGTAGTCAACTCAAATTAAAAATAAATAATCTGTTTTTAATTAATATTAAATATTAAATAATATTAAATTAATACTTTTATTCAGGAAGGATGCATTCAATTGATCAAAATCACACCCTACGCACTTATTTGAAAAAAAAGGCTGTTCTTTAGATCTCACCTTTCATAAAACTGTTCTGAAAAAAAGTGTCATGGTTTCCGTAAAAGAATATTAAGCTGAAACAACTGTTTTCAACCCGGATAATAAGAAATTAAGAAAATTAGAATGATTACAGAAGAATCGTGTGACATGGCTACTGAAAATTCAGCTTTGTCTTTCTACATAACCATATATATATATATATATATATAAAAAACTGTATGTTAAACTTTATGTTAAATTGAAATACTATTTCACATTATTACTGTTTATATTTATTTAGTTAGTTATTTCATCAAACAAATGCAGTCTTGGGAAGCATAAGAGACTTAATTAAAAAAATAACTAAAATATATTTAGAATTTAGATTTTAAATTATATTTATTATATTTGTATTAATAAAAAATATATATATATATATTTTTGAAATGTTGCCAGATGAAAAAAAAATACTGTAGATTACTTTACAAACATGTTTCTTTGTAATGATGTAATATTTTCATATCCCCAGATTCCCCATCCAAAATATTTAGCTTACATTTATATTGTAAGCTTGCATTGGGATATCTGATGTAATGGAATAGGACAAGAACAGTGCACAACAAGTCATTAAGGGATGCATCTTTATCTCATAAACAATCTATAACAACATCTTGTTAACAGCATTGAGGGAGTAAAGCCAATAAGCTTGGAACGCTCTGCTCGCATGGGGGTTGGTACTGTATGCACGACTGCTCAAAAGGAGGTCAATCAATCGGTTTGACTCGCACGGTTCAGTTTACATCTGCATGATCAGTGCAGACATATAGAATATTCCATAACCACAGGGCACATGAGCTATACTACCAAAACAGAATCACTATTTGCTGTAAAAGTGCCGGTAACTGTATAACTACTCAGAGTGGCTGCAATGTTTCTTGCTATGCAGCTTTAGATCAAATGCAATAGATCAGTTGGTGGCATTGCATTTCACATAACCAAAGGGAATGGCACATTGTGAGTTTATCACAGTGAATATGTGCTCAGCTAACTGTGAGTTGAGTCAGACTGCTACATCTTGGCATTGAATGACTCCTCTGTTCAGGCCCAAAATGATTTCCAAGCAGTCTTACTGCAGTGCATTCTAATGTATGGATAGTTTGACAGTGGAAAAAAATTAAATAATATGCGAAATCATAATATATTCATGAAAAAATGCATCAGTGAGAATATTGGAAAGACTCTCGTGCATCAAAATCTAGCTTGACTACAAATCAGAAATTACAATCCAGCATAAAAAGTAATGTTGAGTGAATATCAAAACTAAAGAAGGATGCAAACTGAATTGTGTTTGCTTTGGAACTGAATAATGAGCAGCACGGCAGCATCCCATTGAGGTGTTTAGCCAAAGCTGATCAAGTCATATAAATTCAGCTCATGCAAACATGACACCACAATGCTGCGTCCTCACCCTCCTCCTGTGCCGCCTGCACTGCATTACTTCTGGCTGTTACTCCAGCGAGGAGTAATGTCAATACACAAGGACAAATTTATCTCATTCATAGGCCTGACAGCTCTACCTGCTAATGCACATCCCATCCACTGCCACTGGACTCAAATTGCACTGTATATGTGAATAGTGATGTGCTTTGCACACTCTGTGACAGAGGGGAGACTGGGGTTGCTTGTCATGTGGCGACATTAGTAACTTCACAAATGTGCTTTCTCTAGCAGTTAAAGCAGTCTTCTCTAGCAGTCTTTAGCAGTTTCTCGCTAGCTCAAAATCTTGAATAATGAGAAGAATTGTACAACTCCGATAGATATGTGAGTTGTAAAATTCTTCTCATTATTCAATATATATATATATATATATATATATATATATATATATATAAGCTAAGCAGGGTTGAGCCTGGTCAGTACCTGGATGGAAGACCTCCTGGGAAAACTAGGTTGCTGCTGGAAAAGGTGTTAGTGAGACCACCAGGTCCAGGGGTGCTCACCCTGTGGTCTGTGTGGGTCCTAACGTCCCAGTATAGTGACAGGGACACTATACTGTCAAAAAGCACTGTCTTTTGGATGAGAGGTTAAACCGAGGTTCTTAGAGATTTTAAATTTCATGGCATCAACACATCTCAAAAAAGTTGGGACAAGGCCATGTTTACCACTGTGTGGCATCCCCTCTTCTTTTTATAACAGTCTGCAAACGTCTGGGGACTGAGGAGACAAGTTGCTCAAGTTTAGGAATAGGAATGTTGTCCCATTCTTGTCTAATATAGGCTTCTAGTTGCTCAACTGTCTTAGGTCTTCTTTGTCGCATCTTCCTCTTAATGATGCGCCAAATGTTTTCTATGGGTGAAAGATCTGGACTGCAGGCTGGCCATTTCAGTACACGGATCCTTCTTCTACGCAGCCATGATGTTGTAATTGATGCAGTATGTGGTCTGGCATTGTCATGTTGGAAAATGCAAGGTCTTCCCTGAAAGAGACGAAGTCTGGTTGGGAGCATATGTTGTTCTAGAACTTGGATATACCTTTCAGCATTGATGGTGCCTTTCCAGATGTGTAAGCTGCCCATGCCCAAACATTCCCTGTTTGTTATTGTTGGATAAATAATAAAGTTGGAAATGTTCAGTTCAGTAGCTTTGATGTAGGCAAGATTTGGTGTATATACAGGAAATGACATAAAATAAATCTACTCTGAGAAATATTAATGTGTGACTACTAGTCTCAATCTCCCCTATACTGCCTTTCTGTGATCAATCACGTGTATCTACCAGGCTATTTTCCATGGATCTGTTATCCCACAGAGCTCTTACCTTCAGTCAGGCCAATGTTGATGCTCCAGTAACTCTGCAGACACTGCATTTCCTTCTTCATTCCCCTCTTGCAGCGGCAGTCGAACAGAGCCATCTCCTGCAACACTTCCAGGGCTACCTGGCAATCCTTATTGGCCAACATGGTGTTCCTGTCCTTGCCTGCCAGACACTGCCTCATGATCCTGAAGCGATGGCTGCACTTTTGGTCCTGGTTACACTTCTCGGTGGCTCTTAAACAGTCCATTGACTCTTGGTGCCCAGACTCAGATAGAGCGGAAGAGCCAGACATGGGGAACACAAGCTCATCTATGAAGGAGGGTGGAGAGGAATGGAGGTTCAGGTATTTATTTATTTTTACATACTGTATGGACTGATCATGCCCCACTAACAATAGTCTTCAACAGAATAACAGGATAACAGTTTAACGAATCTTTATCTCTGACAAATGAATCTATAAAGATATCAGTGACTGCATCCACTAATTTTGTCATTATAAAATATTGTTTTGGTCAGAGGTGAAGTAACGAATTACATTTACTCGCGTTACTGTAATTGAGTAGCTTTTTTGTGTACTTGTACTTTTTTAAGTAATTTTTTTAATCTGTAATTTTACTTTTACTTAAGTATATTTTGTGCGAATTATTGTACTTCGCTACATTCTAAAAAAAACATTCGTTACTGAGTAAAAAAAAATCGCTCCGTGGAAACAACTGCAGCAAATAATGGGCAGAAGAAGAAACTGGCGCTAAAATCACAAGAAAGATGCAGACGGACATGACAGGCGTTAATGGTGCAGACCCAGCTGAAAACCAGACCCCGTCATATTCTGCTGAAGTTGAACTCGAAGGAAATGAAGTGAACCCCTGGCCATATATTCATGCTCTATTATGCAGTGTAAGCTGTGTTTTCCTCGGGAGACCGAACTAGCAGCTTATAACATCTCGACATCGCCCTTCTCAAGCATGTAGAGGTAACTTAAGGTAAATACTTGCATCGTTGCATTGGTGGTTAAAATGAAGCTTTGACGGTTTAGCAAAAGGTTTTGCACAAATGAGCCAAAAAGACAGTGGTGCAGGGTGTGCAATATCATCTGAGATAATATAGTAATTGTTGTTTTAACGATGTGCGATTTGACATTATCAGTATTTTGCCAAAAACCAACCAAATCACTCTAAACAGTGTGCCATGAAATCTAGTAACGTTAGATTAGACTAATCCGCGTGCATCTGGACTGCTTTCTTTCACTGCGTGATTCAGTCTGTTAAAACGCGTTTAGAATGATCACAAAATTGAAGATATAGAAGCAGAAAATGTATATATTTATATAATTTAATATAGTAAGTCAACATCACATGAAGAATGCCGTTTTTCTCAAAAAATCACCATGATTACATAGGCCTGTAGTTTTGCTTTTTACAACAGTTCAAAAAACAAGAAGTTAATTAAGAGACTTGCGTTTTAGACACCATATTACCTGTTTTTGCTCTATTTCGACAACAAAAATAATTCCTAGCACAGTTTTGCGTCTCTGACTCTGAGCAATGACGGTGTTTTGTTCCTTGAATTAACAGTTTAAATGATTCTGTTCAATCGCAATGACTCACTTATCAGTGACTTGCTGACACCTACTGGTGGTTCTAATTTAACATTTAAAGTATCTTTTAATTTTTTTATTTCAAATGATTATTTAACATTTGTGACCCTGGCCTGGAGCACAAAACCAGTCTTAAGTCGCTGGAGTATATTTGTAGCAATAGCCAACAATACATTGTATGGGTCAAAATTATACATTTTTCTTTTATGCCAAAAATCATTAGCATATTAAGTAAAGATCATGTTCCATTAATATATTTTGTAAATTTCCTACTGTAAATATATCAAAACTAAGAGCTTAATTTGAACAACTTTAAAGGAGATTTTCTCAATATTTGGATTTTTTGCTCCCTCAGATTCTAGATTTTCAAATATTGTCCGATCATAACAAACCATACATCAATGGAAATATGATTTATTCAGCTTTCAGATGATGTATAAATCGCAATTTAGGAAAATGGACCCTTATGGTTTTGTGGCTCAGGGTCACATTTTATGTCTTATTTATCAAAACATTATTTCTGCATTTGTAACTGCAAGCTAAATGCATTCATGTCAGTGTGTAATACATCTATGCCACTTCAGATGAAGCTTCTGCGTTTCCTCTGCATTGCAAAGATGCATTTTGTTGATACTGATTTAATTTCCCTGGTAACAGCCTAAATGTGTTATTATTCTAAATAACTGATTCCTTTAATTAAAAACACCTAGTTTGAGATTTATAGGCCCATATCCCAGGTGTGTCAAACTCAGTTCCTGGAGGGCCACAGCCCTAATTAGTTTAGCTCCAACCCTGCTCCAACACACACACCATGTAGTTTTCAAATAAGCCTAAATGATTAGTTTAGCTGTATCAGATGTGTTTAATTAGGGTAATATCTACACTGTGTAGGGCTGTGGCCCTCCAGGTACTGAGTTTGACACCTTTGGTCTATCCCATTTTTTCCTCCCTCTCATTGTTAAAATGTAACTAAGTCATTTTTACTCTGAGTAAATTTTAAATGAGCTACTTTTTACTTTTACTTGAGTATATTTTTAGACTGGTACTTTTACTTGTACTTAAGTAAAATTTCAGTAATGTAATGGTACTTTTACTTGAGTAGAATATTTTTGTACTCTTTCCACCTCTGGTTTTAGTCGATGACTAATACAGCCAAAGAGTGCAATTTAAAGACCATCAAGCCAGAGGCAATGACCAGATGATTGTGAAACCATTTTAATGACTCACAAGGATCACTTGACAGCTCAGAATGGTGTCAAAGTATGAAAAACATGCCTCGAAGTGTAAAATATAATATACATCACACAAAAGACTTCTAATTAGCATGACATGAGTCACCAGTAAATAACAGTCTTTTTTTTGTATTTGTTAAAATAAATATTTAATTAGCAACTGGCAAATAATCTTTATACTATCCTCGTATTAATGCTTTATTATTGATTGTTTCACAATATTAAACTTTTACACTTCTTTCTCTTTGTTTAAATGCAACAGAAAATATTTTGTACGTGTATGCAAATAAATGTTTTGGTCATGGGGTCATTATAACGGAGGTGCAACCCACCAGTGACACCTACAGGTGTAAATACATCAGCATACTTACCAATCACTTTCTTTTTTTTTTTTTTTTTAAACTGTTCAGAGCACATCAGAACCAGAATGAAAGATTTAGACACACCCTTGGACAACGAATCACTGGCGAAAGCTTTGCATATTTTTCAGAAATAAAAACACTGAGAAATAATGCAAGATGCTCTAAGAATGCAAATGTGAAAAGACGAAAATCTGGAAAGTAGATAACACTTTGCATTATATTTCATACTAGATATTAATGTTACCTACAATAGTACGGAAATTTCACACATTCACTTATATAATTATAATGCAACATTAAAATAAAATTAATTTAAAGCATAACTGGTGGAATATCTGTATCAGAATGTCTGAATGGTTAATATGTTCTGCAGACTCTTTAAATATTAATCTTAAGTTTCATCATATGGTGCGCAGAAAGAATCAAGTCTTGTCAGCATGCAATGGCCAGTGATAAATCTACAAAATGACCTTGATAAATCTCACCTTTATTGAAATATGTTCTATACGGTGATTCATTTTCTATGCACTCTTAATGAGAGGGATTTGAACTAGGATACTAATTAGATAACAATTAGCCGTCATGTAAAACTATAAAATAACGTGATTAGTTACCCTCATTCAGAAGGAATGAAACGCAGCTCATGTTCCGTGCATTACATAATTACCATATATTTAAATATGCGAGTTTCATGCAGTGACAAGTTGTGAAGACACGATGTCTTCAATCCCCATCTCCATAAATGAAAACGTGAAATGTGATGAATGAATATCGTTGTTATTCTTCTCGATATCGAACTTGACCTCACCTTAATTTCACATAACTTCATAAACTATCATGGTATCATATATATATAATGTGATTCCCTAATTTCATTATCGTAGTCTATTCACTGGAGTAAAGTACATTTAAATAAAATTAACCTAAATATTAAATAAAATTAAACAGTATGAGGAGATTTTGCTTTCAGTTCGTCTGAAAAAGACTGTAAATATAAACAAAAAACTTACCTAAAAAGAGCAGAAAGCCGTAGATATAGATATACATGTTTCTGTTTCTGATGGAAAGTCCGCGTGCGTTGAAAGGTGCCGTTCGTGCTGTCATATGTTCCCTCCAAATGACTATTCTGCTTAGTCCTCTTAAAATACCGATGCTGCTCTAAACGCTCTATGACCTTAAAAATCCAAAATTGTATCCAGCGTTTGTCAGACCATGATTATTTTCCCCGTCTAAATAATCCAAAGCCTCATTTAAAGAGGGAAAGTTCTCTTTTCCGATCAAAAGGGGAACTAAACCCCAGGTTTCCGTAGGAACCGTTTATTCGTGGTGGTTTCGTGTGGACAGACGCATATTTCCCAATTCTGATGTTCTACTCTCGCAAAGGACGCAACATTGAAGCGTCAGGCTCACTATAGCAACGCTCCTCAGCAGGATATTCCAGCTCCCGTTTATCTCCGAAATGAAATTCCCAAGCAACGGCAGTAAGAAACTTCAGACGGCGGAGCTCTGCGGACTGACTTCTGTCTCTGGCGGAGGCAGTGCGTTCCTGAGAAACGAGGCATAAGCGAGCGCACGTGCACCCGTTACGCGCTCCAGCCCATATGTTAAACGATCCGGTGACGGATGAGTTAATCAAAGTGCGAACAAACAGGGAGTCGAGCTGACTCAACACACTCTGGCTAATTAATAAGTTTTAGGGCAAAGGATAAATGCAACTTTTGACAAGAGGTCAGTAACTGCTCTTGCAATTGTGTAACTACTACACAAATTGAAGGATACCTAACTGTGAGCATTCAAGAAGCATGCCCGCTGCTTGGCTAGGCTGATGTGTGTCTGGTTTTAAAAGGGGTTTGGGGCAATTTTCAGCTCCTCGGGCTTGATTAAAATGTACCATTAAGATAAGTTATTTAGGAACAGATAATTGTCATGGGTTTGAAGATTCACAGGTCTCTAGAGAGATGCCATATCATTATCATCATCACCACAAGTTAATCCAAGTAATCATCTGATATAATTAGTCACACAGTGTGGAAAAACATCATAATTGGGCTATTTGCAAGTCTGATGTAAATATTGCTGGGAGACAAGAACCTGACATCATGCAAAATGTGCCTTCATTTCTAGAAACAGTTGTTCATTGGATCTGGTTACACTAATATGGATTCGACAAGTCAGTGAATCCCTGGCCAAAGACAAGAGTATAGTTATTCTTTGGATGACTCAGCATTGTTTGGTTAAACTAAGGAGTCAATATTTTGTTGCTTAGCATGGCCCTGTTAGGCCCTGTTTGGTAGATAATAAATAATCTTTAATCATGTGAAATTTACTTTTATTATATTTATGTTTGGAAATAATTAATTTAGAACATTCTTGGTGCCATCAACCAATCACAACTGGCATGCCGGAAATATCCTGTATCTCTAGATGCATTTGTCAGGTAGCATTTACTGTGTGGTTCAGATGATGGGCCAGATTGTTTTGGCTAAAAAAATTAAATAATGAAATAATCTGGTAGAAATGAGTACCTAGGAGAAAAGATGCCATATTTCAAACTGCATACTGTACGTCTGGAGGGCCATGGACCAGCTGAGCTGGTGCCATTGAGAAAAATTGGAGTGTTAACGGATGGCTTCCAACAGGTATTACTGACCTCCTTGAGTTCTAAGCAACTTATAAGGTTATAAGAGCTTTTAAAATTTCTACCGATTCTTTCTATGATATTTAAGTTAGGTAAACAAAGATGAAATAGGTGAGAGTATAGGAGAAAAGTCTGTTAGTTAGACTAAGAGTCCATTTGTGACCAAATGTCCATCAATACAGTGCAAATCTTTATACCTTTACTGTCTTTCATTAAAATACATTACATTTCCCACACCCCCACAACACACATACACATTCATAGGTATCTCTCTAAATAGTAAGTTGTGTGTCTGTCCTATATGGCATGTTCAGTGATCTCCTTAACCTCAAAGTGCAAAGGATCTTGACAACAAACCACTGCCTGATCACTAATGGCGTTTATAATCCATATGTACAATGGAAACACAAGCTTAAGAAAATAAAACATTTAAAAGTTGTATTATGATGAATTGTTTATGCATTTAGAAATATAAATACAGACGTCTATGTATTCTAAGTGAAAAAATACATTTTTGTCTTTCAGATCAGGGCAATCTCCTAAGGCAAGTGTCACTCTGGTAACTTTTATCCTGTGCTTCCGAAATGCCGATGTTCTGACATTTTCCTCTTCAGAGGATTCCTCTTAAACTCTTAGAAATCTTCAAATAGTATTGAGACAAAACACTAAAGTGTGTTTAGCTTCATCATATTTGAGCTTATACTAATACAGTCAAAGGAGTTTTGTTGTTGTTGTTGTTAATAGTAAGAACACAGTGCACATATAGCAGTTTTAGAATACTTTTATGTGTTTTTGTCAGTTTTAGAGCCTAGTTCGGGCATTCAACTCCTTTCAGGTGCCATGTACAACCAACACTTGATTAATTAATAAGCAATAATAGAACTGTTGTTCATTTATTTGAATATTTTAAAGTTTATCCTTGGATAAAGTGGTTAGACAAGTCTGAAATGGGAACTAGAGTAATGTTTTAGCGGTGCCGAGTAAAAAACACTAGTGTGCTGCTTCTATATGAGATTGTGTGCTCAGATTAACCTCTCCAGCAGCAGGCAGCATATGCAGTGTACTGTTAAAGTTATCGTTCATTTCCTGTTCAATTACTCCCATCACAGAGAGGAGATGTTCACGAGAACAAACATTGGCTGAAGGATATAATACTAAAATACCCTCTTAATGTCCTGGAATTTCATAAGATAAGATGGAATTTCCCAGTGTTGTGGGAGGAAAGGCTGTTCATCAAAGGCTGTATAGATTCCTTGACATAATATTCTCACTGAATGTCACTGGCTGAACACATTCCAGACCGCTCATTAATCACAGTGCCGTTCTATTGAAAGACAAGACAACGGACTGGTGAAAAATGACCCGACTATAAATTGATGATGAAGACATGTACATGTTGCTGTCAAGCCCCTTTTTCTAATACTTGAGTTGTCGTCTGAGATCAGTCGCAAAACTGCCATGGGTTCAGTCTGGCTGTCACTCTGGGATTTTGCTCTTTTCACAGATTCTAGCAATGAGAAGCTAAAGCTGACATGGCCGGTTCTGGGTTTGTACCTGCTGCATCATTTTTCATCTGGTTTTTGATGTTAATTACTGTCTATTTTCAATCCCTCTGGTGTCTAATCTGTCAGGCTAGCAGTGTCCTTGGTTAGGCCAATGTCCTTCATTTCAGCATGGTAAGAGTCCCACCGATTTGGTGCCATTAAGCCTCTGTTGGGTCTAGTGAACTACCGAGCCAAATTTAGACCAGGCCAGCAGACTCACAAGGGGATTAGACACCATCAAGAGGGACAGTAGATGTTCTTTGATGTTGCAGAAAACACCTTCTGGCTGTATTGCAGTATTTGTGAGAATCAGTTTTATTATATTTCTGTGGTGTGTTTTTGGGTGCAAATGGGCTTTCAGCTTAATGGCAAAGCTTGTTTACAAGCAGGCACGCTAAGTGAGAATTTCCCAAAATGTAGTCGTGCACTGGGAATAATCTGTTGTATATTAATGCTGGAACAGCTGCTAGCAGGCCAGAAATGTTAGCGATGCTAGCAGCATCCCAGTCAGTGGGTTAGTTTAATCTGCAGATAAGTAGGAATGTTTTCAAAATGTCTTTGGATATCAAATTTGTGTTACACAAGCTTTTGAAAGCAGATAAAAATAGAGAGCATGTAAACAGACACCCATATTCCTATGTGTATCATATTTCTTAGAAATATTAGCATGTCTAAGCTGTAGACCAGCCATCGTCCCAAAGTCATTTATAGAGATCTTGTCAACTATCCATATATGGTCAATGACATCCAAAGAGAAGACCACAAAATTTAAAGTTGATAGAACTGTACAATTTGTAGTTATGTTGAAATCATGTGTTGTTTTTTTTTTTTTTTTTTTTATGCTTTTATACAATTTTAAAGAAAGTAAATTAACGAATGACTAACGAAAAAATAGCAGGTGGTGTAGCCAAGTAAAAAAAAGTTAAATAGTTCTGGTATATGGTTTCCTCAATAATACGAAGCAGCACAATTGTTTATAATATTGATAATAATAAGTAATATTTCCTGAGAAGCAAATCATTATATTAGAATGATTTATGAAGGATCATGTGACAATTAAGACTGGTGTAATGGCTGCTGAAAATTCAGCTTTGCAATCACAGTAAAAAATTGCTTTTTAAAATATATCAAAATAGCACATTTTAAACTGTAGTGTTCTAACTTAAAACTGTAATGTAGTTTTGATCATATAAACACGGCCTCAAAGAGCATAAGATAATTCTACAAAATGAGTACAAATCTTACCAACCCCAAACTTTTGAATGGTAGAATAAGTAGAAATAATCCTAACCATTATTTTCAAATGTTGTAAAAATCTTCAAGGAAAAAAAGAGTTTCTTGTGTTCGGAATTATTATTTTATAAATATAATGTTTTATGAGTCATGCCACATGACATTTTACAACCTAAACTAACATATTCATATCAAATTACTGTATATATCTAATATTTTAAGAGACATCCAGTCAGTGGTCAGCAGTGTTGGGGAAAGCTACTTTTAAAAGTAATACATTCAAATATTGCATTATTCCCCCCCCAAAAGTTACTAATTACGTTACTTATAGTTACTTTTTATGGAAAGTAATGTGTTACATTACGTTTGCGTTACTTTCACGTTACTTCTTAAATATGAGCAGAGCTTGATTGTTTGTTTTTAATACAATAAGTTCTATTTATAGCAAATGCAAAAGCCCTTTCACACCAAAGTGTAATGAATAAACCTCAGGCTAAAGGAAGAGTAAATAATGTCTGCACAGTAGAATGCAGGAGAAGAAGGTTCAACACTCTTAAATAATAAAAAAACAACGAAGCACAATTGTTAGTTTATCTGAAGTAATTTTTGCTTGTATGGTTGAACTGGATCACCAAAGGTCTGCAGCAAAGACATTGGTTAATAAAATGGGATTAGATACATTTGTGTTGTTTAACTTATTTAATTATTGCAGGTTTGCATCATTTTCTGAGTTTGCATTTCACTGTTTTAATTCATATTTTCTTAATAAAAAATTAATGCGTTACTTTACTAGTTACTCGAAAAAAGTAATATTATTACGTAACTCACGTTACTTGTAATGCATTACCCCCAAAACTGGTGGTCAGTCTGCAGGGGTCCATCCATTAATGTCGTTTATAATAATAATACAAGAGTATGCCAAACTACTTAAACTTTTCTAAATTACTTGAGCCATAAGCTTATCTTGTGTTTCACTGCATAGTATTTTTCTGACTCCAGAATGAAGCCCTCTTAAGTCCTGCACCAGACCAATATAATCATTTTATAATTTCATAAAGGCAAAATGCAATCAGTTTCTCTTAAATAAGAGGAATTCGATTTGGCAGGAGACCATGATGGTGGATTAAACCAGGTTCTGCTACTGTAAATGATCTAACATGAACATCAGACAGCATTGTAACCAGAGAAGAGTGAGCATATGTCCTCAAGGTCTGCTAAGCTTGTTGAGAGAGATCCGTGTTTAATGCTCATGGCTGTACTGGAGCAAAGGATAGAATTAGTCAAATATCCAAATGAGAAACTGAGAAAACTCTCCTTCTGCAACTCTTTCTGAATTGTAATAACCTTGTACTCTTCTCCCTAATTTAGAAGTGCTGCTCTCACTTTTTTTTCCCTGACCCTGTTAAACCCAGCGTTTTAAACGTTAAGACTCCTTTTTAGAGTCATAATCATGCAAACTACTGTAACACCCACCCTCTCTCCTCGATGGATAAAGAACTTTGATCCTCTCTTTAACTGTCCTCCTCTGCAGGACTGCACACGGCCAGAGCCGATACAGATAAGGTGATGTCAGGTTCACAGTTACTGCTGTATGTGTTCCTACATGGAGGACCTCTGTGATCCTGTCTATCTCTCTTTGTGTATGTGGAAGGACTCTGATTAATTCCAATTTACAGTCTCTGACCTTCTTGTTATCTCTGGGAGTAAAATTAATGCACAGTTCATCTGACAGCCAAAGGGAAAATTGAGAGTCACAAACATTGTTGCTTGATCTTAGATTTTATTGAATCAAATAGTTTTAGTTGCAGAGGTGGAAATTAATGAATTACATTTACTCGTATTACTGTAATTGCATAGCTTTTTTGTGTACTTCTACTTTTTAAAGTAACTTTTAAAATATGTAATTTTACTTTTACTCAAGTATAATTTGTTTGAAGTATTGTATTTGAAAACACATTCATTATTGAGTAAAAAACTAAATTGTTCCTTGGAAACTACTGCAGTAAATAAGTAATAATGCAGGAGAACAAATTGGCGCTAAAATCACAAGAAAGATGCAGACGGACAAGACAGGCGTTATGGTGCAGACCCAGCTGAAAACCAAACCCCGTCGTATTCTGCTGAAGTTGAACTTGAAGGAAATGAAGTGAACCCCTGGCCATATATTCATGCTCTAGTATGCAGTGTAAGCTGTGTTTGCCTAGATCAGTGGTTCTCAAAGTTTACATTCAAAGTTCCGAATCGGAATTATCATCAATGTCAAAAGGTCCGAAATAATTGTTATTACAAAACTTGTTTTTATAAACATTACTTTATATAACAATTCAACTTGATATATGCTTAATTATCATATTTATGACGTCATCAGGTGTACTTGTGTTTACGAAAATTAACCATAGTTTTATACAAATAAAAAAACAAAAAAACATTTGGTTACTATTAAACCATGATAATCACAAATTAACCATGGCCTTGCTACACTAACCATAGTTTAATCATGTATGTGTAGTAAAACATCTCGGGTTACTCGCGTAACCCTTGTTCTCTGAATAGGGAATGAGACGCTGCGTTGAACACATCGGGAACGCCCACTGCGTGACCGATGTCTGAACCCATATAGAATCACCCCAATTCATTGGCTGATGGCGCGACTGACGCAATCACGTCGTCAGCTCATACTGGCGAACGCGCCATCCACTCCTCAGATTTCTCTGCCGAAAAGAACCCTGTCGGCAGCGTGAGGAGCTTGCAGCGAACGCGGCGTCTCGTTCCTATTCAGAGAACAAGGGTTACGCGAGTAACCCGAGAGCGTTCTCTTTCATAGGTGAACTCAACGCTGCGTTGAACGCATCGGGAACGATATACCAAACACGCCAAGCTGAAGCGCTGCCTATCTGGTCCACTAATGAACCAACAACATAAGGTCGGTTCAAACAGACAAGACCTGAGAACCTGGAGCCGTATCAACGTCAAGGTTGTAAAACTTGACAAAGGTGTGCGGAGAGGACCATCCTGCCGCAACACAAATATCCTCCAGGGGTACCCCTCTAAAAAGAGCTTGAGAGGAGGCTACGCCCCTAAGAGGTGAAGGGAGTTTCTGCGCCTCATAAGCCAGCGAAATGGCGTCTCTCACCCAGTGAGAAATCCTCTGCTTTGACGTGGCAAGCCCGCGGCGACCAGCACCAAAACAGACCAATAACTGGGAGGATTTTCTCCAAACCTTGGAGCGACCCACATACAGCTTCAATGCCCTGACCGGGCAGAGCATGTGGAGTCTCTTATCCTCACTTGAACCAAAGGGAGGAGGATGGAAAGAGTGAAGCGTGACCACCTGAGCTCAAAACGATGTGGACAAGACCTTGGGAATGTAACCCGGCCTAGGCCGCAGGGTAACTTTGACTAGACCCAGGGCAAAGTCCATACACGTCTCACTAACAGAGAAAGCCTGCAAATCTCCAACTCTTTTTAGTGACGTAAGCGCCAGCAAAAGAGCAACCTTAAGAGTCAGTATCCGCTCCGAAGCTGACTATAAGGGCTCGAAAGGGGCCGTCACTAGACCTTCGAGGACGACTGACAAGTCCCAAGAAGGAACTGCCGTGGGGGCGAACCGGCCTAAGGCGTCTGACCCCACGCATAAAGGCGGAGACCATCCGATGTTCCCCCAAGGGGATCTCATCCAGCTCTCTCTGAGCTGCAATGGTCGCTACGTAAACCCTAAGGGTAGTAGCAGCCGCCCCCGCTGTCAGCCTTTCTTGCAAAAACTCCAGCACTGGACCAACAGGGCAGTTAACTGGGTCAATTGCACGAGTCAAACACCAGGATTCAAAGACGCCCCACTTGGAAGAGTACAGCTTCCTAGTAGCGGGGGCTCTGGCACTGGCTATGGTTTCCTGAACTTCGGCAGGCAAAACATCAATCACAGCCCTTGGCTCTGTATGGGCCATACCCACAACTTCCAGAGCTCTGGTTGAGGATGCCAGATCTTGCCCTGAAGCTGGGACAGTAAGTCCCGCCTGATCGGAATCTCCCAAGGAACCAGGTCTGGGAGGGCCAGAATGGGGCTATGAGAAGGAGACGGGCACCGCTCACCTTCACTCTGCATAGTACTGCCGGAATCAGCTTTATTGGCGGCTGCGTACAGACTGACATTCGGCCATGGGTGGGCGCATCTATGCCCAGAGTCGTCGGAAACTCAGGAGAACCAGAGCGGGCACTGGGATGACTCTTGAGAAGCAAAGAGTTCCACCTCCGCTTTGCCAAACAGATCTCAGATCTGGGATACCGTCTGATGGTTCAACATCCATTCCCCCGGCCTGAGCTTCTGTCTCGACAGAAAATCGGCCGCCAGGTTCAGTATTCCCGGTATGTGAACCGCCCTCAAAGAGAGGAACTTGTCTTGGGACCAAAGGAGAAGATGGCGCGCAAGCCTGTCCAGGGTGCGCGACCGTGAACCTCCTTGGCGGTTTATGTGGGACACAACCGCCATATTGTCCGTCCTGACTATGATATGATACCCCCCGAGAACGGGGAGAAAATACTTCAAAGCCAGGAAGACAGCCCTGAGTTCCAGGCAGTTTATATGCCAAGAGAGGAACTCTTCCTTCCACTCCCCGCTCGCCGGTCTGCCTTCGAAGACCGCGCCCCAGCCTGTCATTGATGCGTCCGTCGTGATCATATGGCGGCGGTGGATCGCACCCATTCTCACCCCGCTCCGGAGAAAAACGGGGTCTCGCCACATTAAAAGGTGTCGACAGCAACTGCGCGACACCCTGATAAGGCGAGTAGCTGGTACAGTGGGGTGTAACCTCAGCTCCTTCATCCACCAAAGGAACGGCCTCATGTGAAGCAACCCTAGGGGCAACACAGGGAGGCTGCTGCCATGAGGCCCAACAGCCTGCGGCAGGTACCTACAGAGACATGATGGCCTAGCTTGAAGCGGGCCAGACATGCTGTAAGAAACTGGTATCCGGGCAGGAGCCAAAGCGGGCCTGCATCTGAGCGGAATCCAAACGAACTCCTAGAAACACGGTTCGCTGAGATGGGAGGCACACTCTTCTTGGCGTTCATCCTGAGGCCAAGAGAATGGATGTGGCGAGAACAATATCCCTGTGACGACTCAATAGCTCCCTAGAGTGAGCCAGAATGAGCCAATCGTCCAGATAGTTCAGTACACGAATGCCCTGGAGCCTCAAAGGGCCAGTGCAGCATCCATGCATTTCGTAAACATTCTCGGCGCCAAAGCCAGGCGAAGGAGGATCTTGTATTGGTAAGCCTTCCTCCAAAGGCAAACCAAGGAACCTCTTGTGTCTTTAAACGACCTGGATGTGAAAATACGCATCCTTTAGGTCGATGGTGACAAACCAGTCCCCTCCTGGACCTGAGACATGATGGTTTTATCGTCAGCATCTTGAACTTCCCTTTGTAGAAGGAAAATTCAAACGCCGTAGATCCAGAATCGCCCTCCTCTTTGGAACGAGGAAGTAGCGGCTGAAGAACCCTCGCTCGACGTCCGACTGCGGTAATTCCTCTATTGCTCCTTTCTGTAGGAGGAGAGGAAAGTTCATGTTGTAGAACAGAGGCCTTGAGGCGCTGTTTACTACTGTCAGGTGACGCGTCGAAGCGGGGGATTTCTCCCAAACTGAAAAGTGTAGCCGGACCGAATTGTGCGGAGAACCCACAGCGATACCCCCGGTAGACGTTCCCATTCGGGAAGTGCAATAGAGGAAGCAGAGTGTTGTGTAAGGGAAGACATACCTGAGATGGGGTGTCGAGAAGGCCTGGAAGCAGCGGCACCCTCCACCGTGAAGGAGAGCCCTCGGCGTCCTTGTTCAGGATGATGGAGAGAGAAGTGCTGGACTGACGGGTGGCCGGCACGGGTTCCGTACACTGCAGGAGAGAAACAGCTGTGTCTCTGGCGGCGAATGGACGAGCTGTAAAGGGGAAAGACGGACGCGTCCCCAACTGCCAGCCCGAGTAAAAATGGGGGTGAACTAGATCTGCACACCAAGCCTCGAAGGGTGGCTGTGACAGATTTCCGCGGTCTGACCTCGCCCCGTAAAGGTGAAACGGCTCTCCTCATTCTGACCCGAAGGTCAGGAACAACCCGGATTAGCCGAAGCGGCAGGCCTGTTGGGCCGCTTCAAGTTAACCGGCTTGCGTGGTTGTTGGCGGGGAAAAGACCGGCCACGGGCTCCCCAAACCGTAGTGGGGGAAGGGCGCGTTGCCTGGGCTCCACCACCAGAGGGCTCCTTTCTGGGGAGCGACTGCTCCCTAGACACAGAGGAGGAGGGAGTAGAATAGTCCCTTGATCTCCTCGGCATGAATTGCTTGAGAGCAGCCGACTGCGTTTTGGCTGAGCGGAACTTATCCACTACAGCGCTAACCGCCTCCCCAAATAACCCAGATTGTGAGATGGGTGCATCCATCAAAAACACCTTCTCCCTCTCACGGATCTCGGTCAAATTGAGCCACAGATGGCGTTCTGCGGCCACCGAAGCCGCCATAGAGCGCCCCACGGCACGTGCGGTGTGCTTGGTGGCTCTCAGAGCCAAGTCAGTGGCTCTGCGTAGCTCCTTCACGGCTTCAGGGGTCAAGCTGGTCCCTTCGTCCATCTCCTTCAGGACGTCCGCCAGGTAGGCCTGAAGGATGACCATTGTGTGGAGGGCCATACCTGCCTGACCGGCCGCGATGTAGGACTTCCCGATAAGAGCGGAAGTGGTCCTACACGGCTTGGAAGGAAGGAGGGGGCGGGACTTCCAGGAAGGAGGCCAAAGTATCCTCGACCACCGGCATGGCGGTGTAACCCTGCTCCACAGAACCCACGAGGTTGGTGAAGTCAGCGGCCGCCGCGTTAGTAAGGCGGGAGGAAAATGGCTGCTTCCAGGATCTGGAGATCTCTCGATGCAGATCACTGAAAAATGGCAGCTTCCTCCTTTCAGGCTTGGAATGTGCACCGCTGAGGAACCGCTGGTCGAGTTTCGAAGCTCGGGACTCGCGGGGCTCATCGGGCCAATCCAGCTTGAGCTTCTCGGTGGCACGCGAAAGCACGTCCACAAGCTCAGAGTAGGCCCCTGAAGGCCGCGCCTCTTGGCCGCTAGGCGGGAGCGCATCTGCTAAAGCAGGCCCAAAATCCTCGGAGTCAGAGGCTGCTGTGTGCAGAATATCATCTTGCCCGAAGGAAACGGTATCACATGCCCTCGGGCTAGGAAACAGAAAATCATGCAAGAATTCGACTGGCGAATTTGTGCGCACGCGCTCGGGAGAGGGAGGGAGAGAAAAGGCGAGGCCTGTCTGCTCACTCTCCATCTCCTCGAGCTCGACATCCAAACACCAGGTCGTGGCCTCACGAGAGGCCGCGATCTCACAAGGGGCCGGGGAGGTGCTCGATGCGCGACTGGGAAAAATTGAGGATTCCCTCTCGCAATCCTCAAGCCAAGAGCGGAGGGTTATGAGACGGAAATCCTCGCAAATCTTGCATTTCGAGGTCCCGTAAACCGCATCACGTGCATGCGAAAACCCCAAGCACTTAATGCACTTACTGTGTGGGTCTTCGCGAGCGATGAAACGCGAAACTCCATGGCACTTCACCGCGAGGAGAACAAAGTTCCACTGAGGCAGTCGCCAAAGTGCAGATGGATGATCACAGAAGATAAGTTGGGCCAGAAAATCGCAACAACGAAGGGTAATGTGACCGCTTTGTGAAGGCAGAGAAATCTGAGGAGTGGATGGCGCTTTCGCCAGTATGAGCTGACGACGTGATTGCGTCAGACACGGCGTCACGCCATCAGCCAATGAATTGGCGTGATTCTATATGGGTTCAGACATCGGTCACGTAGTGGGCGTTCCCGATGCGTTCAACGCAGTTCACCTATGAAAGAGAACTGGTTATATAAATTGTAATCAATATGCAAAAAATATATTTATTTTTTTACTACACTTTTATTATAATAAAACCATGGTTATTTTTCATAAGAGTTACTCGACAGTACTGCATTTTTATTAGTGGTGGGCATAGATGAATTTTTTTAATCTAGATTAATCTCACTGTAATCTTGGAATTAATCTAGATTAATCTAGATTAAAATGGCTCATTTGAATTCTGCCGAAGGCATTCAGAATATGTGTGCTACCCAAATAATGACTAAAAGTAAGTCTTTGAGAACGGGTTTCTCAAGCCAGGTGGTGCATTAGACCAGGGGCTCATCTCCTGTTTCCAAAATGCATCACAAACTGCTTGAGAAAGCTGTTCTACTATGATAATTGGTGATGAAAATAAATTATGTTCAATAAGATGTACTTGTGTTTACTAACTGTTTATTCAGTTAAACATGAATTTTGAACTGTAGACCTACATAAGAGGTCGTGATGAACTGTTTACAGTTTCCATTGGGAAGCTTCTTAAAATAAATTTTCCTGAAGCAAACCCGCGGATTCATAGCTGCATCCATGTTAGCCCGTCACGTTTGATGTGGTAATTTCACAGTAACGTTAGGCATACACACAGGTGGCTGACATCATCCATGCTAACACACGCGTCTTCTATTTTTATTTTTTAGACATTTCACTCTCTATAGATATATTTTTCAAAGACGGAGTTTCAAGTTTCTCGCTCAAGTTCACATGAGACCTAAAGCGCATCCTGTTTGCTTAAAAGCGCAACGTTTCGTTGTTATTCTGAGTGCACACAAATAACGTAGAGTCTTTACAGATTCGAAAGATGTATTAGGCTACTTTTATCTGTATGACCAAAATGACGGAGATTGTAAGAGCAAGTGAGCGCACCGGAGCCTGTCCTGCAGCAAACGCGCTTCCACACAAACACTTCAATGGCGCACATTTCTCTAGGTTAACATCATATTGAGCGGCCATGTAAAGTTGCTACTACATACATCTTTCAGATGAAAAGCCATATTTGAGGTTGATGAATGATAGGTGAGCATTTGGATGTCCTGCCGAGTGTATTACCACATAGACCAGCCGTTAACAATCTGTCCATCACGGACTCGTCATTCACTTAACCAGCCACACCAAAGCAAACAGGAGGAGAGCATAAAGAGACAGTTGAGTTCAGAATTAAAATATACAGTTTATAGTTTATTTATATAAATGTATATTTGTGTGTAAAGTTGGATATCTATTCGGTCCGCCCACTCCCCTACAGTGCAATTCGGCTAGGTATACATCCGCTAAAATATCAGGGTGAAAGTCATCATAGCTTGCGTAGAATAGACCCAGCTCCCAACCCAACTTTGAGAATAGATTAACGGCGATATTTTTTTTTTTCGCCGATAAGAGTCTCACGTTAACGCAGCACGTTAACGCCGATAACGGCCCACCACTAATTTTTATACAACTAAATGCCCAATAAAGCAGTTCTCATTTAGGTCTACATATTTAATGTTTCTGAAATAGTACTTCAATGTAACCTGCAGTCACTTCAACTGAATTGCCAAAATCTGTAATTATATATATTTTTAAATATATATTTCATGGAGCACAAACGTGCACTATGTGCATATTTCAACCCTTTACAGATGAACTACACTCATGTTCATATGTCAGACAGTCAACGGTGATAGGTTTTAGGAAACGCTGTTTTGTACTCGTTCATTCATAAGTCTGCTGCGGTTCGGTTCTTTGAATATGCTGCAAACTCTGCCGGTGGAGAAAGACTGCGTTGGGAAGGCGAAACCTCGCGCTTGCGGGACGAAACCGGTGACATTGTTCTACTGGATGAAATCTAAGGTTTATCCAAAATGTCGCTAGCTGCTATGTGCTTTGTCTTACAAAAGAGTCTGTAATCACTGCAACACTGGTTCATGCGCCCATGTGTGTGTGTGTGTGTGTGCCACGCACACCGCACGGATGTCTGAGTGACACGAGTGTGCTTGAAATATCAAGTGGAGGCGGGTCCGGATTGAATTCCCTCCCGGTCCGGATGCGGACCGGAGTCCGGACTTTGAGAAGCCCTGGCCTAGATAGACCAAACTAGCAGCTTATAAAATCTTGTGATCACCCCTTCGCAAGCATGTAGAGGTAAGGTAAATACTTGTATCATTGCATTGGTGGTTAAAATCCTTTAAAAGCTTTAACAGTTTAGCAAAAGGGTCTGCACAAATTAGAAAAAAATACAGTGGTGCAGGGTGTACGATATCATCTGCGATAATATTGTAATCAATGTTTTAACGATGGCCGATTTGACATTTTCAGTATTTTGCCAAAAACCAAACAAACACTCCTACAGAGTGTCATGAATCTAGTAGATTAGACTAGTGCATGTGCGTGATACCAAAATTCAAGATATAGGGGCAGAAAATGTATATATTTATATTATTTCATATAGTAAATCAATAGTAATTTAATAAAAAAATCAGCATGATTACTTATAATATATATATATATATATATATATATATATATATTTACAACAGTTCAATATACAATAAATCAATTAGGAGACTTGCGTTATAGACACCAAATTGCCTGTTTTTGGTCTATTACGACAACAAAAATAATTCCAAACACAGCCACCTTAGCACAGTTTTGTGTCTCTGAGTGCATGATGGTGATTTGTTCCTGAATGAATCAATCATTTAAATGATTCGGTTCAAATTAAAATGACTCACTTATTAACAGTGACTTGGTGACACCTACTGGCATTATTTCTGCATTTGTAACTGCAGGCTAAATGCATTCATGTCAGTGTGTAAATAGGCTACATCTAAATGCCACTTCAGATGAAGCTTCTGCATTTCCTCTACATTGCAAAGATACATTTAGTTGATACTGAATTAATTTGCCTGGTAATTGCCCAAATGTGTTATTATTCTAAATAATTGATTCCTTTAATTGAAAACAACTAGTTTGTGATGTATAGGCCTATGCCAGGGGTGTAAAACTCAGTTCCTGGAGGGCCGCAGGAACATTTAATCTCCATTATGACAAATCACACTCAAACTGGGCTGGAATGCATGTGTTGTTATTTGTGTTTTACCTGCAGAGAAGGTTTGATCTCTAAAGTAGTACAACAAGAATTCAGTCATCACATATACAGGGTATGAGATGCTTTGTAGCTTGTATTACTTTGATCCACTGAACCGCCCAGACCTTGAACTTAAATAATCATTTATACACATATCAAGAAGAGTAAAATGTTTATATTCAGAGATTAACAGACAGAACGTGAAATGTTGAACTGGGAACAAAGAGAAGCTAACATTAAAAAAGAAAAACAAACACATGTATAACAATGTCTCAGGTGTGTTTAGCCAAATGCAACATCATAACAGAAGCTACAGGGACAAACACATTCAGATGTTTGTTAATATAATGTCAAAACCATGCAAGCTGTAGTCAAACCATCTGACAGAATGTAGTAGAGCAGAATTTCTGTCTTGCCTCTTTTTTATTTATTTATTTTTTTGAAGTACTCATTGTACACATATCGCACCTTCACAGGTGTTCGCTGTCTATATTCTGTCTGCCGCAGTTTACACAGTCTGTCTGTGACTCACAGCCTCTTCCCTGGTTGAATCCACATCATGGCATAAACCGAATAGACCATCTGAGGCACTCAGAGCAGCTCCCTACACAGATAATGATATCTTCTACTGTGCCTTTAGTTCAGTCCACATCAGCACAGTTCAAGTGTTCCAAATAGTTTGTGACAAGCATGAGTCCCCCTGCACAAAGACACATCACATATTACCCAATCCAAACCCTGTCAGTTTGCCTAATCTGTGCAGAAGCCCACACTGCCTTAAGTAGACACCTTAGGAAAACCAAACTGTTTTTGCCTGATTATATGACTCTATTCCAGTGTGATCGGTGCTCTCATTTGTTCAGTAGCACATATGCTTTAATTGGTTTGATGTTTGGCACTAAAGCAGAGAACATGTATAATGGGTTACTGAATCAGACTAGCATGCAGGCATGATTTGGCTTTATATATAACTCACACATGTGTGTGTTACTTTCTTCCCATTTGAGGGGCCATCAGATGCACTTAGACTGATTTGGTTCATTGGCAAGATAAGACATAAACAAAGACTTAAAAACATAGTAACTCATCACATGTAAGATATGTTTGAATACTGGTAGAGTTTTGAATTAGCTAGCAATACAAATCTGAAACTAAAACATATATGCAAATATTAGTGATCACCATGCATTTTTGTTAGATGGAAAAGAGGAATTGTGAAGTAAAATGATCTGTGGAAGGTACAACTTGATTGGCTGCGCACATTTACACATTTGAATAGGCATTTTAGACAAACATTTTATTTAATTATACTATATATATATATGTTTTACTGCTTCTATCAAATTTAAAAGTTACTAATTTACATAAATGCAGTAAAAGTGAATTTAATTGTTGTGAATAAAGTGAAACATAAAATTTAAATAAATCGAAACAGATTTTGTTACTGTGTAAAATCTTTGTTCAGCACATGGTCACTGAAAAAAGTTTCAGCAAAACATTGAATATTTCTGCAAAATATTGAATTGCTTAGTGTATGTTTCACAGCTCGTTCAAAGTGATTTGTTGAGTGAGTGGTGTTAAAAGAATGTTCTGTTTTATCCAAAAACATATGAATGCAAATATGACATTTTATGGCTCTTTATGTATCATGGTAGTTCAGATATTAAATGTCCGGGGAGTGCCACTAAAATATTAATTCTCTATTGTGTTAAAAAATAACGCATCAACTACACTAAACCATACCCTAAACCTAACTGACAAATGAGATAAAAACACATTTGCTGAAGTAATCATCTTTCCCCTTCATGGGAACTTCGAACTGCGTCCCCTAGGGGTCGCAATGGGGAACGCCCTCAGCGTGACTCGTGTCTGAAGATACATATGTAAAAACACCATCCGTTGGCCGGCGACAGCCCATGACGTCACTACCGGCGCGACCATAATATAAGGGCCGCCGGGAGAATACATCATCCTCTTCTTCGTCTTCACTGACTGGTCTGTTTGAAGAAACGTGCATTCTGGTAGGAATACAGTTTTCCTTTATTTATCATGGCGAGCACTAGCAAGGCATTTAAGATTGTGTGTGGATCCATGTCCTCGTTATTTGACACCTGATGACACACACAATCTTTGCGTCTTTTGTTTGGGCAAGGAGCACGCACGCGATGTCCTTGAGGGGAAAATCTGCGTGCACTATGAGCTTTTTCTATGAAAAAGCTCCGCTCTATTTCTGTACCTCTTTTAAAGGAAAGAGGGGCAGCCGTCTGCTTTCCGCGTTTCGGGACCCACCGCTGCCGAGGCACGGAGGGGAATGAAATTAGCAGTTGGATCTGGCCTATGAGTTAGAGAGGGACCGCCCCCTTTTCGAGCGCGTCGGCCGAGAACGAGAGTGAGCTGCTGGATTGTGACGATGCGATCTTTCTGACATCATCAGATTCAGCAGCTGGTGCTCTGCTGGGTTGAGACTGAAACCTCTCAATCCTCCTGCACTGCATATGATGAGTTATTGGAGGTTATGGACCATAAAATAATCTTTCTGGCCATAAACCCCCAGCTCGAGCGAGACTTCCTTTGTGGAAAAAGCATTTTTTCTAAAAAAAAATAAAGCGAGTTTTCAGCATACTAGTTATGCTGACATTGAGGGGATGCTTGAAAATGGCTATGAGGGGATGCCCCCTGTGCAAGAGAAAACTCTCTCCTTGCCATCTAGGCCTCTGAATCTGGCTTAAATGGCAGGGCATATGCAGCAGCAGGTCAGACCGTCGCTTCGTTGCACACTATGGCGGTGCTTCAGGCGTACCAGACTGATCTGCTGAATTACCTGGGTAAGGCTTTCTATAAAGTCCAGGTCTGAGCCCGAACAACCAGGTGTCCTGGCCCGTCCTGGTCTGAGGGTCGGAGACGGGCACAGAAGGCTAGTGTCGTGACTCGTGCCCCTCCCCCACCTACGGGTAGGAGTAGAGGGAAGTACAGGTCAAAGAGAGGTAGGCAAGACCTGAAGAAGGTGATCCAGGCGAAACGTCCTCAAAAACGTTCTCGTCCAGACCAGAGTAACATCTACTCCCTTCCTTCAGGGGGCTTATAACACCGGCCCTTAGCTTCCGCTCTCTAAATTCCCCTGCAACCTAAGATTGCAGTCAGACTAGAAACCTATAATGACTTCGGTCAGGTTCTATGTTCATCGAAACTGCCTTACTGAAAGTGGTCCGGGCTGAGGCCTCCTTGGAGGTTTCCGTGGAAAGGAACCTCCTCGGTCCTCAGGTTATTCTGGTCTGCAATCCCATGGATTAGGCCTCTCATGCTCCACTTATATCGCCCTAGCCCTGCTGGTCGAGCTAGCATTGCTCCCCTCACCTTAGAGGGTCACCTATGAGCATGCTGCCCACTTCTGAGCGTTGACTTTTCCTCTCATTCTGAAGAATGAGTTCTCCGCTCCCCAGAGCTCTGTGATAGGTCGCCAGTTGGTCGAGCTAGCATGGCTCCCCTCACCTAGAGGGTCACCTATGAGCATGCCGCTCCCTTCTGAGCTTTCACGGTAGAGCTAGCATTGCTCCCCTCACTTAGAGGGTCACCTATGAGCATGCCGCTCCCTTCTGAGCATCTGAGTTCCCTCTCATTATGAGAAACAAGTTCTCCGCTCTCCAGAGCTCATTGTCGGTAGAGCTAGCACTGCTCCCCTCACTTAGAGGGTCACTTATGAGCATGCCGCTCCCTTCGGAGCATCGTTGGTAGAGCTAGCATGGCTCCCCTCACCTAGAGGGTCACCTACGAGAATGCCGCTCCCTTCTGAGCATTGTCGGTAGAGCTAGCATTGCTCCCCTCACTTAGAGGGTCACCTATGAGTATGTCGCTCCCTTCTGAGCGTCTGAGTTCCCTCTCATTATGAGAAACAAGTTCTCCGCTCTCCAGAGCTCATTGTCGGTAGAGCTAGCACTGCTCCCCTCACTTAGAGGGTCACCTATGAGCATGCAGCTCCCTTCTGAGCGCCTACATTTCCTTTCCTTCTAGGAATGAGTTCTCTGCTCCACTAGAGCTCTGTGATAGGTTGCTCTCCTGGTTGGTTGAGCTAGCATGGCTCCCCTCACCATAGAGGGTAACCTATGAGCATGCCGCTCATTTCTGGGCATCTGAGCTCCCTTACTCGGAAGACCGAGTTATCCGCTCTCCAGAGCTCCTAATCGGTAGAGCTAGCACTGCTCCCCTCACCATAGAGGGTCACCTATGAGCTTGCCGCTCCCTTTAGGGCGTCTGAGTTCTCTCTCATTCTGAAGGATGAGTTCTCCCCAGGGCTCGCTGTCGGTAGAGCTAGCATCGCTCCCCTCATTATAGAGGGTCACCTATGAGTATGTGCTCCCTTCTGAAGCGTCTGAACTCCCTCTCGTCCTGAGGTATGAGTTCTCCACTCTCCGCTCCGCAGAGCTCTGTGATAGGTCACTCACCTTGCTGGTTGAGCTAGCATTTTCTGCACTCACCAAAGAGGGTCATCTATGAGCATGCCGCTCCCTTCGGAGCGTTGGGTTTCCTGTCACTAGGGATTGAGATAGTTCTATGCTCTACAGCCATAGAACAGTAAACTAATATATATATATAAGTGCACATGCTAAAACTCTGGGCACTTTCTAAAATCCACTCAGTGGTGAGATCGCACATCAAGTATTTTGCGTTCTTTCTAAAATCCATGTTATGGTAAGTGCACACGCTAGACTTTGGGCACTTTCTAAAATCCACCCAGTGGTAAGTTAGCACATCGAATGTTCTGCTTTCTTTCTAAAAATCCCATAGGGTAGGGTTACGCGTTGCACCTTCGTGCCCTTATTTGAGCTGGTCAGGCCCCGGTTTGTACCTTGGGCCCCACTCCTGAGCGTTTGAGTTCCTTCTCATTCTGAAAGATGAGTTCTCCGCTCTCCAGAGCTCGCTATTGGTAGAGCTAGCATTGCTCCCCTCACCTAGGGGGTCATCTATGAGCATGCCGCTCCCTTCAGAGCATCTGAGCTCTCATTCTAAAGGATGAGTGCTCCGCTCTCCAGAGCTCGCTATTGTTAGAGCTAGCATTGCTCCCCTCACCGAGAGGGTCACCTATGAGCATGCTGCTTCTGTCTGAGCATCTAAAGTTCTCCACTCTCCAGAGTTCGGAAAGTGTAGATCGCTCGAAAACTTGTGGGTCGAGCTAGCATTGCTCCCCTCACTGTAGAGGGTCATCTACGAGCATGCCGCTCCCTTCTGAGCGTCTGAGGCCCCTCTCACTCCAAGGGAGGAGTAGTTCTCCGCTCCCGAGCCATAGAACGTAATAAAACAATATATACAAGTTCACACGCTAAAGCAATGGGCACTTTCTAAAATCCACTCAGTGGTAAGATCGCACATCAAGTGTTCTGCGTGCTCTTTCTAAAATCCATGTTATAGTAAGTGCACACGCTAGACTTTGGGCACTTTCTAAAATCCACCCAGTGGTAAGTTAGCACATCGAATGTTCTGCGTTCTTTCTAAAATCCCATAGGGTAGGGTTACGCCACAGAGCTTGCGGCCTCACTTGAGTTGGTCAAGCCCCGGTTTGTGCCTTGGGCCCCACTCCTGGCGTTTGAGTTCCTTCTCATTCTGAAAGATGAGTTCTCCGCTCTCTCAGAGCTCGCTATTGGTAGAGCTAGCATTGCTCCCCTCACCTAGGGGTCATCTATGAGCATGCCGCTCCTTCAGAGCATCTGAGCTCTCATTCTAAAGGATGAGTGCTCCGCTCTCAGAGCTCGCTATTGTTAGAGCTAGCATTGCTCCCCTCACCGAGAGGGTCACCTATGAGCATGCTGCTTCTGTCTGAGCATCTAAAGTTCTCCACTCTCCAGAGTTCGGAAAGTGTAGATCGCTCGAAAACTTGTGGGTCGAGCTAGCATTGCTCCCCTCACTGTAGAGGGTCATCTACGAGCATGCCGCTCCCTTCTGAGCGTCTGAGGCCCCTCTCACTCCAAGGGAGGAGTAGTTCTCCGCTCCCGAGCCATAGAACGTAATAAAACAATATATACAAGTTCACACGCTAAAGCAATGGGCACTTTCTAAAATCCACTCAGTGGTAAGATCGCACATCAAGTGTTCTGCGTTCTTTCTAAAATCCATGTTATAGTAAGTGCACACGCTAGACTTTGGGCACTTTCTAAAATCCACCCAGTGGTAAGTCCGCACATCGAATGTTCTGCGTTCTTTCTAAAAATCCCATAGGGTAGGGTTACGCGCACAGCTACGTGCCCTCACTTGAGTTGGTCAAGCCCCGGTTTGTGCCTTGGGCCCCACTCCCTGTAACCCAATGCTACCAAGGGGTCTGTTAAGACAGCTTCCTCAGCAAGCTCGTGCAGAGCAAGCGGTAGCCCCTGGTGACCGGCCCGGACCTAGTGGCTACCACTAGGTACTTGGCCCTATCCCCTTAAAGGAATCTTTCTATAAAGACTGATTCCAAGCCTGTGAGCTCTACCTTGGGTCCGGTAATCCCGGCACCTAGCAGGTAAGTACTTCAGGTATGCAGCTCGGGTTTTTGGCCAAAGGGGATAATGTCACTGACAGCATCAACCGTCCACAGGGGCAACTCCCTGAGCCAAATGGTAGAGTTGACTAGTGCTCGCCTCCTGCGTGAATTGGGCTTGCACTCCCCTCAGCATGGTGGCGTGGGTATAACGTAGGGCTGTAGTCAAGTCCACCTTTGTCGAGTCCAAGACAAGTCCAAGTCCAAAGAGGTTCAAGTCCGAGTCAAGACCAAGTCCAAAGAGGTTCGAGTCCGAGTCAAGTACGAGTCCAAAGAGGTTCGAGTCCAAGTCAAGTCCAAGTCCAAATGAGACGGTCAAAACAGAGAAAGAAAAAAAATATCTTCTTCAAAACCACATACTTAATAATTGATGTGATACGAGAGACGGCATATCTTCTATTCTAATATAATAATTTTGCATTATTGTTTGTAATGATCTAAAATCATGTGCAGCAACACTGTAGGATCAAATTAGGCTATTTTATTTCTCCTCCTGAGACCCAGCTATGGAGTTTTCGCCTCTGTAGTGGACATTCTATTTTAGTGTATTTCTCTGAGACCTCACATGTCACAGTTATAAGCCTGGATGTCCTGTACAGAGCACATTCAGGGCTTTATAGAGATACTACATGTTTTATAAACCCTCTCATACGTCTTTAAAGATGGCTATATTTAATTTAGTGAAAAATTGTACATCCTTATGGAAATATGATTATGTTCTGTAATGTCTTTTACATCTGAATCATTTTCAGATTGTTTGTCATAAAGCATCATCTCAGGAAAATGTTATGGGTTTTCAAATTCAAATATAACTTCCTGTTAAGAAAAAGGACATCATTTCATACATGTTCACTGTAGAGGACACCAGGACTAAAAGCATGTTTATTATGCATTTTGAGAGACAACAATTGAATAGGGATTCAATTGTTGATAATCTTGTATTTTTCTTGTATTTGTAATCTTGTATTTTTCCTATTCCACTGCCCGCGTCAACACAAAAGCACATTCTGTGTGAATGGCACCTAGAGAGCATCACGCGTGAGCGGTTAATCATGCGCACCGACATGCGGTTGGATTGTTCTTTTCTCTTTACTGTTATTATCAAAGTGTCTAATTCTAGCGTTTGGTAATATTTCTATTCAAAATCGCGATTCCTCGATTTATAAAAAATCTAATTGTTCAAAATATTAAATTCGAATTAATCGATACAATCTGATAAATCGCCCAGCCATTGCCACAGTGTTTGCTTATTTTTTACTTTATTTACATTGTGTAATTTATTTTATTTTACATCCAGTTGTATTCCGTGCCTCCAGGCTTTATTCGTTTTGCTCTTATTCGTTCTTTTTCTTATTCATTTGGTGCCACGGCGTTTGATGATTGTCAGTGTTTTTTTTTTTTTTACATTTAAACAATTTGCAAGTTTGTAATTTTATATTAGGCTTATAGCATGGTAATGGTGTATTTTTATTCGTTTTGTTAATTAAAGTCCCATGTTTATTGCAGAAAATGTGTCATTGTAAGTTATAGATAAGCAATTGACCTGAAATGAAAGTAAAAGCAAAATGTGACGGGCATTAATAAGGTATTTAAAAGCGAAGGAAAATGAGAGGGAAAACTCCAACGAACTTTGTAAAACCAAACTGTATTATGCAACTTCCGATTAAAATAAAGATTATTTATGCCTCCACGCAGCGTGCACACTCAGAGCAAGGCGCACACTCATATGACGCAGCTGTGCATTTAACAGGCGACCAATGACAATGCCCGTTCTAGATGGAGTTAAACCAATGGCAATTACATTGCCCATTTGCGGAACAAGCGAGCCAGATTAATGGTTTTGTTTTGAAAGAGAAAAAAAAAGCATATATTGCTGGACTCGGTCGAGACCAACTTGAACATTTGGCGAGTCCGATGACCAAGTCCGAGACAAGTCTGAGTCCAAATACCAACGAGTCCAAGACAAGTCCGAGACGATAGAAAAACGTCTCGAGTCCGGACTCGAGTACTACAGCCCTAGTATAACGTTCCCCATAGCGACCCCTAGGGGACGCAGTTCGAAGTTCCCATGAAGGGGAACGTCTCAGGTTACGTATGTAACCATGGTTCCCCGAGTGGGGAACGAGACACTGCGTCCCCTAGGCTTTGGGCCATGCTTCAGATGCAAGCTTCAGATGAAGAATTGGATGATGTATTCTCCCGGCGGCGCTTATATTATGGTCGCGCCAGTAGTGACGTCATGGGCTGTCGCCGGCCAACGGATGGAGTTTTTACATATGTATCTTCAGACACGAGTCACGCTGAGGGCGTTCCCCATAGCGACCCCTGGGGGACGCAGTGTCTCGTTCCCCACTCGGGGAACCATGGTTACATACGTAACCTGAGACGATTTTTAGCTTGTGTCTATAAGTTTTTGAGCTCTTTTATAATGACCTTTGTTTCACAGGACTCGTACCCAAGCGCTTCGCATCACAAGTGCAATGCTATATCAGGTGAGCTACCAAGCAAATTTACTATGTCAGAAAAGGTATACTTATGAAGATGTGAAGCAAATGTCAAATGTCAAGAGTTTTGACATCAAAAAATATTGTTTAAAGAACCACGCTAAAATAAATCTTTAATCTGTCCATCATAATTTTTGTGTGAAAGGAATATAAATAATTTATGTTTTACTGTCATTAGCATTAATTTCAGCTGGAAACTACAGCAAAAATGGTCTATAGTTAAGTTTTGGAGGTATGACAAATTTAGTCATAAGCACGTTTTTCTAATAAGCCTGTATTGTTTTTTGTTTCCATTTAAGGCAAACAGGACTGATTTCTACCACAGTTTCAAATAAGAACTGAGAAAAAATCGAAGTTGCATTGCTTTCACACTTGGTTCGATTGCCTGGTCCGAACCTGAGTTTGATTGCTCCCCCCTCCCCCTGCCCCTGCTGGACTGCATTCATATTATTTTATTTGGGTCCGAACCGCGGTTCGTTTGCGTCATCAATCCAGCAGCTGTTTACCTCGTTGCTTAGTAACGACAGCAGGAGAAGGCGGCAAAATGCATAACATTGCTCTTTTCACATATTTATACTTTTGAACCGTTCGTTTTGTTTCCAAAGCTTCGATACATAACAGCACTTATATCTGTCTTACGAATGTCCTGCAAATACTCTAAAGAATGCTGAAGGCGAACAGAAATGAGATATACAGCACTCTGCTTGCAGCACGTCAATCATGCTCATCAGGAAAGTGAGTGAAACACACAAACAAACACACATTTTTATCAAATAATATGTCCTTAATAGTGGTTCACTTCTGCAATTTGGTACAATTGCGTTTACATCAGCAGCGAACCGTACTGGAGTTCACATGAACGTACCCCAGACCACCCTTTTTAAGCAGACTCGGGTATGGTTTGCAGGTGCGCACCCGAGTTCGGAACACAGCATTCACATCATCTAAAGAACCGAACTCTGACGTCAATCGAACCCGGGTGCGCACAAAAAGTGCTAGTGTGAAAGCACAAAATTCCACTTAGATCAAAATCTGAGCAGGCACCCATCCTCTTGGTTCAAATAGACATGATGGTGATTTCTAATAACAATGTGTCAAATAGGCCAAAACATAAATAAATAAAGTGAGAACATACAGTGTCGTGAGACAAAAACAAACAATTCCCTTGCTTGTATGATGGATGCTTAAGCTCAGGGCCTTTGTTCTAGGTCCAGCTGCAGCCGTGCCAATGCCCCCAAATCTAGAGTTAAAAAAGCAGCCAGGCCCTTATTCTGTCAACAACCTCAGATTACCTTACAAACACACACACACACACACACACACACACACACACACACACACACACACACACAATAACTAGCCAGAGTGAGTAAAAGCTCCAATGTATGAATAAAATTGGTCTACCATGTACAGGACGAATGACAACAGTGATACTGCTTTAACCAGGGTCACAGCTTCACATATCAATGATACACTTGAAGGTTATGGTAGACCAATGAACGTCTATGAACTTACAACCAATAGCAAATACAGCCTATTGCACTGCAGAAAGCATACATGTACTTTACACATCTTAGATCTTTAAAGGCCAAGTCTAAGTCAAGTCTTTTGTCAAGAGTCTCGAATCCTTTTAGTAATATGTTTGAATGTCAGGGCTGTATGTGCACCATTCAGAAGTGAACTGAAAATGCCTTTAACGGAAACAGAATTAAAATCAAGTAAAATTCAAAGAAAATCATCTACTGCAAATGGAAGTTTAAATGTAAAGATTTTCAAGGCAATTTTTTGAACGACTTTAAAAACCTGGAAGATATTCCCTGACACACATTCTACTGACTATAAATAATATAAATAATAACTTTGCAAGTACATGACAACTTAGTCTGCTAACTCCAACTCTATCCCAGCAGTCCACTAATGAGAGTTTATTGACATGTAGCTCCAAAATTAGTTATAATCAATAGAATGGACAATAAAAATTAAGTTTAACCTTTTAATTTTGTCAAAGTATTTTGGCCTACAACCAGAGCAATTGCTAGGAATTTTGGGCCCTCTGCACTGAATTTGCTATTGGGCCCCTCAAAATCATGTTCGGTGGGGGATGTGATGGGTGAAATAACGTTTGAGGTGATGGGTCATAGGGCCTTCATTTGGAGTAAACAAATGAATAAATATCACAGGACAGAAACGATAGATATTACTGAATTCACGACAAATGCAACAAACTTGATAATGCATTTTTGTCATATAGAAAAGCACTTGACAGTAAAGCACCGATTTTCAGCTAAATTCTGTCATCATTTCCTCAACCTCATGTTGTTCTAAATGACTTTTTTTTCTGTTGAACACAAAATATATATTTTTTTAGAATGTTACCAAACTGTTTTGTTTAGCCTTGATATACTGTATGGACACAGCATTCTTGAATTTCTCAAATAATGTTCCACATAAGAAAGAAATTCATACAGGTTTGGAATGACATGATGTTGAGTAAATTATGATACTTTTCACTTTTGGGTGAATCTTCCTTTAAGAAATGTATTATTTGTAAAGAATAAGCACCTAATTTGTATAATATATTTTTAAAGATATTTATCGTAAGATTTTTGTACCTTAATTAATTAACATTTTTCTTCAATTTAAATTCATTAGAACTAAACATTTAAATAGAAAGAAATGTCCAGAGTTTAACTGACTAGTAGGATGGTGTTCACAAGAAGTTAAACCATGGTCATCATTACCACGGTTATATGGATTTTAAAATAAGTAGCCTAATATGCTAATAAACTCTAAAATTTGTAGTAAAAAAAACAACTAAACTAAACATGAAGAAACTACAAACCAGCTTCTATGAAATTAAAATAGCATATTCCCCAATATGTATTAACAGTAACATAATAAATACATTTCTGCCAACACATAACCTAGGTTATTTATACAATAATTTCAAGTTGAATAACTATGGTGCTGAATTGACATGCCTATTAGCGTTTCCCTATACCTCATTGTCGTGGCTGTTTTCAGCTAGCATCACTAACCTTTCTCATATCACAGGACTGTATAACAATTCTGTGTCACATCTAAATGGATCAAGCGACTTGTGCTGTTTAACCCTTATATTTATCATGCTTATGTAGCATGGCCGCACGTTCGGCCATGCTCTGCGGGAGACTGATCACACTCTGCTTTGACGCGCGGCTGGCAGATGCATCAGGGAGTGCCGCTTCGCGCTTTTGGAGTATTTGCTTTATGCGGTTTCGCATGTGCTGTAATTGAAAAGCAGCACCTAATATCGGGGAGGTCTCCTTCGTTTTGGCGTTTGGCCCACTATTTGAATAGAATGTCCGGTGTTCCCAATGGCTAGTAGGCGATCACGGGCCCCCCAGACCTCTGGGCCCTACCCTTTCCCCCCCATTAGCGATGCCCCTGCCTTCAAATCCAGAACAGTCTCTTCTTGGATTGTCCACACTATATATCATATATCAAACCTCAGAGAACTAAGGTCAATTACATTTGACCTTACTTTATAAGAGTACTTCCTGTAATGGCTACTACAGATACATTTATTTTATAAATGTTTTCTATGTCACCAAATAAATATAATTTCTGATTAGTCCTACCAAAAGCACTACTTTATTCATCTCAAAGAACACAAAGGGGTTGGTGATGTAGACATTCCTAGATTTATCTGGATGAATCTAGTTATAACAATGAATGCATGGTCTCAGACAGCTGCATTAGTTTTATCTTTAGATTTAAGTGTTTGTTCAGATGAACCTCAAATGACCCACTGTTTTATTTCTAATTCAGAGTGGCTACTGTTTTTAAATGTTTCAGCATGTTTGTGCTAAAAGCAGCCTACCTTTCCCATGACAGACCAGTTGATTTGCCTCTGTTAGAAATCCAGATATGATTGTTACAAGAGCATCACTATGATTAACATAATGCTCGAGAGTGAGGACATGAAATGCAGTGTATAATTCAAGCTGGCAATTTGCATTTCATGTTCTCCATTGCAGTACATTGATCACTTTCTAACTGTATAAGAGGGTTATTAAAAGGGGTTATGTTTGCTATCACATTACCCACAGACATTATCTATGACCAAAAAATGCACTTCAGCAAATTCTGCTCTGCAGGCATGAGGACTTTCACCTGAAAAGTCTCAGCAGTAAACAAAAGTCATCTATCTTCCCAAATGAGCCAGAGAGTGCATCTCCACAGCTATGATGCCCCTCATGCGGGAAAGAACACTTTCATTTTTCCAAGGCATCCTTGCTCTGAATTACATGTCACTTTAAATAGGTTGTTTGGCTGAGATGATGAGATGTTGGCTCAGGTGATATAGAGAGGGAGAGAGAAAGAGAAAGTTTAGGGGGAAATAGGTAGCACAGCAGATGGTTGGGACTGTGTATAATGTCATATATTACTGGCACAAGCAGAAGGTCTGAGCTGATGCTATACTCCCAGATAAACTGACATTTGCTGTGTGGGTATGTGTGTGTTTGCATGTGTGCAATGGGAATAGAGTGTTATTATAGATAATGAGATGCATGAACACTGCAATGGGTAACCTGTTTCCCTCTGTGCAAGACCGTCAAACAAGTTTTAGATTTTTATTCATATGTTTTATCCCTTAAAAATGGGAAACAGTAAAAATTGAATTTGCCTTTATTTGTTGGTCTGAAGGGCCACTATCAGTCCTTTTTATATGTCTGTCTATCTATCTATCTATCTATCTATCTATCTATCTATCTATCTATCTATCTATCTATCTATCTATCTATCTATCTATCTATCTATCTATCTATCTATCTATCTATCTATCTATCTATCTATCTATCTATCTATCTATCTATCTATCTATCAGGTACACCTGTTCAATTGCTTGGTAACACAAATTGCTAATCAACCAATCACATGGCATCAACTCAAAGCGTTTAGGCATCTAGATGTGGTGAAGACGATTTGCTGAAGTTCAAACCAAGCATCAGAATGGGGAAGAAAGGGGATTTAAGTGACTTTGAACGTGGAATGGTTGTTGGTGCCAGACGGGCTTGCAGTTGTGTGGACGAAAATGCCTTGTTGATGTCAGAGGTCAGAGGAGAATGGGCAGACTGGTTAGAGATGAGAGAAAGGCAACAGTAACTCAAATAACCACTCGTTACAACCAAGGTATGCATAATGCCTTCTCTGAACGCACAACACGTCGAACCCTGAAGCAGATGGGCTACAGCAGGAGAAGATCACACCGGGTGCCGCTCCTGTCAGCTAAGAACAGGAAACGGAGGCTACAATTCGCACAGACTCACCAAAATTGGACAATAGAAGATTGAAAAAACTTTGCCTGGTCTGATGAGTCTTGATTTCTGCTGCGACATTCAGATGGTAGGGTCAGAATTTGGCATAAAGTACATGGAAGAAAAGATCCATCCTGCCTTGTCTCAACGGTTCAGGCTGGTGGTGGTGGTGTAATGGTGTGGGGGATATTTTCTGGGCATACTTTGGGCCCCTTAGTACCAATTAAGCATCGTTTAAATGCCACAGTCTACCTGAGTATTGTTGCTGACCATGTCCATCCCTTTATGACTACAGTGCACCCATCTTCTGATGGCTACTTCCAGCAGGATAATGAACAATTTCACAAAGCTCAAATCATCTCAGACTGGTTTCTTGAACATGACAATACGTTCACTTTACTTAAATGGCCTCCACACTAACCAGATCTCAATCCAATAGAGCTCCTTTGGGATGTGGTGGAACGGGAGATTCGCATCATGGATGTGCAGTCAACATATCTGCAGCAACTGTGTGATGCTATCATGTCAATATGGACCAAAATCTCTGAGGAATGTTTCCAACACATTTTTTGAATCTATGCCACAAAGAATTAGGGCAGTTCTGAAGGTAAAAGGGGGTCCAACACCCGGTACTAGTAAGGTGTACCTAATAAAGTAGCCAGTGAGTGTGTGTATATATATATATATAAATAATTAATATATCCTCAGTTCATCTTCTACTTTTATGGAATGTCTCCTAATGAGAAAACACAGTCACATAGAGTAATATGACCAGATGTCTGAAATGAGAACTTGAGACATATCTAGTTAAATGGTCAATATATCACTAAAATGTCTCACGTAGGCCTACTGTAAAAATATCCTGCTCAATTTACGGTAAAAACTGGCAGCTGATATATGCAAAATTCACAGTTTAAAAAAATAAAGAAACTAATAATAAATTGTTTTCATGTTTCAAGTATTACATTTACATTTTACATTTATGCATTTATCAGACGTTTTTATCCAAAGCGACTTACAGTTGCATTCAGGTTATACATTTTCATTAGTATGTGTTCCCTGGGAATCAAACCCACAACCTTTTGCGCCGCTGACGCAATGCTCTACCACTGAGCCACACAGGATATTACAGAATGGTATTTGGTGCCATCTTGGTCTTTTTTTTTACACCTCATGACAGTATATTTGGTCAAGTGGCAATATACCATCTACTTGGTCTACCAAAATCCGCTTTTTACCATAAAATGTACTGATGATAACTACCATAACAAAGGTGGCACAATAGAAAGCCATTTGATAAATCAGGTTAATCACAAGTTGCCTGTCCAAACATAATTTCCCATTGCTGCATGGGATATTAAAGTGTACATTTTATTTACCCTTCAGAATCTCGGTGGAAGCAGAAGGTCATCCAAGTACTTTTTACCTACTATTTTTCTTGAATACACTGAATTCGGACATACTAACATTTGACACTTTTTTTGTACACTTTTCACATACTCATTTTTGTCCAACTACATATATGGAACAGCATTAGGGAAACAAACAACAGTAAAATCATGCAATAAACATTAACTAAACTCAAGTATTTGACACATAGTAGCTCTTCATTGTCAGGCCCAACATAGCGGTAAAATAGTAAGATATTGTAAGGATATGAATGATCTTAAAGGAACACTCCACTTTTTTTGGGAAAAAAAACACTCCCCTAGTGTTACACAGTTGATTTTTACATTTTTTGAATCCATTCAGCCGATCTCCGGGTCTGGCGGTAGCACTTTTAATTTATCTTAGCATAGATCATTGAATGAGATTAGACCATTAGTATCTCGCTCAAAAATGACAAAGAGTTTCGATATTCTTACTATTTAAAACTTGACTCTTCTGTAGTTACATCGTGTACTAAGACCGACGGAAAATGAAAAGTTGCGATTTTCTAGGCCGATATGGCTAGGAACTCTACTCTCATTCCGGAGTAATAATCAAGGAACTTTGCTGCCGTACCATGGGTGCAGCGTGCACAATTATATTACGCAGCACCTGGAAGTAGTCCACAGCCATATCTACTTTCAGGTGTTGTGTAATATCATTGCGCCTGCTGCACCCATGGTACGGCAGCAAAATTAATTGAAACTCAACTGTTTAGCTCTAGGGAAGTTGTAAAATGAAAGTTTAATAATGAAAAAATGAAAATTTCCAAAAAATGTGGAGTGTTCCTTTAAGGATGTTTTGAGTGGGTGTTTAATTTACATTCATTAGCAGACATTTATAACTTTGTTACTTTAGAATGTCTGTGCAATCCGTGAGCACTTAATATTGTAATGCAACTAAATTTAATTTCTTTAAAATCATAATTTTTATTCAATTGTACAAGTAAATATATTTAGCTATGGAAGCCCATTTCCACCACTAAAAAAATAAATTAATATTTGCATGATACAAACTCACAATTCTGATATAAACTATAAACTCACAATGAGGAAAAAGCATTTGAGAATTGCAAGATTTAGGGTGAATCCCAATTCTCTGTCTTACCCCTTCCCCTTACCCCTTCCCCTTAGTTTTTGCAGAACAGTCCCGTGTTTCTCTGAATAGAAAAAAACATCACTTAAACCCACGCAATCGACAAACACACACTTTTAGACGGAGAGTTTGCAATCAACACTTGTCGCCTCTGGTGACGTAGCAGCCGGCTAGCGACGATGTATGATGACGTAACAGTAACCAAGAGGTGTCTCATTTCATAGGGGTATGTTTTCACCCCAAGCGCTAACCACTCGGTTTCGAGGGACAAGGGCTAGGGGTAAGACGAAGGGGAAGGGTTAAGACAAATGGGATTCACCCTTAAACTCGCAACTCTGAGTTGCCTCTGAATTAGACTTTATACTGTAACTCGCAATTGTTTGTCTCTAAATTATAAGATAAAAGTCAGAATTGGATTATATTTCACAATTCTGAGGAAAAATGATAGTGAAAAAAAATATATTGTGTCAAAATTGTGAGATAAAATGTTTTTACATTTTTAATCAGTGGCGGAAATGGACTTTCATATTTAGCAGAATGTCCAGGATACTTTTTATTTACTAGCTGGTGACCAAGAACCAAAAATATATATATTTTATGTTTGAAAACCATTCCTCACTTAAAAAGATCAGCTTAGATATTCTGCTAAATATCTCCTTTCGAGTACCACATCTTAAGGTTGATTAGATGACAAAATAATTTTCATTTTTCGATTCACTCTCACTCAAATATTTATTGCAGGTGAATATTTCTAGCAAGTGTTACCCAACATTTCTGTATCATGTCAAATGCATAATTCAGCAGCATATTAATTTCAACATTCTTCTCCCATCGGACATTCAGGGTGTTTCTTTGCATGTCAGTGTAATAATGATTTCTTTATTATCACCGGTGTTGTACAAATCCAGTGTGACGGTGAGGTCAGCAGCAGGTGGTCTCTCTCTCTCGCTCTGCTGTGCTTGTCGTGTCACACAATGACCCAGTCCCAGGTTGAATTTGAGTTGTCTTGTATCAGGCAGCTGATCAAAGCCCATCTCTCTGCAGAAGCAACCAGCACCCCTCCACCTCCCATGGATCTATATTACTCAGATAAGCCATTAATAAAACACTATCAGAATCAACAGCCCTTTGATTCATGATCTAAAGCTTGGTGCTGCATGATCTGATAGCGAATGTTCATCCAAACTCCTCCCACCTGCTGTGCGAGGCAGCCGTTTGACCTCTGTAACATACAGTAGGCAGAACATTTACCTTTTTGAAGGATATTTCAGGCCAAAATGTAAACTCCATCATATCTATATTTGATTTATTTTCAAATTTGTGTTCCACGAAAAAGTAATAGCATGCAGGTTTGGAACAATATGAAGGTGATTAAATATTGACACTGTGAATATACTGTTCCTTTAAGGGCGAAGAATGTAAACTGTGCAATTTCTTTTGGACCACCAAATCTGATTTAAACATATTTTAGATACGGAGACACAGGAGGGGGCTTTTCATCTAATAAAGATACTTTCTTTGCATATCAAGCATATGTTTAAGATGATAAAGGAAGGCGCCTGTCAAATTCTGTATGGTTTAGGGCACACATGCATGCTAAGCATAGCATATCATTGTGCTTACTGAATGAGGTTCACTCGACAATTTTCGAACTCAAACTTAAACACAGCCAGTTACATATATAGCTTTTAAATTATTGTGATACAAATTATTCAAGGTAAAAGCAAACAGGGTAAAACATACAAAAAAAATAAAGAACGCCTTATTATGAGATATAAAGTATTAATTATAAGATATAAAGTAAAAAATTTGATATAAAATCAGAGTCAAATAAAAGTTGCGAAAAAAACAAAGTTGCAATTACAAGATTTATAGTCATGTAATAGATATATGTTTTATTATTATAGTTCTCTATCATAGGTTCACTTATGCTGCGTGAAGCTATTCACGCTTTGGGAACGCCCCCTGCGTGACCGATGTCTGAAGCCCTTATAGAATCACACCAATTCATTGGCTGATGGCGCGATGCCAGCTCTGACGCACTCACGTCGTCAGCTTATACTGGCGAACGCGCCATCCACTCCTCAGATTTCTCTGCCTTCACGAAGCGGTCATACTGCCCTTCCTTGTTGCGATTTTTCTGGCCCAAATACAATATTTCAACGCGATTTATCCATTTGCACTTCGGCGACTGCCTACAGTGGAACTTTGTTCTCCTTGCGGTGAAGTGCCATGGAGTATCGCCGCTGTCAACCGCCGTGCGCGCGATTCATTGCTTGCGATGACCCACACAGTAAGTATATTAAGTGTTTAGGGTTTTCGCATGCACGCGAAGCGGTTTATGGGATCTCAAAATGCAAATTTTGCGAAAATCTCCGTCTCATAACCCTCCGCTCTCGGCTTGAGGCGTGTGAGAAGGAGTCATCCATCTTTCCCCATCGCGCCCCAGAGGCCTCAGAACGCCATTTGTGGCTCAATTTAACCAAGATCCGTGAGAAGGAGAAGGTGTTTTTGCTGGACGCACCAATCTCACAGTCTGGGTTATTCGGAGAGGCGGTTAGCTCCGTAGTGGACAAGTTCCGCTCCGCCAAGACACAATCGGCTGCTCTTAAGCAGTTTATGCCTAGGAGATCAAGGGACTATTCCACTCCCTCCTCTTTGTCTAGAAAGCAATCGCTTCCCAGAAAGAGCCTTCTGGCGGCAGTGGCGCCCAGGCTACGCACCCTCCCCCAACTACGGTTTGGGGAGCCCGTGGTCGGTCCTTCCCTCGCCAGCAACCACGCAGATGGGTTGACCTGAAGCGGCCCAACAGGTCTGCCGCTACGGCTCCTCCGAGTCGTTCCTGACCTTCGGGTCGGAATGAGGAGAGCCGCTTCACCACCACGAGGCGAGGCCAGACCGCAAAAGCGTATCTGCCCGCCTCAAACGCACTCTCCTCGCTCAGAGCTGTCTAACCGCCACCCGAGGCTTGGTGTGCAGAACGAGCAGAAAGTTCACCCTTATTTTTCCTCGGTCTGGCAGGTGGGGGACGCGTTCGTCTTTCCCCCTCTACAGTCCATCCTCTTGACGCCAGCGGACCGTGTGTTAGGTGACACAGTCGGTTCTCTCCTGCAGCGTACGGACCCCGTGCCGGCCACTTGTCAGTCCAGCACTTCACTCTCCATCAACCCAAACAAGGGCGCTGGGGGCTTTCCTTCGTGGTGGAGGGCGTCTCTGCTTCCAGGCCTCCTCGACACCTCATCTCAGGTATGTCTTCCCTTGCACGACACTCTGCTTCCTCTATCGCATTTCATTCACGAATGGGAGCGTCTACCGGGGGTATCACTGTGGTTTATCCGCACAATTCGGTCCGGCTACACACTTCAGTTTGGGAGAAATCCCCCCCACTTCGACGGGGTTCAACTGACAGTAGTAAACAGCGCCTCCAAGGCTTCTGTTCTACAACAGGAACTTTCCTCCCTCCTACAGAAAGGAGCGATAGAGGAAATACCTCAGTCGGACATCGAACGAGGGTTCTTCAGCCGCTACGTCCTTGTTCCAAAGAGAGACGGCGGCCTGAGGCCCATTCTGGATCTGCGGCGTTTGAATTTCTCCTTTTATAAAGGGAAGTTCAAGATGCTGATGATGAAAACCATCATGTCTCAGATCCAAGGAGGGGAATGGTTTGTCACTTTCGACCTAAAGGATGCGTACTTTCAGATCCAGGTCGTTCAGCGACACAGGAGGTTCCTTCGGTTTGCCTTTGGAGGGAAGGCTTACCAATATAAGGTCCTGCCCTTCGGCCTGGCCTTGGCGCCGAGAACGTTCACAAAATGCATGGATGCTGCACTGGACCCTTTGAGGCTCCAGGGCATTCGTGTGCTGAACTATCTGGACGACTGGCTCATTCTGGCTCACTCCAGGGCGCTAGTAAGTCATCACAGGGATATCGTTCTCCGCCACATCTATTCTCTTGGCCTCAGGATGAACGCCAAGAAGAGTGTGCTCCTCCAATCTCAGCGAACCGTGTTTCTGGGGGTTCGTTTGGATTCCATTCAGATGCAGGCCCGTTTGGCTCCTGCCCGGATATCCAATTTTACAGCATGTCTGGCCCGCTTCAAGCTAGGCCGTCATGTCTCTGTAGGTACCTGTCACAGGCTGTTAGGTCTCATGGCAGCGGTCTCCCCTGTGTTGCCCCTAGGGTTGCTTCACATGAGGCCGTTCCTTTGGTGGATGAATGAGCTGAGGTTACACCCCACTGTACCAGCCACTCGCCTTATCAGGGTGTCGCGCAGTTGCTCTCGACCCCTTTAAATATGGCGGGACCCCGCTTTTCTCCAGAGCGGGGTGAGAATGGGTGCGATCCACCGTCGCCATATGATCACGACGGACGCATCAATGACAGGCTGGGGCGCGGTCTTCGAAGGCAGACCGGCGAGCGGGGAATGGACAGAAGAGTTCCTTTGTTGGCACATAAACTGCCTGGAACTCAGGGCTGTCTTCCTGGCTTTGAGGTATTTTCTCCCCGTTCTCGGGGGGCATCATATCATAGTTAGAATAGACAATATGGCGGTTGTGTCCCACATAAACCGTCAGGGAGGTTCACGGTCGCGCACCCTGGACACACTTGCGCGCCGTTTTCTCATTTGGTCCCAGGACAAGTTCCTTTCTTTGAGGGCAGTTCACTTTCCGAGAATACTGAACCTTGCGGACGATTTTCTGTCGAGGCAGAAACTCAGGCCGGGGGAATGGATGTTGAACCGTCAGACGGTATCCCAGATCTGGGATTTGTTTGGCAAAGCGGAGGTGGACCTCTTTGCTTCTCAAGAGTCATCCCAGTACCCGCTCTGGTTCTCCCTGAGTTTCCCGACGATTCTTGGGACTTGTCAGTCGTCTTCGAAGGTCTGGTGACGGCCCCTTTCGAGCCCTTTGAGTCAGCTTCAGAGCGGATACTGACTTTTAAGGTTACTCTTTTGCTGGCGCTTACGTCACTAAAAAGAGTTGGAGATTTGCAGGCCCTCTCTATTAGTGAGACGTGTATGGACTTTGCCCCAGGTCTAGTCAAAGTGATCCTGCGGCCTAGGCCTGGTTACATTCCCAAGGTCTTGTCCACATCGTTTCGCTCTCAGGTGGTCACACTTCACTCTTTCCATCCTCCTCCCTTTGCTTCGAGTGAGGATGAGAGACTTCACATGCTCTACCCGGTTCGGGCATTGAAGCTGTATGTGGATCGCTCCAAGGTTTGGAGAAAATCCTCCCAGTTATTGGTGTGTTTTGGTGCTGGCCGCGGCGGGCTTGCCACATCGAAACAGAGGATTTCTCACTGGGTGAGAGACGCCATTTCACTGGCTTATGAGGCGCGGAACCTTCCTTCACCTCTTAGTCTTCGGGCGCATTCTACTAGGGACATAGCCTCCTCTCAAGCTCTTTTTAGAGGGGTACCCCTGGAGGATATTTGTGTTGCGGCAGGATGGTCCTCTCCGCACACCTTTGTCAGGTTTTACAACCTTGACATTGATGCGGCGCCAGGTTCTCAGATCTTGTCTGTTTGATCCGACCGTATGTTGTTGGTTCTTTACTGAACCAGATCTCTAGCTTGGCGTGTTTGGTATATCGTTCCCAAAGCTATCTATCTATCTATCTATCTATCTATCTATCTATCTATCTATCTATCTATCTATCTATCTATCTGTCTGTCTGTCTGTTAATTTATTTTTATTAGTAGTAGTAGTACATTGTTGTAACTTTGAATTTTATAGTAATCATATTATTGTGGAGACATTTAGTTTGTTTACAAAACTCATTTAAAACTCAAAGTCATTTAACAGTCAAAGAAGTAAAAACTGTACCAAGGGAACTCTCACACAAACTAAATGCAAAGCGTACTTTCTTGTGAATCTTTGATGGCTGTATTTTACAGTCATCTTTCTTTTTCCCTCCAAATAGCCCATAACACAGGGGTATTGATTTTTAACTACTGAAATATCAAAAGCCCCATGATTACACATCATTGCATCTGTTCTGCTCAAAAGAGGCCTCTCATCGACCCAGTCATTGATCTGAATGTTCACAGTACAAGCTAAACTCAATAGAATAACAAGCTTTATAATTTCTTGGCCACAACTGACAGCTGAACAGATTTTGAGAGTACACCTAATGTTTATATAATAAGACACTCATCAGTAAGGACAAATTGACATTTGTTTTTACATTTGAATCTTCTTACCTTTACTTTCAAAATTTGATTTAGGAATTTAAAATATAATTTGTAAAAAAAAAAATACACAAACGACAGCTGGTGCACAGTGTAATAGGACACCGGGGCTAGTTGTCACAAATATTGCATAGTATGTCAGTAACTATGAGGTTTTGAGACAAACCTGAATTACTCACCGTAAGTGTTTTCTCTAACAGTGGTTTTGTATGTCGGTTTCTATGGAAGCTTATTTCTGCCATGGATTAAAAAAAGGGGTAATTATAAAAGGTAATTTGACTTGTCTCACAATTTGGAGTTTATATTTCAGAATTCAGACTGTTATTTATTTATTTGTTTTAAAGAATTGTGAGTTTCTGTCTCATTATATACTTGAATTCTGAGTTAACATTTCGCAATTTTGACTTTATATCTCACAATTTAGAGTTTATATCTCATAATTCAGTATATCTCAAATCTCATGATTATGAAAAAAAAGACATAATTGTGAGATATAAACTTGCAATTGCATGAAAATAATAACATTGTTTCTGCGACAGACAGACAGACAGACAGACAGACAGACAGACAGACAGACAGACAGACAGACAGACAGACAGATAGATAGATAGATAGATAGATAGATAGATAGATAGATAGATAGATAGATAGATAGTGTCACAAATCCAGCCTCTGTGGCTCCCTCCGATCACCACCAGAGGGAGGCATCACCGGAGTACTAACCAGTTCTTTCGGACTTCATTTCCCATGACCCCGTGCCTGAGACTGATCACCTGCACAGGTGCCGATTATTAGCTGGGCTATTTAACCAATTTTTCCTTCTCTCCATTCCCTCGTCGCAAAGTCTTGTTTTGCTACTGCTAACATTTCCGAGCGTTTATCCCTTGTGTGTTTACCTGTGTATTACCTGGACTGATTATTCTCCTCTGACCGTTTGCTGCCTGCCTTATTGACCTCGCCTGCCTATTGATTATTCTCTCTGTCTGCCGCCTGCCTCTACCCATTGCTCTGTCTCCGTTTATGCCCCTGCCTTATCTACGTTGCCCTTGATACTGCTGTATGATCATTGCCTGTCTGACTACTTCTATTGTGTGAATAAAACTGCAAATGGATCACAACGTCACTGACCCTTCATTACAGAAGACTTCGCCAGAAATCGATCCAGCAGTGTTCTACCATTTCACCATGGAGGTATCTGCCCAAGCGTCGGCACTGGCTTCACATCAACAACAGCTAGGTCGACTTACCTCGCTCACGGAGGAGTTGGTGAAGACCCTGCAAGCTCTCCAGCTTTCGCCACCCGCGATGAATCCTCCGATGCATAATCCACCACCTCCAGCTTCCGTTACCGCCAGCCCTCGCTTGGCGTTTCCTGAAAAGTTTGACGGATCACCCTCAAGGTGTAAGGGGTTCTTGCTGCAATGCTCCATGTTTGTCAACCAGCAACCCACTCTGTATTCCACGGACGAGAGTCGCATTGCCTTCGTTTGCTCTCTACTAACCGGGCGAGCGCTGGATTGGGCTACTGCTGTATGGAGTGACGAACGCGCGGTTTTCCCATCATTCACCCGCTTTCTGCAGCGTTTCAGGGAGGTTTTCGAACACCCCGCTGGGGGCAAGGAGGTGGGTGAGCAGTTATTAGCTCTACGTCAAGGGAGAAGTACAGCAGCTGACTATGCACTATCCTTCCGCACACTCTCTGCGCAGACCGGGTGGGCAGATGATCCGCTTAAACTCCTCTTCCGTCAGGGACTCAGCATGGAACTGCAGTCAGAGCTGGCATGCCGCGATGAGGGACGATCTCTAGACCAATTTATCGACCTGGCTATTCAGATAGATAACCTCGTTCGCTCACGACAACAGCCCCGTTTCCTTGCGGCTTCGGCCGGCATGACATCTCCACCTGAACCTGAACCCATGCAATTAGGCTTCACTCACCTCAGCACGGAGGAGAGAGAGAGAAGGATGCACAACAACCTGTGTTTGTACTGTGGTCTCCCTGGAAACCTGAGAGCCTAGTGTCCCACTCGGCCACCTCGTAACCCTCCATCGGTGAGTAGGACTTCCACTATATCCTCCGTCCTGGAAATACCGGTCACCTTAAGGGTTAATGGGGAGGTTATTGAGACTACCGCTTTGATCGACTCCGGGGCAGTGGGAAATTTCATTGACTCTGCTTTCTCTAAGACTCACAGAATTCCCCTTGTAGCTTGTGAATCTCGCTTGGCAGTGGCAGCGCTAGATGGACGTCCACTAGGCTCTGGACGGATTCAATTCACCACCGAGGATCTATCACTGTGCACCGGAGCCTTTCACACTGAGACGATCCGACTGTTCGTCTTTCAATCACCGCAAACCCCTATCATCCTGGGACTCCCCTGGCTGGAGAAACACAACCCGACTATCTCCTGGCCCGATAAACAGATAACTCAGTGGTCCGAGGGCTGCCGCCAGCGCTGTCTGGATCTTACTCTTCTGAGGGGAGGTGAGGTTACGGCTCTCTTTACACATCGACTTCCGGTGGAGTACCACGATCTGATCGAGGCGTTCAGCAAGACCAAAGCCTCACAATTACCTCCTCATCGTTCTAATGACTGTGCCATTGAACTGCAACCCAATTCACACCCACCCAGGGGCCGAGTTTTCCCCCTGTCACAACCAGAGTCCGAAGCCATGAGATCCTACATTGAGGAGGAGCTAGCTAAGGGCTTCATTCCACCTGCCTCAGCGGGTTTTTCTTCGTGAAGAAGAAGGACGGAGGACTCCGTCCGTGCATCGACTACCGATCTCTCAATGATCTCACTGTCAAGTTCCGTTACCCTCTGCCACTAGTCCCAGCAGCCTTGGAACAACTTGAACGGCCAAGTACTTCACCAAACTCGATCTTCGAAATGCTTACAATCTAATTCGCATCCGAGAGGCGATGAGTGGAAAAGCGGCATTTTCCACTACCTCAGGGCACTGAATATCTTGTGATGCCGTTCGGGCTGGTCAATAGTCCTTCTGTGTTCCAGGCATTCGTCAATGATGTGTTCAGAGACATGCTAAATCGCTGGGTCATCGTGTATATCGACGACATCCTAATCTACTCTGACTCCTATGAGGACCATGTCAAGCAGGTTTGTTCTGTCCTCCAACGCCTACTTACCCATCAATTATATGCCAAGATCGAGAAGTGTGAGTTCCATCAGACATCTGTGTCATTTCTCGGATACGTGATCAGTTCGGAGGGGTAGCCATGGAGGACAAGAAGGTTCAGCGGTAATAGATTGGCCACAGCCAGTAACATTAAAGGAGTTACAACGCTTCCTGGGCTTTGCCAATTTCTATCGGCGATTCATCCGCAACTTCAGCACAGTCGCAGCACCCATGACTTCTATGCTCAAGAGGGGGAGACAACGCCTCGTGTGGACACCGGCAGCTATTGCGGCCTTCCAGAAGCTCAAGGAGAGATTCACCACGGCTCCTATCCTGCATCACCCAGATCCCGGCGAAATTTACCGTGGAGGTGGATGCTTCAGTACGGGATTGGTGCTATTCTCTCCCAACGACATGGAGATCCTCCAAATTATACCCTTGTGCTTTTCACTCTCAAACTCACCCCACGGAGCAGAATTATGCGTGGGCAACGGAGCTGCTAGCCATGAAAGCAGCGTTTGAGGAGTGGCGGCACTGGGCTCGAGGGAGCTAAACATCCATTCACAGTGTTGACCGATCATCGCAACCTGGAGTACCTAAGGTCCGCCAAAAGACTTAACTAGGCAAGCGAGATGGGCGTTATTCTTCACCCGGTTTGATTTCTCAGTAACTTACCGCCCAGGCACACAGAACACGAAGGCTGATGCCCTGTCCAGACTACACGAATCATCCATCATACCACCCAACCAGGAGTCCATTATCTCGCCAACCGTCATTCTAGCTCCCATCCAATGGGATATCATGACGGAGATCGCCGAAGCTCAGACCACCGACCCTCCTCCGGCCGAGACACCACCCAATCACACTTACGTACCACGTGATCTCCATCAGAGAGTGATTCAATGGGTACACGCTACCCTCAGTTCAGGTCATCCAGGTATCGCCGCCACCGTTCAGTTACTCACCAACCGCTTCTGGTGGTCCACATTGCAGGCCGATACCATTAATCACATTCGGCAATGTCCCACCTGTAACGTCGCCAAACCCTCTCACCAGCTACCTGCCGGCCTCTTCCAACCTCTACCCATTCCACAACGACCCTGGTCTCACATAGCAATTGACTTCATCACGGACTTACCGCTATCAGGGGGTCATACCACCATCCTCACAGTGATCGATCGCTTCTCCAAAGCATGTCGCTTCATACCTCTACCCAAGCTACCCACAGCCCTTGAGACAGCCGAGAACCTATGCAACTACGTTTCAAGGTTCAAGGTTCAAGGTTTCTTTATTTGTCACATAATAGTTATACAGGGTATAATTAGAAGTGAAATGTAATCGAACCAGGTCCGCTCAGTGGACAGTGCAAAATAATAAGAATACAAGTTATATAAAGTAACATAACACAAGGGCATACATGTGGTAAGAAAAGGAGAAATAAGAGTAAAATGTGCAATGAAATAAAAAAAGTGCAGAACAATAAGATGTGCAAAAAAACAATACGATGTGCAAAAGACAATACGATGTGCAAAAGACAATAGGATGTGCAAAAAGGATGTGCAAAAAAAAACAATAATAAGATGTAAAAAACAATAAGATGTACTACTGGGACTTAATAAATAGTAATGTGAATAAGAGGGATGTGCAGACGGTTGTTCAGGGTATTGTACATAGCAGCAATGATGAGAATGTGATAATATTTACAGTTAATTAAGTTACAATGGGTCATGTGAGTGTTTATGAAACAGAGTTTGTGTTTAGGAGCCTGATGGCCTGAGGAAGAAGCTCTTCCTCAGTCTTTCAGTCTTTGCCATCATACTCCTGAAGCGCCTGCCAGATGGCAGTAAACAGAAAAGATGGTTACCGGGGTGGTTTGAGTCTTTGATGATTTTAGCAGCTCTGCTTTTACAGCGTTTGATGTAGATGCCCTGCAGAGAGGGGAGTGTAGATCCTGAGATGCGCTCAGCTAAGCGCACAACTCTCTGTAGAGCTTTGCAGTCCTGGTTTGAGGAATTACCATACCACACTGAGATGCACTGAGTCAGTACACTTTCTATGGCCCCTGAATAGAAAGTTTTCAGGATAGCTGGTGAGACCCTGAATTTCCTCAGCTGTCGCAGATGGTACAGTCTTTGCCTGGCTTTCTTAACCTGTGTTTGAATGTGTGTAGTCCAAGTCAGGTCCTCGGAGATGTTTACACCGAGGTACTTGAAGCTACTCACCCTCTCCACAGGGGTCCCATTGATCATAAGAGGAGTGTAGGGCCGCTGCTGTCTCTTCCTGAAGTCCACGATCAGCTCCTTAGTTTTGCTCACGTTCAGAGAGAGACAGTTGTCCTGACACCATGATGTAAGTCTCTCCACCTTATCCAAGTATGCGGCCTCATCATTGTTGGAATGAGGCCCAGAACCACAGTATCGTCCAGCAAATTTAACAATAGAGGTGGAGCTGTGTGAGGACACGCAGTCGTGTGTAGAGAGTATAGCAGGGGCTCAGGACACAGCCCTGTGGGGCTCCTATGTTCAGGGTGATGGAGTTGGAGGTGAACTGGCCGACTTTCACCACCTGTGGTCTGGCGGTGAGGAAATCTTGAATCCAGTCACAAAGTGAGGTGTTTAGGCCAAGGTCTGAGAGTTTAACAGTCAGCTTGGTGGGGACTATAGTGTTGAAAGCTGAGCTGTAGTCTATGAATAGCAGCCTGACATAGTTGCCATTTTGCTGTCGATGTGGGTGAGGGAGGAGTGCAGTACCTGGGAGATGGCATCATCAGTAGATCTATTTGGCCGATAGGCAAACTGAAGAGGGTCCAAAGTAGCAGGGATGGAGGAGCAAATGTGTTTCTTTAAAAGTCTCTCAAAACCTTCATGACCGTCGATGTGAGGGCAACTGGACGATAGTCATTCAGGCAAGAGGGTTTACTGTTCTTAGGCACAGGGATGATGACAGATTTTTAAATGAGGTGGGAACCACAGAGGTAGCAAGGGACTCATTAAATATGGAAGTAAACAAACCAGCAAGCTGATCAGCACAGGACCTCAGAACGGCCAGTAATCCCATCAGGTCCTGCTGCTTTCCTGACGCGTTCACTCTCTTTAGTTCCCTCCGAACGGTCCTCTGAAAAGGTGATGGCATGATCATTGCTGCTCTGTCTGCTGCTTCCTGGACGGGCTGTTCGGCAGATTTGCGCCGCCATTGCAGTCAAAGCGACCGTAGAAGGTGTTTAGCTCTTCGCCAGCAGCGGATCTGCTCTCACCTCTGCGGAGGATTTATTTCCAGAGGAACAGATGGTCTTCAGTCCCTGCCACATGCGTCGAGAGTCATTGAGCTGGAAATGTGACTCAATTTTCTCACTGTACCGCGCTTAGCGGCTCGTATTGCACGCCGGAGAGCGTAGCATGATGTTTTGTACTCGCTCATGTTCCTGACAACAGACCGGCATTGTATGCGGCAGTTGCGATGGTTAACCGCATCACGGATAGATCTGTCCACCCACGGTTTCTGATTAGTAAATGTCCTTATTGTTACCGTTTCAGTGGCTTGCTCGGTTAGCGTGTTTACGAAGCTTACTGCTACATCCGTGAATTCGCTGGCGTCAGATGAACTCGCCGGAACATGTCCCAGTCGGCGTCATCAAGAGACGCCTGTAGCATAGCTTCAGAGTGGGGGACCAGCGCGTCACTTCCCTCTCCACCGGCGGATCATGAGCGATCTTTGTTTGTATTCGGCATGAGAGAAAGATGGCGACATGATCTGATTTGCCAAAAGCCGGCAGTGAGTGGGCTTTGTAGGCATTATTGAGCGGAGTGTAGCAATGATCCAGTGTATTCAGTCCTCTGGTTGGACAGGATATATGCTGATGAAAGTTCGGCAGGACTTTCTTGAGGTTGGCTTTGTTAAAGTCCCCAGCGATAATACAAGCAGCGTCAGGATGTTTGTTGACATATCCGCTGATTTCATCGTGGAGATTGGACAAAGCCACGCTAGTGTCTGCTTGTGGAGGAATATAAACGGCAGACACGAGGATCGATGTAAATTCGGGGCAGATAGAAGGGCGGCAGATAATGGAAAGATGCTCCAGATGAGGCGAACAGGAACGCGACAGAATGGAGATATTCCTGGGGTCACACCATTTCTTGTTAATAAAGAAACACACTCCACCGCCTTTGTTTTTCCGGCCTCGGCTGATCTGTCCATCCGTAAAACAGAGAAGTTATCAGGCGGCGTTACAGCGTTGTCCGGGACCATCGGCGTGAGCCATGTTTCGTCAAACAAAAGATGTTACAATCCCTAATGTCTCGTTGGAAACTAATCCTGGCTCTAAGATCGTCCATCTTATTCTCCAAGGATTGGACATTAGCGAGCAGAATACTCGGCAGAGGAGGGCAGTGAGCCTTTTTCCTCAGTCTGTTGCGTATTCCAGCACGTCTCCCGCGGTGTTTCCTTCGCCTCCTGCGGTTGTTCAGGTGGTCGTTGTTCAACTCGGTGCTCCGGAGTATCTCCAATGGCCACGCTGGGTCCGTGGATAAAGTATCCTTAATCAGGTTAGTGTAGCGATGTCCAATGTCCAAAAGTGTTCTTCTGTCGTACATAATCATTGCAGACGATACACGTATCAAAAGAGAAGTAAAAAAAATAAAAAAAAATAAGTAAAGAAACACACATAAAAGCACAATTCTGAGCGGAGCTAATTCACAGGCGACTGAACTCAGCAGCGCCACCGGAAGTGTCGGAAAACGGAAAAAGTGCCGAAAACGGAACGTTTTCCGTTTCTATGGCCTCCCCGAGGATATAGTCTCTGATCGAGGACCTCAGTTCACCTCCCGAGTCTGGTCCGCCTTCTGTCAGAAGCTCAACATAAATGTCAGTCTCACCTCCGGTTACCATCCTCAGTCCAATGGTCAAGTGGAATGCTTAAATCAAGAACTCATCCGTTTTCTCCGTTCATACTGTCACCGCAATCAGGCCGACTGGAGTCGCTTCCTCTTATGGGCTGAGTATGCCCAGAACTCCCTCTGCAAGCCTGCCACAGGCCTCACCCCTTTCAAGTGCGTGCTGGGTTTCCAACCTCCCTTATTCCCATGGTCCGGGGAACCCTCAGAATTACCGGCAGTAGATTCATGGCTCCAGCGTAGCGAGGAGACCTGGAATGAGGCTAATGTCCACCTTCAGCGGGCCATTCGACGCACCAGGGAACAGGCTGATCGCAGGCGGCAGGCTAATCCCAACTACCGTCCCGGCCAATGGGTCTGGCTATCTACCCGTGATCTTCGTCTCCGGCTTCCTTGCAAGAAGCTCAGTCCCAGGTACGTGGGTCCCTTCAAAATCCTTAGAGAGATAACTCCTGTTTCATTCCGTTTGGCCTTACCATCCAATTATCGTATCTCACCCACCTTTCATGTGTCTCTGCTTAAGCCCGCTGGTGGTTCGAGAGGAGCGGAGGACCAGGAGGAGGCTGATGACCACGGAGCCCCCCCCCCATCATCATAGATGGCGAGGAGGTGTACCGAGTGCAGGAAATTCTAGACTCCCGTCGCCGGGGCCGGGTAATTCAGTACCTGGTGGATTGGGAGGGGTACGGCCCGGAGGAGCGGTCCTGGGTCAGCGCCGAGGACATTCTGGATCCCTCTCTCACCACTGACTTCCATAGGACCCATCCGGAAAAGCCAGCCCCGAGACCACGTGGAAGGCCCCGCCGTCGTTTGCCTCCTCGCGTCAGGAGCCGCTCGCAGGAGGGGGGCTCTGTCACAAATCCAGTCTCTGTGGCTCCCTCCGATCACCACCAGAGAGAGGCATCACCGGAGTACTAACCAGTTCTTTCGGACTTCATTTCCCATGACCCCGTGCCTGAGACTGATCACCTGCACAGGTGCCGATTATTAGCTGGGCTATTTAACCAGAGCTCTCCATTCCCTCGTCGTGAAGTCTTGTTTTGCTACTGCTAACATTTCCGAGCGTTTATCCCTTGTGTGTTTACCTGTGTATTACCTGGACTGATTATTCTCCTCTGACCTTTGCTGCCTGCCTTATTGACCTCGCCTGCCTATTGATTATTCTCTCTGTCTGCCGCCTGCCTCGACCCATTGCTCTGTCTCCGTTTATGCCCCTGCCTTATCTACGTTGCCCTTGATACTGCTGTATGATCATTGCCTGTCTGACTACTTCTATTGTGTGAATAAAACTGCAAATGGATCACAACGTCACTGACCCTTCATTACAGATAGATAGATAGATAGATAGATAGATAGATAGATAGATAGATAGATAGATAGATAGATAGATAGATAGATAGATAGATAGATAGATAGATAGATAGATAGATAGATAGATAGATAGATAGATAGATGTAATAGCTTCAGTAAGTCTTCAGTAAGTATAAACTATAGCCTAAGCTAGACTATATTAATTAAAACTATAGTCTAATTATAGACTATAGTCTACATGAAGATTTCGAGTGCTACATGAAGAGTTGAAGTGTTGTTTGAAGTGTACTGTGCTGCTCATTTTTTATCAGGATCCTATGTGTAAGTTCAGTAAAAAAGTTAATTTATTTCAGTAATTCAACTCAAATTGTGAAACTCGTGTACATTCAATGCACACATACTGAAGTAGTTTAAGTCTTTGGTTCTTTTAATTGTGATGATTTTGGCTCACATATAACAAAAACCCACCAATTCACTCTCATCTCAACAAATTAGAATATGGTGACATGCCAATCAGCTAATCAACTCAAACCACCTGAAAAGATTTCCTGAGCCTTCAAAATGGTCTCTCGGTTTGGTTCAGTAGGCTACACAATCATGGGGAAGACTGCTGATCTGACAGTTGTCCAGAGGACAATCATTGACACCCTTCACAAGGAGAGTGAGCCACAAAAATTCATTGCCAAGAAGCTGGCTGTTCAAAGAGTGCTGTATCCAAGCATGATAACAGAAAGTTGAGTGGAAGGAAAAAGAGTGGAAGAAAAAGATGCACAACCAACCGAGAGAACCGCAGCCTTATGAGGATTGTCAAGCAAAATTGATTCAAGAATTTGAGTGAACTTCACAAGGAATGGACTGAGGCTTGGGTCAAGGCATCAAGAGCCACCACACACAGACGTGTCAAGGAATTTGGCTACAGTTGTCGTCAGAGGCATCTTACCTGGGCTAAGGAGAAGAAGAACTGGACTGTTGCCCAGTGGTCCAAAGTCCTCTTTTCAGATGAGAGCAAGCTTTGTATTTCATTTTTGAGTCTGGAGGAAGGGTGGAGAAGTGCACAGCCCAAGTTGCTTGGAGTCCTGTGTTAAGTCAGTCTGTGATGATTTGGGGTGCAATTTCATCTTCTGGTGTTTGTCCATTGCGTTTTTTGAAAACCAACATCACTGCACCCATTTACCAAGACATTTCGGAGCACTTCATGCTTCCTTCTGCTGACCAGCATTTTAAAGATGCTGATTTCATTTCCCAGCAGGATTTGTCACCTGCCAAAAGCACCAAAAGTTGGTTAAATTACCATTGTGTTGGTGTGCTTGACTGGCCAGCAAACTCTCCAGACCTGAACCCTATAGAGAATCTATGAGGTATTGTCAAGAGGAAAATGAGAAACAAAAGACCAAAAAATGCAGATGAGCTGAAGGCAAAAGCAGAAACCTGGGCTTCCATACCATCTCAGCAGTGCCACAAACTGATCACCTCCATGCCACACCGAATTGAGGCAGCAATTAAAGCAAAAAAAGCCCCTACCAAGTATTGAGTATATATACAGTTCATTAACATACTTTCCAGAAGGCCAACAATTCACTAAACATGTTTTTTTTTCATTGGTCTTATGAAGTATTCTAATTTGTTGAGATAGTGAATTGGTGTGTTTTTATTAAATGTGAGCCAAATTCATCACAATTAAAAGAACCAAAGACTTAAATTACTGCAGTCTGTGTGCAATGCATTTATTTAATACACAAGTTTCACAATTTGAGTTGAATTACTGAAATAAATTAACTTTTCCACGACATTATAATTTATTGAGATGCACCCGTGTATATTTATATATATAAATATATATATTGTGACGCATGTCCCGAGCGCTCATTACCATCGCCCTGGAAACCAACGAGGATCACCTGCACGTCCTCATCACGGGCTGGCCGGGCACACCTGAGGCTCGTCACGGCAGGGCTTGATAAGCCGCCGCAACACACACACTGGTGAGACATGTCTCCAGAATACTCCATGCTAACTCTGAATCTGCATTATATTCCAGAAAGCAGCGTTTAACCGGCCAGCCCACGCACACGAGCACGGCACGGAGGACAGCCACTGGAAAGCACGATCACGGCACGGAGGACAGCCACTGGAAACCGAGCACAAGTCTTCCGGGAGCACCGATCACCAACCCACGACAGAGAAAGTCTACATCCCAGAAACCCTCAATAAACTCACCCTCCAGGGCATTTATTTGACTCCCCCTTGTCGTGTGATTCTTCACCTCATTACAATATATATATATATGTATATATAGAAATGTAAAGTCAGGGCAAGTTGCACATTTATATAACCCATTACTGTATTGACCGAATATAAGATGGCCCTGAATATAAGACGATATGAATATACCCCCCGCTTTTCCAGATGTACCTTTTGGAAAAATGCTTTTTGAAAACCAAATCTTGTTTCTTTCTCAGTAAAACTTTTTTTTTTTTTTTTTAAGTATGGTACATACTGGCAAAATGTACCGACAATCACATTTAAAAATATACACTTTTTTACATACCATAAAAATAACAGGTAGCCCATCTGAATTATATAACATTTAGGCTATCCATCTCATAGTAGCCTACCAAAATGAAGTGAAATCTTATTGTAGTCTTCAAATCTTGGTAGCCTGCTGTCTTATGTTTTAAAATCGCTTACAGAGGAAGTTTGGTCCCTTCAGGCTAACATGATAGCCAGTCACGACCAGTGTTGGGGAGTAACTAGTTACATGTAATGGAATTACGTAATTTAATTACTGAATAAAAGTATTTGCAATCAGTTACAGTTACTAAGACAAAAATTTGTAATTCAATTACAGTTACTTATGAAAATGTTAATGATTACAAATGGGGTTACATCTGATTTTTTCACACACACACCCACATACAGATTGAATTGAGTTATTTCATAAATTGCAGTGACCGCTCTAAAATATGAAACACCAATGTTTCAGAAGTTTATAACATGCTTATCCGATAACTTTAATATTTTCTATAGGGTTTATGTATATGCTTTATTTTTTTAAGATTAACTATTTTTTTTCTAAGGCATTGTTAGATTCCAGTGTTTCCTTGTCAAAAACAGTTCTGTTCACAGCGACTCGTTTTGGTGCATATATCTTTACATGCTAATGAGCTCTGCTCACCCACCCCTCTCTTCTGTGGAAGAGCAAATGCTATTCACAAATAATCATAAAAAATAAAAAGTAAGACACTTCTTCTGGAGGTGCAGCTGGATCATGAACAATGGGTACTGATCCATCCTTGAGTTTTAACTTCAACTAAGAGAGCAAATTCTAAAAGAGCAAATCACGGACGATCGCGTCTTTTTCAAGATGCCGTTTCGTCCGTGTCCTTCTGGTTGCGGTCGTTTCCTGTCTGCGGATGACGGACATGATCGTTGTCTTCAGTGTCTGGGCTTCCAAAATGCTGAAGATGCGTTCGTGGATGACTCATGTGCCTGTTGTGGGCGTATGAGCATGATTTCTTTGCGATCTCGCCTTTCCTTTATGAAAGAATTGGCACCCTCTGCCGCCACCCGTGCTGGAAGCAGAGGATTGTCGGCTGGCGCTCTGGGAGATCTGAGGGTGATAGTAAGAGCCTCTCTGCCGGGTACGTCGCCACAGACCTCTTACTCCTCATGCAGCGAACATCCCGTCCGGTTCCCGGATGATTTCGCTGGTCCGTCCCACGGGGCGCACAACATTTCATTCGGTGCGCCATCTGTAGATAGGATGTCGATCGCAGCATCGGGGGATGGGTTCACGTCCTCTGAGGATGAAGGTGCGGTGGGGCTGCCCCCCTCGGGTGTAGTCGCCACCGCCGCACTGGACACAAAGCTGACGGCCATGCTTGCCCGGGCAGCCGTGAGCATCGGGCTGGAGGTCAACAGACCGCCCAGTCCCGAGCCCTCGCGGCTGGAGGATTGGTTTCTCGGAGCGGGGCGCGGCTCACAACCGAACGCATCGCCTTCTGTACCATCCACCCCTACTCCCTTTTCACTGCACCACCAGAGGTATGTCGATTGTACCGTTGGAGCCGCTTATACAGCGTCTGGAGGCGTGGCTCACACTGCCTAGCCTGTCTCGTTGGCTCACGCGCACAATTCAACTCGGCTACGCGATTCAGTTCGCCAGGCGACCTCCCAGGTTCAACGGCGTTCTCGAGACGTCGGTGGCAGTCCGGAACTCGGTGAGTATGACGGCATGCCTCACGGAGGAACGTGCCCAAGCAGTGCTGAACTGTCTGAGTTCCTTCAGAGGCAGGAATGTGGTACCACTGAAACAGTTTCAGAGGCTCCTGGGGCATATGGCGTCCGCAGCTGCAGTCACGCCACTCGGATTGCTTCATATGAGACCACTTCACCACTGGCTACACTCCCGGGTCCCGAGGTGGGCATGGCGCCGCGATACACTGCGAGTGGGTATCACCCAGCAATGTCGCCGCTCCCTCAGCCTCTGGACGGACCTTGCCTTTCTACGGGCCGGGGTGCCCCTAGAACAAGTGTCCCGGCATACTGTTGTCACAACAGATGCCTCCAGCACGGGCTGGGGCGCTACATGCAATGGGCAGGCAGCCTCGGGGCTCTGGACAGGGCCCCGACTGCTTTGGGACATCAACTGCCTAGAGCTGTGGGCAGTGCATTTAGCCTTACGGCAGTTCCGGCCACTGCTGTTGGGCAAGCACGTGCTAGTCCACACGGACAACACTGCGGTGGTCTCGTACATCAACCGGCTGGGAGGTATACGATCACACCGCATGTCACAGCTCGCCCGCTATCTCCTCTTCTGGAGTCATACGCAGTTCAAGTCACTGCGCGCTGTTCACATCCTGGGGAAGCTCAATCGTGTGGCCGACGCACTCTCATGACAGCTCACATTCCCCGAAGAGTGGCGACTCCATCCCGAGACAATCCGGCTGATCTGGAGTCGATTCGGGGAAGCTCAGGTAGACCTGTTTACTTCCCCCGAGTCCTCCCACTGCCAGCTGTACTTTTCCCTGACCGAGGGCACCCTCGGCACGGATGCACTGGCACACAGCTGGCCTCGGGCCTTACGCAAGTATGCGTTTCCCCCAGTGAGCCTACTCGCAAAGACACTGTGCAAACTCAGGGAGGACGAGGAGCAAGTCCTGCTGGTTCCACCCCATTGGCCCACCCGGACCTGGTTTCCCAAACTCATTTCCCTCGCGACAGCACCTCCCTGGCGTATTCCTCTGAGGAAGGACCTCCTCTCAGGGGCTCGGCACCATATGGCACCTGCGTCCAGACCTATGGAACCTCCATGTGTGGCTCCTGGACGGGACGCGGCAGACTTGAGTGGTCTACCACCGGCAGTGGTAGAGACCATCATTCAGGTTAGAGCTCCTTCAACAAGGCAAATCTACGCACTGAAATGGAGTCTGTTCGCGAACTGGTGTCCTTCTTGCCAAGAAGACCCCCGAAGGTGCACGATTGGAGTAGTGCTTTCTTTCCTGCAAGAAAGGTTGGAGCGTAGGCTTTACCACGATGCAGTGGACGGCCGGTCCCTGGGAAAGCATGATCTCATCGTGAGGTTCCTGAAGGGGGCCAGGAGGATGAATCCCTCCAAGTCACCCCTTGTGCCCGTCCTGGCTGGACTTCAGAGGGGCCCCTTTGAGCCACTGGACTCAGTCGAGCTGAAGTTCCTGTCTCTTAAGACAGCGCTCCTGACCGCGCTTACTTCCATCAAACGGGTCGGGACCTCCAGGCGTTTTCGGTAAGCAAAGAGTGCCTTGTGTTCGGGCTGGTCTACTCTCACGTTGTCTTGAGACCCCGGCCTGGATACATTCCTAAGGTTCCCACCACGCCCTTCCACGATCAGGTGGTGAACCTGCAAGCACTACCCCCGGAGGAGGCAGATCCCGCCTTAGCGTTGCTGTGTCCCATAAGAGCATTGCGCATATACGTGGACCACACCCGGAGCGTCAGAAGCTCTGAGCAGCTCTTTGTCTGCCACGGAGGGCAGCAGAAAGGGAAGGCTGTCTCCAAACAGAGGTTAGCCCACTGGATAGTGGAGGCCGTCGCCTTGGAGTACCAGTCGCAAGGCGAGCCGTGCCCCCTGGGGGTGAGGGCTCAATCCACCAGGAGTGTTGCCTCCTCCCATGCGTTGGTGCACAGCGCCTCTTTGGCAGACATCTGCAGAGCTGCGGGCTGGGCGACACTGAACACCTTCGCAAGATTTTACAATCTCTGTGTTGAGCCAGTTTCTTCCCGTGTGTTGGGTAAGTAATGGGCGGGAAGAACTGGCCGGTGTCATGCTTGCTGCGCCATTCCCCCTCACCCGGGGATACGAGCGCCTTTTTCTCCCCCAGTTCAGTTCCCCGGATGGTGAACCCTTGTGGAATCCTCCAAGCACCCCCGGCAGTCAGACTGGGCGGAGCAGTCTGACGCCAGGCCCAGTACTGGTGTTAGCTCGCCCGGGTCTCCGGTCAGACCCTGTACTGGACTAGGTGTCCGTATGGCCTGATTACCCTTTGGGTAATCCCATATGTGTATTGTTCCATGGTAAGGATTCCCTCACGGTAAACCTGTGTCTTCCCTGTGACAGAGCTTCTGTCAGGTTCTGCTGGCACCCCTCCTCCCTACTCCTAGGTAGGATCTGCCCCAGAGTCCAGTTGTATGTAGTACTGCCCCAAGCCTGGGCCAGTCCATATCAGTGTCTCCACTTTACCTCCCTTCGGGCAGTATGTGGCTTCTGTAGAGCTCTTCTCTGGAAGGCTCGCTTCCCTGCCGTTACGGCAAGCTGTAACAACAAATAGGAAAGACCTGAAGCTGTCTTTCACTGAAGGTCGAAATCCCTTCCGATTCTGTGGGGAAAGGAACAGCTGCTTGGCTAACTCCAGCAACGATGTACTCAGTGGTCCCGGTGGGCACCAAGGTTAGCAAATTTATATAAGATATATAAGATAAGATATAAGATAAGATTTATATAAGACAACAGATTTTTCAGATGTATTTCCCAAAAAAAACATTGTCTTATATTCGAGTTAATGCGGGTAAATACATTTTTTCCCCCTTTTTTTCTTTTGAGGGGCGGGGGACTGTTTTATAAATTTATTTGTGGTTTTAACTGTTCAAATTGGACTGAAATGCATATAAAAGGGTGTTTGATCCCCTGAAACACAACCTAAAAATATATTTACTGGTCCACAAAGTGTGACAACTAGCCTCAACTGTCAGGTTAGGCACTATAAACAGCTCTGTCCAAATACCTTCCTCATTATCCCATCCATCACAAAAGATTTCCCAATCCAACCAGATCAAAAGCCAAAAGACTGCAGGAGTTGACAGGCTTCAGAAAGTGGGAAACATCACACACTCCGTACATACAATATGCATGACTACAGGTCCAGGCAATGAATCAGTGTGACATTGTAACCCCAACATCACATTACTTGTATTTCTTTTCCGCCAGACATTTTCTGCAGCTAATTTGCTCAACTGATTGGCAGTTTTTTCTCTTCTCTTTTTCTTTATCTGCCCTTGTGGAAAAAGTATCTGTTTCTATATAAGTTAGAGAGTCTCCATTCCCTAGTGTGCCCGGTGATAAATGACGTGTCTGCTGTCGTTTATCAGGCAGATTTTGTGATCTAACGTATGAATTCTCATCTCACACCTTCTTTTCTCTCTTCCGTTTTCATCTCCCCAGCCTCCAAATATAGGGGACAGGGGAAAGTAATGTATCTGTGAGGTAATTTTTTACTCATCAGAGAAGTGAAGTAAAAAGGGAGAGAAGCACAAAGGAAGAGAGAGAGCGAGAGAGAAAGAGAGATAAAGGACAACTGAAAAAAGAAAGAATGTGGTTTCTACTTTCTTTCTCTAGGGCTTCACTAGTTTAGTTTAAGGACCCAGATTTTAGACTGGACATCAAAACATTGCAGCTCAAGAATATTACACTCAAATACCTCTCATGTTTTCTTCAAGTCAAAAACGCGATTTAAGGTCACCAAATCAACTATATTAGTTTCATGAACAAAAGTTAATGAAACTTCATAGTCTCCGACTATAGACTCTTTTCTTCTAGCATTATAAACTGAATTATCTTAAAACACACACTCACAGTTTTATTTACACCACTAATAGACTTATAGTTGATATACACTACCATTAAAAAGTTTGTGATCAGGGTTCTTGATGTTTTTTGTAAGAAGAGTCCCGTATTCACCAAGGCTGAATTAATTTAATCCTAAATAGTCAAAACATATAGGAATATGATTTAAAATGCAGTGTATTCCTGTGATGGCGAAGCTAAATGTTCAGTAGCCAATACTCCAGTATTCATCTGAAATCATTTGAACATGATGATTTGAAATCTTACAAACTTTTTAATGGTAGTGTACACACACAATAACAGACAGTATCCTTAAAAAATTATATTTACATTGTTTTTCATTGTTCACATATTAAATGTTTAATACATTTACATATTTATGTACATAATAAAAATCCCATGCAATTTTGCTTTCAGTATACTAAACTGGTATACTTAAAATCTACTAAATTGAAATAACTAATTTTGCACTTTAATTATGTGGAAGTGCTGAAGTCCAACTAAAGATATACTGAAGTATATTTGATTGTGCTAAAGTGAAACTAGCTAGTTTTTAGTTTAGATGAGGTAACAGCATTTCACACTGTTGGTTGAATAGGAAAATAGACAATTCGTTTTTTTACTAGTAGTGTCTCTTGAATTTATTTTATTTTTATTTTTATTGTTTCATACTCCCAGTAATTCACCACACAAAACAACTTTTAGTGCGTACAAATGTATGCGTGTTTTAGGTAAATCCATATTTATACTATTTGAGATATGTTTGCTTTTTGTCCTCTTTCTTCTTTCTTTCTTCACTCTAAAAAATATGTAAAAATAGGGCACAATATACTGTATAATTTGAAGGATTTTTCTGTGTTTATTTTTACAAGTATTTTGAATTTTATACTTCATTGCATTGTTTTAGAGTTAACAGAAATGTCCTTAAAATGAATGGATAATGTTGTGTGTAATGAGCTGCCAGTAATTTTTCTGTTATCTTATGCATTTATTTTGTTTACAGTTTTTATTTTATTTTATTTTATTTTTAGAGGGTGTGAAGCTCCTTTTGGCAACCAAACTCAAACAACTGGTGTATTTACCTCCATTTTAAAAGTTTGTGTTTAAATATATTCTGATATTTTGCTTATTTCAAACTTGTTATTCCATTAGTAACTCAGTGCTTACTATACATTTAAACATAAAAAGCAGCCGTGTGTGTGTGTGTGTGTGTGTGTGCGCATGCGTGAGTTCGTGCATGTGTGTGTGCCCTAGACCATATCTGTGACCCATTTCTGAGCAGTGACCCACCAGTCATGAACCACTAATCTACATGGAAAGAACAGACATTCACCCTCAGCTGAAATGGGGCGTGTTTTTGCTACACCCTGAAGTCTGAGGGGAATGAGCACAAAGTAAATGTGCCACAGCAAACTCCATGCTCATCCACCCACCACTTACTGCTGGCCTTGGAAAGGCAGAAAATGGAAAAGTTTGCCATGTTATTGCTTGTTTTTGTTTGAAGGAAGACTAATGGGTTTTGGACATCAACTAAACAAATTGTTTTGTCCAAATGGATAAATCAAATTTAAAACATTTTAGCCAACCTAAAGTCTGGTTTCAATACTGTGGTAATTGATACTTTAGCTGAACAACAAGAGACATTTCAACAATAACAATTATTGTATCCCTCTTTTGTTGAATCTACAATCTCCAGCAAGAGCCATGTAATATTTCCTGACATGTTTATTCTGGGGTTGTCAATTGATTAAAATGTCTAATTAAATGACATGGCAATTAATTAATGGAATTAATTGGCACATATGTGTTTCTTTATTTAGACAATTTCAAGTCCCTTGGGTTGGTTTTTAAATGTGTTTATTTTATTGTATTCTTTAGATTTACTAACATTATTGTTTCTGTTATATGAAGATTACATTAAACAGTTTTATAATGCCTTTATCATTAATTGTTTTGCTTCTTTTAAAATGCAATGTATGAATCTTTTTATGTACTGATTTCATTGCTCCTTGCCTGAGACTTTCAATCGTATACTACTGTATGAAAATCTAACATAAAAAATATGAATGTGAACAAAGCCTGAAATAAGCATTCAATGTAAAACCATATCAATATTTATTGTACAAAAATAGATATGTTCAAAAATCACAACTGTCCAACAACTGGTAACCATACAAAACAATTATGCCACTAGTGTGCTTGTTTACAAAGTAGACAACCATCTCAGTGAAGAGCTTGAGATGAAAAATGAGACATGTGAAATATTTGATGTGTAAAGGGAAAATGTGTGCGCACTGGATATTTGTATATCGTAGCATTTCTAATCAAGCTATAATTGTCAAACTGTACAAATGTGTTGAAATTATTATTTAGTAGTTTTATTTATCAATACATAAAATCCTAGCTATAAAATTAGCATCAGAAAGATATAGGAGTCAGATATTTTAGTCCAAAATGTTTGTCATTTTCAGCACAGAATACAATCAAACTTAATATATATATATATATATATATATATATATATATATATATATATGTGTGTTTTAAGAGAGCTTATTTCCTGAAAGTCCACAGGCCCAAAAGTACCCACAGTTGAAGAAACACCCTGCTATCAATATTTACTCAAATGGAACCATGTTAAGCTTAAACTGAATTATCCAGCAGGGATAAACCTGAACAATTAACTGCAAGTCTTTTTTTCCGGTACTAATTTTCCTTTTGGGTGGCGAAACCAAGCCTCTCAGAATGCTATTTATATCCGGCCAGTGTTTCAAATGATTCTATCATAAGTCATATCTGGTCCTGATTCTGTTGTGAAAAACAGAGTATGAGATCTTTCTAGGCAAATAAATGATTCTGAGAAATTGAAACTATGCCACGGGGCATAGTAAACCCAGAGCGCTGTGTGTGTGTTTCACAGTCTGTTTTTATTTCTCTCAGAGTAAGTTAGTTAGAGTGTAGTTTTCCATGTAGTAGCTAGATTCGTATTACAGGCGTTTGCTTTCATTTTGTATGTTGAAATTCTCTTCACCTCACATGCACTTCAAATGGCTTTCATGTGTAATCTTTCAGTTTTCTTTCAGAAAAGTTCAGAGCTTTTGATCTAGATGTACTTCCTCATCCACAAGAACAGATTTGGAGAAATTCAGCATTACATTACTTGCTCAATAATGGACATCCTGCAGTGAATGGATGCCGTCAGAATGCAACTCCAGTCTTTCAATTAATGCCTTGGAGAAAGGCAGTTTGTTTATAGGAAACAAATACTTTTAAGGCGTTTTAATTTTAAGTGATGTTTTATAAACAAGTTTCGGGAGGAGCACGCGCGAATAATTAACACAGCCAATTCATCATCAGTAATCACATCACTTATCCAATAAACGCCAGAGAGAACCCCTATAAATAATCAAGCAGCCTTACCTCCATTATCTCTCGTCTTCCAGCGTTGGTACACCCAATTGCCGCATTATGTCAGAGATTGAAGTTTTTCGCGACGAAAGCTCAGCCAACTCCTCGGATCCTCCCGCCACTGTCCAAAGCACCAGCGCTCCGCAGGACACCCCAATCGAGCCCGCGGCTGCAACACGGGGCCGCCGGCCTTCCCGTTCCACCGCGGCTAACGCCTCCAAGCGCCGCAGCTCGCCTTCACCCTCGCCTCCAAGGCATCAGCCACCTTCTCCAGCATCCTCCTACGCGTCAGTTTTTTCACACGCCCCATCAGCAGAAAATTGGACCATGGCAGGACTCGACAAGTTCTCACCAGTGCCGGCGTAATTATTCCACGATGTTCAAGCAAGTCGGATCTCCTCGTCCTCTACAATTATCTCCAGTCCGAGGAACTTCCAAATTCCTCCCCTCCACCCAAATCAGCGACCACAGCGAGCAAGGGCAGCAAATCACCCTACTCACGGCCCGGTCCAATCTTAACTCCCTCGAGGACCGGCCTCCGGCCATCGAACCGCAGCAGCAGACCCTCGGCTAGCCTCGGCCGCGCCCCGGATGCCGCAGCCCTCAGCCCCCACCTTCTTCGAGCCTCCACCCCAACTCCTCCAACTCAGCCCAGCGAAGAGCCAGCCTTCGCCTCCACAAGCCGCCACACCAGAACAAGCACGCCTCCGTCAGCGGCAAAGAGCTATTCGCAGTCCCGGCTCAACGAACCCCTCCCCTACCCATGGCCCGCAGCTCCGCCACACACGGCTAGCCCTCCTCTGACAGCGCAAGCCCCGGCGCCCGCCATTTCCCCCCCTTTTCCCCCTCCTTTCTCCGTTCACCAAGCCCGTTCAAGCTCGAACATACCTCAATTAATGACCCAAACACCCGCCATTCCCCCTCTCTTCCACGCCGTTAGCTCCGTCCCCGGAGCCCCTTTCTCTCTTTCTTCCGCCACGCCTCTACCCGTCCCTCCAAACGCACTCGCATTGGAACCACCCCCCATAGCCAACTCCATCAGGTCACAGATTCTATCAGAAATTCAGAACGTTGTCACCGGAGGCGGATCCACTCCCCACCCCAGTACCTCCCTTTTCAGAACTGATATTCCCTTAAACCATCCCTTGAAACCTCTCCTCGAAGCCTCCCTCAATTCAATTCTCCAAGCAGTCTCCCCAAGGACCCTCCAGTCATACCTGACAGCATGGAAAAGCTTTAAAACTTTTCACTCCGCTTATAACCTGCCATTCCCAGCCTTTTCCCTACTGGCCATCACCTCATTCATCTCCCACCTCAACATAAACAAAAAACTCCAAACCAGTTCCATTAAAGGTTATCTAAGCGGACTACAATTTTTTCACAAACTTTTATACGGTTCCCCTTCCGCCCATATAGCCAATTCACAGACCTCCCTACTCATCAAAGGTATCCAAAAAACCAATCCCACCCGCCCAGACTCCAGGCAGCCCATAACTTTAAAAATTTTGACCAAATGCATTTCCACCCTCCGCAGAGGCTACCATTCCGTCCACACTGCCCGCACACTCGACGCCATGTTTATCCTGGCCTTCTTTGGCTTTCTCAGATGCTCTGAGCTCGCCATCTCATCCAGTTTCGACCCAGCCATCCACCCCACCATCCCAGATCTAGCGGTGCTGGACGACGAAACCATCTCTTACACCATTAAGCAAAGTAAGACAGACCAAACAAAGAAAGGCCACTTCATTTACATTTTCAACCTCCAATCGCCTATATTACCATACCAAACCCTCCTAGCTTTCCTCCACCTAAGGAAATCACAGTCCAAACTCCCATCCGACCCCCTTTTTTACAGATGACTCCAACCGCCCCGTCACTCGCTTCTGGTTCCTAAAAGCACCTAAAGGCAGTCCTGCTCCTATCAGGTACCCCAGCCGAAAACTTTTCCAGCCATTCATTCCGAATAGGCGCAGCAACCACAGCGGCCCACAAAGGCCTTTCCCAACAGCAGATCCAAGAACTCGGTTGCTGGTCGTCGGAAGCTTTCAAAAGCTATATTCGATCAGACCGCTCCCACATCAAGGAAGCCCACCAGACCCTAATCGGCCATCCCCTTTAGAATACACCTCCGAAACCCCATAGCAACCTCTCCTCTCTGTCACCCCCCCCCCCCACCCACACAATCCCCCCAGCTGTTTTTCCTCACTGACGCAGCAGTGCCCGCTCCCGCAGGAGCTTTCTCTGTATTTCCCCACTGCCGCAGTAGTGTCTGCTCCCGCAGGAGCCTTTTCTGTATTTCCCCTTGCCGCAGCAGTGCCCACTCCCGCATGAGCCTTTTCTGTATTTCCCCACTGCCGCAGCAGTGTCTGCTCCCGCAGGAGCGCTATCTGTATTTCCCCACTGCCGCAGCAGTGTCTGCTCCCGCAGGAGCGCTATCTGTTTTTTCCCACTGCCGCAGAAGTGTCTGCTCCCGCAGGAGCGCTATCTATATTTCCCCACTGCCGCAGCAGTGCCCGCTCCCGCAGGAGCCTTTCCCGTACTTCCCCACTGCCGCAGCAGTGTCCGCTCCCACAGGAGCTCCATCAATATCTCCCCACTGCCGCAGCAGTATCCGCCCCGCAGGAGTCCTTCCTATATTCCTCCACTGCCGCAGCAGTGCCCGCTCCCGCAGGAGCTCCATCAATATCTCCCCACCGCCGCAGCAGTGTCTACCCACACCTCCTCCTTCCCCTCCCCACGCTGCCGCAGCAGCACACTTTAGCAGAAGCCGCTTCTTCCTCCAAGATGCCGCAGCATCATTACAAGCGGTGTCCAGCATCCCATCAGCCCTAAGCCATGCAATTTTTGGGGGGTCTCTTAGCCACTATTTGGCTGCTGTCCCACGATAAGCATTTTTTGGGGAGCATCCGGGTCCGGGCCAAATGACGAGCTCGGACCCCTCTCCCCGGGCGAGGGGAGTACCCCGGGCTCGGGAACGATTACCGAGCACGGAGGCCTCTCCTCGGACAGCACGCCAAATACGCATACCGTTTATTCAGTTCATTATTATGTAAGTGTGAACTCGTGAAGTGATGTTTTATAAACAAGTTTCGGGAGGAGCACGCGCGGATAATTAACACAGCCAATTCATCATCAGTAATCACATCACTTATCCAATAAACGCTAGAGAGAACCCCTAAAAATAATCAAGCAGCCTTACCTCCATTATCTCTCGTCTTCCAGAATCCCTCCACCACCTCAACTCCTCACTTCCAGTCTGTTTCCACCCCAGCAGGGGGTAGGGGGGAGCTTCCGGGTCCGGGCCAAATGCCGAGCTCGGACCCCTCTCCCCGGGCGAGGGGAGTACCCCGGGCTCGGGAACGATTACCGAGCTCGGAACCCTCTCCTCGGACAGCACGCCAAATACGCATACCGTTTATTCAGTTCATTATTATGTAAGTGTGAACTCGTGAAACTATACATAATCCATAAAAGTTCTTCTTACATCCAAATTCCACTTAAATATTAGTTTAGAATTAACTCAGATTAACTGCTTTAATCTGAGCATGTTTCTCTCCTGATTCAGAAGAGATTACTTTTTCTCTGGAGAAAGCATATTATGGATATGGTTACAGTGGTTTGAAGTTAAAAACATCTTAAATGATAGATTTGTTTATTAAAACATTCAGCTTTTCACTTCGCAAGATGTTAAGTGATGGACTGGAGTCACTTGTATTACTTGTGGATTATTGTGATGTTTTTATCAGATGTTTGGACTCTCATTCTGACGGCACCTATTCACTCCAGAGGATTCATTGGTGAGCAAGTGATTAAATGCAAAATTTCTCCAAATCTGTTATGATGAACAAAAACATACTCGGTTACTATCGTAACCTCGGTTCCCTGAGATATGGGAACGAGTACTGCGTCGAGTATCGGCGCTTGTATGGGAAAACAATTTTTTCCTCTTCAACTGAAGCCTATTTCAATCATGCAGTTATAACTGCATGTCGAATGTTTTGTGTAGCATTAAAAAACAAATCAATGCACGGCTGTTGCATGCGAGCCAATGGAAATGCAGCCTGCCATAGCCCACCAAAATGGGAGGGGTGTCTGGTTATATAATCAGCTGCCCTGCCACCACATCTCAGATTTCTTCGAAGGAAGCAACCGAGGCGTGTAGTTCATAGCACGGCCAGGAACGCAGCACTCGTTCCCATATCTCAGGGAACCGAGGTTACGATAATAACCGAGTACATTCCCTTTCGATATTTCTCTCGTACTGCGTCGAGTATCAACGCTTGTATGGAAACCAGTCCAATCACGCTGTGCTATGACGCGGAATGACTCGAAACCAAGACTCACGTGGGATTAGGCCCAGGAGAATCAATAGAATACATCAAGCACAGGGTGAGCCTTGAGGGTCATCCTTTGCCTGTGTGTCGTCCCGTAAGTGATACTTGGCATCCATATAGTTATGGACAGACCAAGCAAAAGAGGGGCTTGAACAATGTTGGTCAAGTGAACCCGGAAGATTGCTACTTAAGCAGAAAGGACTCTGGCCTGCAAGGCAGGGACATCCAGGTTGAAAAACCTTACGAATGTGGACGGCAAGGACCAGCCGGCCGCCTCACAAATGTCTGAAATGGACACCCCGCTGGACCATGCCCAGGAAGAGGCGATGCCTCTGGTGGAATGGGCTCTGACTCCGATGGGGCACTGCAAGCCCAAGTAGGAGTATGCTAATGGGATAGCATCCATTAACCACCCAGAAATTCTCTGTTTCGTAACAGGGCCACCTTTAGCACGGTTACCGAAGCCAACAAAAAGCTGTTCTGACTTTCTGTACGAGGCAGAACGCTCAATGTATAATTTCAGGGCCCTGACGGGGCCGAGCAGGGATTTCTGGCTGCCCGTCGTGGAAAGCACGGACAGCTCTAAGACCTGGGCTCTGAACAGAGTGGAGAGTACCTTAGGTACATAACCCAGTCTTGGTTTCAGGATAACCTTGGAGTCGTTAGGCCCGAATTCCAGGCAAGCAGGGTTGACGGAAAGGGCCTGCAGGTCTCCTATTCGCTTGACCGACATCAGTGCTAACAGCAGGGCGGTTTTTAACGAGAGTACTCTGAGGCTTGAGGATTGCAATGGTTCAAACGGGGGCCTCTTTAGGGCCCTTAGTACGGTTGGTAAGTCCCAACGTGGAACTGTACGAGGACGCGGGGGATTCATTCTCCTGGCGCTTCGTAAAAATTGAATTACAGCACTATCTCTGCCCACAGATCGGCCAGCAATAGGGGCATGGAAAGCCGCTATGGATGCCACGTAAACTTTGATGGTGGATGAGGAATGCTGTTTATCCAGCATCTCCTGCAGAAATTAAAGAACCACTGACACATTGGAGGTGACCGGGTCTAAGGCGCGGTCTTGACACCAAGCCAAGAAAATGGACCATTTCAGAGTGTAGAGGCGTCTAGTAGATGGGGCTCTAGCTTCTGCCATAGTGTTTAGGACACGTTCTGGGAGGCCAAAAGGCCCCTGTCGAACGGCCACACATGCAGGGCCCATAACTCGGGCCGTGGATGCCATATTGTGCCGTTCGCTTGAGAGAGGAGGTCCCATCTCAAGGGGATCGGCCACGGGGCTGCTTTTAGCAGCTGGAATAACTCCGACACCCACGGTTGGTTATTGGGCTATTAAAATAAGCTTGTGCCGTTGTTCGAATAAGTACCTGCAGTAAGCATAGAGCGGAAGGCTGGGCCATTCGTGGGACAGGGCATCCGTGCTCTTTGTAAAAAAGATTGGGCAGTGAGAGTTGTCTTCGGAGTCGAAGAAGTCTACTCGAGCTCTGCCAAAACTTCCCAAATTCTCTGAACAGCGAGCGGGTGGAGCGTCCTTTCCTCTGAAGAGACATTGTTCCTCGACAACATGTCTGCTCCTTGGTTCATTTTGCCAGGCACATGCGTTGCCTTCAGTGAGCGCAGATTGTTCTGAGCCCACACAAGAAGGTCGATCGGCAGCGTGCAGAGTCTTTTCGAGACGAGGCCGCCTTGTTGATTTATGTATGACCACAGACCTGCTGTCTGAGCTTACTAGCACATGGTGTCCCCGTATGTCCGGCAGAAAGAATTGACAGGCCTGACACACTGCTAACATTTCTAGGCAGTTGATGTGTAGGCCCGACTCCTTTTCGGACCAAAGACCGAAGGTCGGTTTGACCTCGCACAGCGCTCCCCAACCCTTGTTGGAAACGTCGGTCATGACAACCTTCCTTCTGTGCATTGTGTCTAGGATCATGCCTTGCTTTATCCAGAAGGGGTGCCTCCAACGGGCCAGGGCTGATACACAGGCCCCGAGTCACCTTTACACAGATGGAACCCTCTGCTTCAGCCAGAACTGGATGGGTCGCATGTGAAGCAGACTCAACTGAAGTACCGGCGAAGCTACTGCCATAAGGCCCAGCATTTTCTGGAAAGCTTTGAGCGGATGGGCGGTACCTTCCCTGAAGGAAGCAACAACTGAATTGTCGTGACCCTGCGGTGGGTGGCCTGGTGGTAGCGAGATTCGGGCCCCTCCTCTTTCTGCCTGGCTGATCAGGAGGACTTCTGAGGCGCCGGATCCAAGTTGATCTTGGGCCGGGGTCCTTGGCGCTTCGGGAAGGGGTAGCATCGTGCCGAGCGGGAGCGCCCTCTATCTCGCCAACCCTCAGGAGAACGGGGCTCCAGGTTTGCTGGCGTTGGTTTAGCTGTCTGCTGAGTCGGTGCAGGCCTGGGGTGACTGGAAGTAGCAGAAGAGCTGGTGTGCTTAGTGAGGAAGTGTCACATCGCTTGAGATGACTTCTGAGCCTCCGTGAAGCTTTCATCAAAGTCCTCCACAGCTGGTCCAAACAGGATGCCTGACAAAAATGGAGCATTGAGGCATGGAACTTTGTCCGCCTCTTTCATCTCCATCATCCAGAGGTGGCGCTCCAATACTAACTGGGCGGTGGCTTTGGTGGTGCGTAGAGCCAGGTCTGTCGTGCTCCTCAGGTCCCTGAGTGAAGCTGCATCCAGACCGGCTTCCTCACAGGTGAGCTTCTTGGCCTGGAAGACCTACAGCACAGCCATAGAGAGCAGCGCTGAAGCCACTTGTCCAGCCGCCGAGTAGGCGCATCCATCAAGTGCAGATGTGGTACTGCACGGCTTGGACGGATGTCAGTCACAGAGCCCGATAACTCCTCCGCATCCGAAGCCACCAGAAAATAAGGCTGTCATCTATTTCGCCGTCACTTGCACCGAACAAGATCATGTCGCTCACAGCTGAGGGACGCTGATCATGTTGAGTGAAAAGGACGGGTGAATGCTCTCTCCCTCTGCGGTGATGACGAGGCACGTGGGCATTGAGCCTGTTTTTTTTCAGAAAAAGCTCTAATGGATGGTAAAAGGATGGGTAGCTCGTGACCAGCACTTATGAGAAGGTGAGGGCATTAATGCTTACACTTGTGGTCAGCATAATCAAATCTACTTCTGAAACACTAGAACGCCATTGAGACTATACATGCGAGAGGCCCATTAAACTGTCAGCGAGGCATCGATTTGAAGGACAGTGCTGGGCAACAGAAAGACAATGTGTGAACATCTGACGCTATGAATCCAGGCCATGAATGATTGCTTGGATGGAGATGAAGACAAGCTGTTTGAAGAGTTTTTACAAGGACTGCATTTTTTGCTTATAAATTATATATGATATTTTGAAGCTCGTTCAAAATTGGACTTATAACTTCAAGATGAGGGGATGCATTAAAAATTATAATATATGTTTTATGTTTTTCTAAGAGCATCATAAATTACATAAAGAAACATTATCGAAACAAAAAATCACTGCTTTGCACTTCTTTCAAACTTAGTACAGTGCTTGCAAAACACTTTTGTTTATCTACAAGTCACCTTCGTCGTTTGGACTTTTGGAAATATTCTCAAAAGTTTCTCAGACAGGGTGATATAAGATACGTTTGTCACTTCAGAAATAATATTTCATCTTGTAATGCTCCAGATATCTCTCATCTGATTGTCTGATGTCACGAATCAGCACCTATTCGACCAGATGATTGACAGGTATCGACTGTGCTGTGAGGAGCAGCAGTATCAGCGGAGCATCAGAGGACAGGCATCGAATAGCTCCATGACATGGCCCTCTGGAAAGGGCATATTGAACTGTTTGTATTGAATATGTGCTTTCTGTTCAATGATAAGATCATGTACAAATCCATTGAAATGGAATACAAGTGAAAGCAGGCCCTTCTTGTCAGTCATCAACGATTTATTTTTTATGCAGTCGTTTTTTCTTCATATATTTCCATTATCTACAGGTGAACACAAGTATTTATCTGACTATAGGCTCTTTTCTTCTAGCATTATGAACTGAATTCTCTTAAAACACACTCTTACAGTTTAATTTACACCACTAATAATACCTTATAGTGGATATACACTACCATTCAAAAGTTTGTGATCGGGGTTCTTGATGTTTTTTGCAAGAAGAGTCATGTATTCACCAAGGCTGAATTAATTTATTCCTAAGTAGTTAAAAATATAGGAATATATTTTAAAATGCAAATTATTCATGTGATGGCGAAGCTAAATGTCCAGTAGCCAATACTCCAGTATTAATCTGAAATCATTTTAACATGATGATTTTTAATCTTACAAACTTTTTCTCTTCCATGGCTCCATAAGCTGTCAACACCTATTTTTTTTCTCAAGCACGAGACTGTACGACATTCACGTTAGCTTACGCATCGGGAACGCCCACTGCGTGACCGATGTCTGAACCCATATAGAATCACGCCAATTAATTGGCTGATGGCGCAATGCCATCTCTGACGCAATGACGTCGTCAGCTCATACTGGCGAACGCGCCATCCACTCCTCAGATTTCTCTGTCTTCACGAAGCGGTCACATTACCCTTCGTTGTTGCGATTTTCTGGCCCAACTTATCTTTTGCGATCATCCATCTGCACTTCCGCGACTGCCTCAGTGGAACTTTGTTCTCCTCGCAGGTGAAGTGCCATGGAATATCGCCGTTGTCAACCCGCCTCGCTATGACCCGCACAGATAAGTAAAATTATATGTTTCGGGTTTACGCATGCGGTTTATGGGATTTGAATGTAATTTGTGAGAATCTCCGTCTCATAACCCTCCGCTCTCGGCTTGAGGTGTGTGAATTCAACCAGTTGAATTCACGCAGGATTATCTGTTTATGCACAGAGCCACTGACTTAGCTCTCAGAGCCACTAAGTACACCGCACGCGCCGTGGGGCGCCCTTTGGCGGGTTCGGTGGCCACAGAGCGCCATTTGTGGCTAAACCTCACCGAGATAAGTTAGAAGGAGGAGGTGTTCCTGCTGGACGCACCCATTTCACAGTCTGGGCTGTTCGGGGAAGCGGTTAGCTCGGTAGTGGAGAAATTCCGCTCCTCCAAGACGCAATCGACTGCTCTTAAGCAGTTTATGCCTAGGAGGACGAGGGACCATTCCACTCCCTCCTCCTCTTTGTCTAGGGAGCAATCGCTCCCCAGAAAGGAGCCTTCTGGCGGAAGTGGCGCCCAGGCTACGCACCCTCCCCCAACTACGGTTTGGGGAGCCCGTGGTTGATCCTTCCCCCGCCAGCGCCCACGCAGACGGGTTGACATGAAGCGGCCCTATAGGCCTGCCGCTTCGGCCAATCCGGGTCGTTCCTGACCTTTGGGTCGGAACGAGGAGAGCCGCTTCACCGCTACGAGGCGAGGTCAGACCGCAAAAGCGTTTCTGCCTGCTTCAAACGTGCTCTCCTCACTCAAAACCGTCACAGCCACCCCTCGAGGCTTGGCGTGCGGGACGAATTCATCCTCATTTATTCTCGGTCTGGCAGTTGGGGAACGCGTTGTCTTTCCCCCGCTACAGTCCGTCCTTTCGCCGCCAGCGGGCCACGTGTGGGGACACAGTCGATTCTTCCTGCAGCGTTGGACCCGTGCTGGCCACCTGTCAGTCCAGCACTTCACACTCCATCAACCCGGACAAGGACGCCAAGGGCTCTCCTTCGTGGCGGAGGGTGCCGCTGCTCACGATTCGGTCCGGCTACACACTTCAGTTTGGGGAATATCCCCGCCGCCTCGATGGGGTCAACTGACGGTAGTAAACAGCGCCTCCAAGGCTTCTGTTCTACAGCTATAGCTTTCCTCCCTCCTACAGAAAGGAGCGATAGAGGAAATACCGCAGTCGGACATCGAACGAGGGTTCTTCAGCCGAAGGGGGACGGCGGCCTGAGACCCATTCTGGATCCACGGCGTTTGAATTTTTCCCTCTACTAAGGGAAGTTCAAGATGCTGACGATAAAAACCATCATGTCCCAGGTCCAGGAGGGGGACTGGTTTGTCACCATCGTACCTGAAGGATGCGTATTTTCACATCCAGGTCGTTCAAAGACACAGGAGGTTCCTTCGGTTTGCTTTTGGAGGGAAGGCTTACCAATATTAGGTCCTGCCCTTCGGCCTGGCTTTGGCGCCGAGAACGTTTACGAAATGCATGGATGCTGCACTGGCCCCTTTGAGGCTCCAGGGCATTCGTGTACTGAACTATCTGGACGACTGGCTCATTCTGGCTCACTCCAGGGAGCTAGTGAGTCGTCACAGGGATATCGTTCTCGGCCACATCCATTCTCTTGGCCTCAGGATGAACGCCAAGGAGAGTGTGCTCCTCCCATCTCAGCGAACCGTGTTTCTAGGGGTTCGTTTGGATTCCGTTCAGATGCAGGCCCGTTTGGCTCCTGCCCGGATACCCGATCTTACAGCATGTCTGGCCCGCTTCAAGCTAGGCCATCATGTCTCTCCAGGTACCTGCCGCAGGCTGTTGGGCCTCATGGCAGCGGCCTCCCCTGTGTTGCCCCTAGGGTTGCTTCACATGAGGCCGTTCCTTTGGTGGATGAAGGAGCTGAGGTTACACCCCACTGTACCAGCTACTCGCCTTTATCAGGGTGTCGCGCGCAGTTGCTGTCGCACCCTTTTAATGTGGCGAGACCCCGTTTTTCTCCGAAGCGGGGTGAGAATGGGTGCGATCCACCGTCGCCATATGATCACGACGGACGCATCAATGACAGGCTGGGGCGCGGTCTTCGAAGGCAGACCGGCGAACGGGGAGTGGAAGGAAGAGTTCCTCTCTTGGCATATAAACTGCCTGGAACTCAGGGCTGTCTTCCTGGCATTGAAGTATTTTCTCCCCGTTCTCGGGGGGTATCATATCATAGTCAGGACGGACAATATGGCGGTTGTGTCCCACATGAAACCGCCAAGGAGGTTCACGGTCGCGCACCCTGGACAGGCTTGCGCGCCGTCTTCTCATTTGGTCCCAAGACAAGTTCCTCTCTTTGAGGGCGGTTCATGTTCCGGGAATACTGAACCTGGCGGCCGATTTTCTGTCGAGACAGAAGCTCAGGCCGGGGGAATGGATGTTGAACCGTCAGACGGTATCCCAGATCTGGGATCTGTTTGGCAAAGCGGAGGTGGACCTCTTTGCTTCTCAAGAGTCATCCCAGTGCCCGCTCTGGTTCTCCCTGAGTTTCCCGACGACTCTGGGCATAGATGCGTTCGCCCACCCATGGCCGAATGTCAGTCTGTAAACGTTTCCGCCAATAAAGCTGATTCCGGCAGTACTATGCAGAGTGAAGGTGAGCGGTGCCCGTCTCCTTCTCATAGCCCCATTCTGGCCCTCCCAGACCTGGTTCTCGGAGCTAACTCCCCTCTTGTACCGGCCTCCTTGGGAAATTCCGATCAGGTGGGACTTACTGTCCCAGCTTCAGGGCAAGATCTGGCATCCTCAACCAGAGCTCTGGAAGTTGTGGGTATGGCCCATACAGGGCCAAGGGCTGTGATTGATAGTTTGCCTGCCGAAGTTCAGGAAACCATAGCCAGTGCCAGAGCCCCCGCTACTAGGAAGCTGTACTCTTTCAAGTGGGGCGTCTTTGAATCCTGGTGTTTGACTCATGCAATTGACCCAGTTAACTGCCCTGTTGGTCCAGTGCTGGAGTTTTTGCAAGAAAGGCTGACAGCGGGGGCGGCTGCTACCACCCTTAGGGTTTATGTATAGGCCATTGCAGCTCAGAGAGAGCTGGATGAGATCCCCTTGGGGAGACATCGGATGGTCTCCGCTTTATGCGTGGGGTCAGATGCCTTAGGCCGGTTCGCCCCACGGCAGTTCCTTCTTGGGACTTGTCAGTCGTCCTCGAAGGTCTAGTGACGGCCCCTTTCGAGCCCCTAGAGTCAGCTTCGGAGCGAATACTGACTCTTAAGGTTGCTCTTTTGCTGGTGCTTACATCACTTAAAAGATTTGGAGATTTGCAGGCTTTCTCTGTTAGTAAGACGTGTATGGACTTTGCCCCGGGTCTAGTCAAAGTTACCCTGCGGCCTAGGCTGGGTTACATTCCCAAGGTCTTGTCCACATCGTTTCGATCTCAGGTGGTCACGCTTCACTCTTTCCATCCTCCTCCCTTTGCTTCAAGTGAGGATGAGAGACTCCACTTGCTCTGCCTGGTCAGGGCATTGAAGCTTTATGTGGATCGCTCCAAGGTTTGGAGAAAATCCTCCCAGTTATTGGTCTGTTTTGGTGCTGGCCGCTGCGGGCTTGCCACGTCAAAGCAGAGGATTTCTCACTGGGTGAGAGACGCCATTTCGCTGGCTTATGAGGCACGGAACCTCCCTTCACCTCTTAGTCTTCGGGCACATTCTACTAGGGGCGTAGCCTCCTCTCAGGCTCTTTTTAGAGGGGTTCCCCCGGAAGATATTTGTGTTGCGGCAGGATGGTCTTCTCCACTCACTTTTGTCAAGTTTTACAACCTTGACGTTGATACGGCTCCAGGTTCCCAGATTTTGTCTGTTTGAACTGACCGTATGTTGTTGGTTCATTATTGGACCAGATAGGCAGCGTTTTTCAGCTTGGCGTGTTTGTTATATCGTTCCCGATGCGTAAGCTACGCAGCGTTGAGTTACCTATGAAAGAGAACGTCTCGGGTTACTCGCGTAACCCTTGTTCTCTGAATAGGGAACGAGACGCTGCGTTCGCTACTGCCGACAGGGTTCTTTTCGGCAGAGAAATCTAAGGAGTGGATGGCGCGTTCGCCAGTATGAGCTGACGACGTCATTGCGTCAGAGATGGCGTCGCGCCATCAGCCAATGAATTGGCGTGATTCTATATGGGTTCAGACATCGGTCACGCAGTGGGCGTTCCCGATGCGTAAGCTACGCAGCGTCTCGTTCCCTATTCAGAGAACAAGGGTTACGCGAGTAACCCGAGACGTTTCGGGGGGCCCCACGCACCTTGCGTATTGTGTGTATAGCAGTGGTGGTCAGTAACGGAGAAAACTTCTTCGTTACTGTACTTAAGTAAATTTTTCAAGTATCTGTACTTTACTGGAGTAGTTTTATTTTGAGTAACTTTTACTTTTACTTCACTACATTCCAAAGCATGAGATCGTACTTTTTACTTCACTACATTTCATAAAACATATCGTTACTCCTTATAATACATCACGTGCTCCGAGACGCAGAATTCAGAGACGGTGTCTGATTCATGAACAAACTGATTCTTTTCAATGAACCTGTTAAATCGGTTCGCAAATCGCAACAAACGATTCATTCACGAATTGCAATGATCCGATTGCAGTTGTTCTCGAGTCGAAAACTCACTGATTCAAATGATCCGTTTAGAGTGAGTCTTCTTCAGTGAACTGAACTCACAAGTAAAGAACCGGGAGATCTTGTGAGCGCGCGCTCTGATGCTGTGAAAAGTAAGTTACTAATGTCGAATTTTAGGATTAATTATTGTAACTGAAAATAATATTTAGGTCAAAACTGTCAGTTGTTTGTGAACTAAATCTGCTGTAAAGGGTGATCTATTTAAGCCCACTGAAATGCTTGAATGCAGACAGATCAACATCAGTGTCTCTAACGTTATGTTTTAGGTCAAAAAACAAAACATTAAAATAACACAGATTAAATAAAATAACTCATGCACGTCCATATTCCCCGCTGCTGTAACGTTAGCAGTTTTATTAAAATGCTATGCATTTAGACCTATTAGATGCTATGCATTTAGTCTGTTTTTATATTGTTTATCAACAGTATACATTTTTATTGTTTAGATCAACCACTAGAGTAGACAGATATGAATGTTTATTCATAACCATACTGAAAATAAATAAATATTGTTTGTTGATGCTAACTAGCTAACAAACTTGCTAGTGCTAAGTGGAGGACATTTTAGATAAAAGTAGTCAAATATTTATTCAGCTACCTAGATCGATTCCATCTGAGGGGAAAAAGAAAGGATGTGATGTTCAAAACATAGTAACTACAGTAATTATCAGAGTGGGAAGTGATGCCCTCAGCATTTGGCCAGGGTGTTTTTACACCACAGACAAGTTTGAGAAGAAAAAAAAAATCATTATGAAATATAATTAGATTTTACTTAAAATGTTTCCTAATTTCAATATCGTCATATATGTCTCTGCAAAACAAGTTCTAAAACACTTTTTCTTACTGGTGAAAATTAGATGGGTATCTGTTTTCTCTCAGGCATGGCAGTGTAAAGCTTCACAGTGAACATTACTACCTCACCCTCATCAACGTAGTCCATATCAACAAAATATATATCTTAATTCTATATAGTGGTTATTTTGGCAAAACCCAGGTATTTGGGGCAGTAGGATTATAAAAATATGTGCTAATATAAAATTAAATAAAGTCTATATAAAATTGCAAAATAAATCTGTCTATCAGAACTTTTTTTTACGTACATAAAAATTTAGTAATTGTTTTGTACTTTCACTGGTAAGTACTTTTATTTTTTGGAGTAATATTTTATTATACGTATCTGCTTTTACTCAAGTACTTGATCTGTACTCTGTCCACCACTGGTGTATAGGGGGATCTATGATATGAATATAAACATGTTTTTACATTGTTCATCATAGTACAAGTCAAATATATTTACATGTTTATGTACTAAATAATAATACTTTTTGTAACTCAATTTTACTTAAAGTCTGCTTGTAAAATACTTAATTTAACCAATGCTAATTGCACTAATTGGTAAAAGTACAATGCTGAAGTCAGTGGTGGTACTTGAATTAGTGTATATTTAGGTATTATTGTAAATTACTGCTCAGTACTCAAAAATAAATTTTTGTAAGTAATAAAGTACTGATGAATGTTGTATGACATATTTTTGCTGATATTGTAATGCCATATGCCTGGTTCAGAGACTGTAGTCAGATATGTTTGATAGCTGGTTTCCTGTGAAATATATGTTTCAAATTCACCAGAGAAAAGAATAACTGTGAGAACTGTTGTTTACGAACGTCACTATATATGACATGAAATTAGCCCTGAAAAAAGGAAAATCTAATTATATTTTCTATACATGATTTTTTTCTCAAACTTGTCTGTGGTGTAAACACCCCTGGCCCACAGAGCTGGCATCACTTCTGACCTGATAATTACTGTAGTTACTATGTTCTGAACATCACATCCTTTCTTTTCCTCAGGCGAGATCTAGGGTGGCTGAATAAAAGTTGGACTTTATATCTAAAAATGTCCTCAACTTAGCGCCAGCAAGCTTGGTTAGCTAACAGTTAGCTTATTTTCGGTAGCCAATATGGTTATGAATAAACTCTGTCCGCAGTGTGATTTAAATAAAATGTATAACGTTACTGTTGATAAACAATATAAAAAGACGTCATAGGTAAATGCATAGCATTTACTTGCTAACATTACAGCGGGGTGAACTGTGTATCACTGTGGAACATTCTCGTTCTGAGCGGGTCATTCCGGGATTCGGGAGGCGGCGCTCTAACAAGGAACGCCAAAGACTACAGCCTCTTGCTTCAGTCTAGAGCGCCTCTTTCTGAGGTCAGGAGTTACATGTTACATTACGTTATTTTTATTTAATTTATTTAATGTTGTTTTGTTTTGACCTAAAACATAACGTTAAGGCACTGATGTTGATCTGTTGCATTCAAGCATTTCAGTGGGCTTAAATAGATCACAAACAACTAGACGTGAAAACTTTTTTTTACAAATTTAACAAACTTTCGCAGCATCAGCTGGTCTGCAAGGTTCTTGTGAGTTCAGTTCACTGAAGAAGACTCGCCTAAACGGATCATTTGAATCAGTGAGTTTTCGACTCGCAACAGCTGCAATCAGATCATTGCAGATGAATCGTGTTTCGCGCGATGGTCAGGTTCATTGAAAAGAATGTTCATGAATCATATCACCGCTTCTGCGGTCGGTGTGATGCGTGACAACGTGTGTTTATGAAATCTCTTTGGGAAGTAAAGTACGATGTATACTCAAAATCCAGTAAACTCTGAATATGAAAAATGTGAAAAATGTACTTTAGTGGTTGTGCCGTTACTGACCACCACTGCTGAAGTCCAACTAAATATATATACTGAAGTGATTGTATTGTGCTAAAGTGAAACTATGGCAAGTATGTTAGGTACACTTTAAATATATTTAAAGACTGATATTAAAATATCATACAATCCTCATCAATAGTGACTTTAAAACACATCTTAATATTATGTGTAACAATCAGTCCACTAAACCGAAGTTGTAAGAACCCATGTGCAGTTTATTAAACATAGTGAAATTCAAACAAACAAAGACTTGACTTGACACAAACTTAACTTGAAACAGACTAAACTTGGTATGAACATAAACACAACTCACCAATAGCAGGTTAAAAAGATAATACTCGACCAGAGACAATGGCTACATGAGGGCTAATACCAAACATGAAAGGGGTGGCAGGATCACATGACAGGGTAGGAAAACACATGACAGGAACATGAAACAAAGCAAAATAATAGACATGAGGCTTGTACCATGATGGTAGATGAACAAATTCAGAGTTACAGGATAAGTTTTGAGTTGACAAAACCAAACCACTCCAATCTGGCTTTGTTGTTACCATGAAGCTGATCATCAACTCTCTCTGTCAACTCAGGCTTGAACCTGAGTTAATGGAGCGCGTGCACATGAATGTGTGACATCAGCTCCGAATAGCCAATCACAAAACAGATCAAGTGCGGTTCATATCTCAAGAGAGAGCCAGCGAGATTCAAAACTTGTTCGTTAAAGGTTAAGAGATTAAAGAATATGAGAAATGTAAACAAATTTCCACTGAAGTACTTGTCCATGAAAGAGGACAAATAAAGGAAATGATCTTGCTCTATCAGTGCAGTCACAAGTGAAACTTGTGAAATTACTGTATATAGATGATATAGAGACTCAAACATTTAAGGTCCCATGTAGCCATTTTAAAAGTGTTATCTATTGATTATACCACTTATTTACAGTATATGACATATGATCTGTATATGTTCATTATTCATTTAAAATAAATGCTTTATACTAATTGTTCAAATAAAAGTGTGTATGTGTAATAGAGTAATAATAATATAAATCATATTATAATTATATAAATCATATGTAAATTGTAATTATCATTAAAGCCAGACAATTTTTTTGTGTTTCTTTTTTTAGATACTACATAGTGACATTTAATTTGTAGGAAGAGAAACTGGGGGAGAGACTTTTTGTGTCAGACATGTGTAACTTTGCTCACATACGATTGGTCCAATTTCAGTTTGAGATCTCTAACTCAGAACATAACCTGCCCCGGAGCAGGTTAGCCATGGAGTGTAATTTACTATGGCAATGAACGCAGCTAAAAGCCAAGCTACTTTCATGGTACCTAAAACCCAGGATCGGTGCAAACTAAACTGAAACTCACCTGGCTAGCCAGCTAAACCGCTTCATTCATGATAACCAGAAACCTAAACAAGAAACAAAACCCAAACCCCACTTTACATTAAGACATGTGCATTGTGCACAAGTAGTGCTCCAAATAAAGTTTAATTATAATTTTTATATCAGTAAGTCTCAAGCGATATGTCAGTAAATATGTTAATAGATTTGAACTACTTAGTATGAAATAAATGCATCATTTTAAAAATGTCTTACTTTTTTACTGGGGTCTTGAAAATGTTTATGATTAATTCCACTTGTTTATATTATAATAGTTTTAGAAAATGTAATAATATTTTATGATATAAATGTATATATTCAATAATAAAATGTAGCTAAATCTAATGTTAAAAAGTTTCCAAGCTTAATACTGACCATTATTTAACAAAAAAAAGAAAATAATATTTTTGAAAATAAAGTTCAACCCTGAATTATAAAAGTGGCAGTAACTGAATAAACACTCATATGTTAATGACAAAGACCCACAAAGTTTTTAGCATTCCAAAGATAATGAAAGGTTGTATATTTGGCCATCTGTTACTGATTTTGTCTTATAAACATAATGCCCTAACACCTAAAGGATACATTTAAATAGCTCTTCAACATGAAGTACATGCACAGATGGGAAAATAATAATTTTCTGTTTTGTTTTCAGTTTGCTTCTGGAAAAGAGATTCACAGCTTTCATTAAGTCAGGATGCCTCTGTGCATGAGATTAAATGACTAACGATGGGCAGAGTAGGGATGAATAATGAGATAAACGTAATGACTGTTTCATTGGTTTTCCCTTTATCCTCTTTTGACACTATTGATCATATTAAACCAGCAAGAGAATCTCAAGAGCTCATGCTTCTCAATGCTGGTAATTAAACATATGAACGCAGAGGAAAAAAACACTCTGATCAAGATAGAGGGACATTTCACAGCAATCATCTCATTGCGCTGAAACCAAACAAGGTCAAAGTCACAGGTGAAAATGTTTAGAAAAGACACTGCACCCATTAAGCATTAAACCTATCTAAAGTGGAAAATTACGTATACAGATGAATGGGATTATACAAGCAGGAAGACAGAAGATTAGTAGGGGAAAAAGACAGTTGAATACAAACTATGAAAGTCTTTAGCAGTGAAAACAGGCAGAAGATGTTATGAATAATGATAAGAATAGAATAGAATAGAACCGAACAGAACTGAACATAATATAAAATAAAAGAATAGAAAATAATAGAATATAAACAATGTGTATTTGTAGTTGTATATTTAATATAAAATGTAGAATATTTAGTGTCAGTCTTGAAATTGAGTCTCTTCTAATAAATAATTCAGTTTATTGGCATTATTATTATTATTGTTTTATTTGAACACTAAATTAACAGTGTGTTCTGTTTTATTTACTGATTTATTTCAGTTGGGGGAAATAGAAACACTATTTGGTAGTTAAATTCATTTTAAACATACATTACTATATCCGTTTAATATTATATATTAAAAACAAATGTTAATTAATTTAAAATAACAAAATAAGACAACAACTAGATAGATAGATAGCAGGAGCATGTTGCGCAAGGAACTTGTTTTATTTTTTGCAGTCAGTTTCATTCACTCTGCATCAGCTCCTGTTACTTGAACCCAGATCCCAATACATGATTCATGAGCTCTTGTTCTGTATCTGTGGTTTTCACTGTAGATATTATCTCAGCAGATGGGGATTGTCTGCTTGGACAGAAACTTTCTTGTTCAAATTCAGTCAATATGTTAATAGGTATGACGCACGATTGTAATGCAGCCATGTGAAATGGATGGGAAAACTAGCCATACTCCAACATTACAGCTGCCAGGTCTTGTCTAGAAGTGTTTTCTGCAGTTGTAGGCACACAGATACTCACAAGAACAAACACACACCTTTCACAATGGAGTCTCCTCAAATTCTCTGTCTGTTTATCAAATTAAATGTGAATTTCCCACGACACTTCTATACCCAAATTCATTAAAACATCAAAAGTCTCTAAGAAATTTAATTACTATCACTATTCAATTATAATTACATTGCCATTGTGCTGCCATTGACAGAAGTTTCCATCAGTCCTGCTTTAATGTTTGAACAACAGGCTGAGTAAGTTCACACCATTATTTATTCTGAATGTTTTTAATTGGAGACAGAAAATCCTGGAGCTGTCTGTGGGAAACATGAAAGTGAGAAACAAGATAGTTACTCTGAGCCCCGAGAAGGACAATAAGAAACAGACTCCTTTTTATGTTCAAGGCCCCTGAACATTCCTTTTCTGATGATTGATTTTTTGTATTATTATTTTTTTATGTGAGAACACTGTCCTGGTTAGCTAGTGCTTTAAAGGTTTTATTTATCTTTAAGCAACACAAACAGCAATATGAAGCGATTTGAAAGAAAATACACAATGTGTGTATTCAAACTATGGTTGAAGATATCATGATTCTTTTTCATTTATAATTAATTATATATAACTAATAATAATGATCTGAAAACAATTGTACACAATGCAAAATAAATAAATAAATAAAATCACAGCTTCGGCTAATGTTTATAATATTGGCAGAAAATATTTTGCATACCATTCCTTCTAAATGTTTATCAGCCTGCTACATTGATTCATTACATGTTTTGATTACTCTTAGTGTCCTTCAGTGTTTTGAGTGATTGTGTTTTTGAAGGATCCACTTGTTATTCAGCTTCAGCTTTCTGACTGCTATCTTCACATTCTCCTCAAGTGGTACAATGTGAAATTCATGATTGACTCCATGATGGCAGGCCAGACCCTGAGGCAGAAAAGCAACCTTAACCATAACGCTTGCACCACCATACATGACGACTAGCACATGATTTCTTGCATTGCATTGCAGCACATCTATATAGTTTAGCTTGGTCGAAAAAGAAAGAAAAAAACAGCCAAAAGATACCTAAGAAGATAAACCAAGATGAACAACAGCCCTGATATCAAATATTGAACTTAAATATTGTCTTGCAAAATGAATGCATGCATATGGACTGTTTTTTACCCTAAATTCGTTTTATTTGTGTAAGTAAGCTAATGTGTTAAGATTTATTCAGTGATGCTAAATAGTATTTTTGACTTGTATAAGATCACTTCAGTGCATCTAGGCATTTTATTTATTTATTTTAAAGCAAAAAATTTAATTTCGTCTAACAAAATCAACCCAACACATTTACATTACCAAAAAAGCTATTTTGTGGCCTATATTAAGTAGAAATTAATGTTTATGGTAACAGTTTCAGATTGTATCATTTTGAGAACAGATATTTTATCAGACTGTATTGCAAAGTTATGCAGTTCCTTTCCCACTGTTAACTCATGTTCAATGACACTGAGGCAACGGTTACATGTAAGTCCTCTGATGTTATGATGTCATCATGGGGAGACATCCTGCAGCTACTTTCAGTCAGCTCTTCTGCAGCAGTTTCTAAAATGACCTGATCAGGACAGATTGAGCGCGGTTTCGAATTCTCCCTATTTGTGGATGATCCGCGTGATTGACTACATATTAATCAGAATAGTTTAAAAGACCCCAACACCATCAACAGCAGTGTATCTTGGGCTTTTGTGAGCTCCTTTGATCTCAGCTACTCACCTCTATTTCTATGACCAGACCAGAAGTTTTTGATGTCTGGATTTAGTAATGTCTCACAAGTTTCTCTCTAATGATGTTCCAAGATTTTACATACATATTATTAAGTATTTGTCACAACGACAATGATAACAGGACAGTGGCATAGCATCGTGGTATGCAGGTGGATATGGGCCCGGGCAGATTGGGGGCTCGCCGAGCCGAGGGGGGACTTTTAATTAAAAGGGACAATTATAGAGCCCTGCACGGGCCCAACCTTTGTCCACAGCTTCTCAGAATTCTCTGCCCGAGTCCAACCCGAGCCTGTGTCTTTTCTCTCTCTCTCTCTCTCTCTCTCTTTCTCTCTCTTCCCCTTTACACTTACTGTTGCAGCCATGAAAAAAGTTAGGTTTAGTTTTTTTTTTTTTTTAATAACAGGTAACAAGCAGAAGGTCAGGAACCAGACAATAAGGTAACATGGAAAGACTAGACTGAAACTAAAATAAGAAACGGAAACTAGAAATGGCTCCGTAAAGCAGCTAACACTCAGGGAGTGAAAAACGCAGAACAATATAGGAGACTGAACACAAAACAAAACACGGAAAAGCTTGGTAGTAGTTAACATTAGGAGAATGCTAAACGCTAAACAATACTTGGCAGAGGGGAAGAGGAAGTCCATGGTTTATGTAGACTGTGTGATGTGTGATCAACTGCATGATTAGTGTGATCAGCTGTGTGTCGTCAGTGCAATGGGTTATGGGAAATTTAGTCTTAGGTGACGTGGAACCATTAGTGTGGTGCAGGAGTCCGTGTGGTGAGCGAGTGACCTCTGGTGGTGAGTAACCGGGAGTGCATGGACAGGATTCGTGACATAGCCCCCCCAAGGAGCGGCTTCCAGACGCTCCAAACACAGAACAATCCAGGAGGGTGGTGAAGCGGAGGTGGAACCGGGGGAGGGACGGAGGGCCAGGTCCATGTGGAAGTGATGAGACCAGGAACCGAGCCAAAGCCGGCAGAGCAGGGTACCAAGGTGGAGCAGACAGGACCGGAGCCCACCAGGGCTGAACAGACGAGACCGGAGCCCACCAGGGCGGAGTAGACGAGACAGGAGCCCACCAGGGCGGAGCAGACGAGACAGGAGCCCACCAGGGCGGTGCAGATGAGACCTGAGCCCACCAGGGCGGAGCAGACGAGACTGGGGCCCACCAGGGCGGAGCAGAAAATCTCCATAGCAGAACAGGCGGAGCAGGAAACCACCAGACCGGAGCAGAAGACCACCACGGCAGAGCGGATGACCACCAGACCTCAGCAGAAGACCACCAGAGTGGGACAGAGGACGACCAGTGCGAGACAGCCAACCTCCATGGTGGAGCAGACAGAGCAGGAGCCCACCAGTGCGGAGCAGACAGGGCAGGAGACCTCCACGGTGGAGCTGAAGACCACCAGACTGGAAAAGACGGAGCGGAAGACCACCAGACCTGAGCAGAAGACCAAGACAGGGAAGCAGACTGAGCAGGAAACCTTGGCAGAGACCGAGATTTAGGGAGAGCAGAGACAGACAACACAGGCAGTGCATTTACAGTCTCAGGGACCATGGCAGGGAACACAAGAAATTCATCAATGGGCTCGCTGAAACTGGACAGAATGACAGTTCATAAATAATCTCTATGGCAGTGACGGAGTTAACATGACAGACATAGGATGCGTTGATCGTCTCTGGGCTCATGACAGGCGGCTTTAAGGGTTCAAAGGTGGGTGTTTGGGTTGTGATAGATGGGGCAACGAACTCAGTATTGGCCTCTTTGGCCAGAACAGACAGTTCAGGGAAATTGTGTCTGGGTGCCACCTCTGAAGAGACTGCAGTGGACACCGTGGCCTCTGGGAGCCCAGCAGTGGGCACTGCTACCTTGGAAGGTTCCGCAGCATAAGCCGCCACCTCTGGAGAGGTTGTAGCCGGCGCCGCCACCTCTAACATATTGGCGGTGGTGTACGCAGCCCAGATACACCATAAAGCAACCCCACACACAGGAAGTGCAGCAGACGGTGGAATAAGTTCAGGAGCAAGAGGGTTAATGTGAGTGGGTTTGGGGATGCCAGCTGCGTGTGCAGACACCAGCAGTGCATCCCTCACACTGGACACCAGACTGGGTACTCGAAGCACGGACCTTGAATATCTGGGTGTGACGGACAGGAGGACACAAGACTCTGGATGATCGGCTGTGACATAAGGTGGTTCTGGATGGTCAGCGGTGATGTGACTAGACTCTGGAAGATCCGCTGAGATGTGAAGAGACTCTGGAAGGTCAGCGGAGGCGTGAAGATACTCTGGAAAGTCAGCGGAAGTGTGAAGAGACTCTGGAAGGTCAGCGGAAGTGTGAAGAGACTCTGGAAGGTCAGCGGAGGCATTAAGAGACTCTGGAAGGTCAGCGGAGACATGACTTTACTCGTGGAGATTAACCATGACTGGGCTTGAGTCTGGATGATAAGTTGTGATAAGTTGTGAGAAACCATCAAAGCGCAGTCCATGAAATCCTTTAAACTAACATTGAACTTTCCTTCAGGTAACCATGACTTTACAGGCTCATTTAATCCAAAACGAAAAATTATTTTAATATGACCTCATCAAAGGGTACCTTGTAAGTTATCTCACAGAATTGAGTGACGTACTCCTCAATAGATGAACTCCCTTGTCTCAGGTTGAGCAGCTGGTCGAATGGATCCATACCTGCCCAGGGTTCCTTGGAAAAGCTGCTGGATCCTTGTGGTGCCAAGTATTCTGTAACGGGGCCGACAAGACGAGAGGCATGCGGATCCATATGCAAGCTTTTATTGACAGACATGGTCAAAACACAGGCAGGGTAGAACAAATGGCAAGCAGTATATAGAGGGCAAGACAGATGAGTACTCAAGTAAACGGGTGTGGTCTACGATCGGCGAACAATATCCAGAGGGCAAGGCAGAGAGATAATCCAGGTAACAAGCAGAAGGTCAGGAATCAGACAATAAGGCAACACGGAAAGACTAGACTGAAACTAAAATAAGAAACGGAAAATAGAAATGGCTCCGTAAAGCAGCTAACACTCGGAGAGTGAAAAACACAGAACAATACAGGATACTGAACACAAAAACAAAACACGGAAAGGCTTGGTAGTAGCTAACATTTGGAGAATGCTAAACACTAAACAATACTTGGCAGAGGGGAAGAGGAAGTCCATGGTTTATGTAGGCTGTGTGATGTGTGATCAACTGCGTGATTAGTGTGATCAGCTGTGTGTCGTCAGTGCAATAGGTTATGGAAATGTAGTCTTAGGTGACGTGCTACCATTAGTGTGGTGCAGGAGTCCATGTGGTGAGCGAGTGACCTCTGGTGGTGAGTAACCAGGAGTGCATGGACAGGATTCGTGACAGTCGTAATGTCTCTTGCTCGAGGCAAAAAAAAAATGAGTTGAAAGCATAGCGAGCCTTTTTCGGCGAGCGCGATTCGAGACAGAGTGAAACACGGACAAAGAAGTCTAGGATCGGCACTGGGCTTGCGTCAAGTTGCGTGCAATGAATGGACTTGAAAACGTTACATATTATTTCCAATCATTTATACCGTAATTAAAATAGTTTGTGAATAGTCACGTAATGTTATTTACATTAGAAAAATCAACAAGTTAACAGAGTTGGAGCCCATATCATTTGGATGGGCCCGTACAAATTTGTTGCATATGGGCCCGGGGCTGACTTGCTACGCCACTGTAACAGGAGGTAAGTTATGCATTGGAAGACAAATAGTAACCTGGGCTTAATTATGTGTGAAACTGCTTCTGTATTGTTATATGACAAGAGAGTTGTTAAACAATATTTTTGACTTGAATAAAATCAGATGAGTCCCATGTTACCACATTTGAACCATGATATGAGGTGATATCACTAACATGAATAATGGATCAGTTATTGTTATTATTTTCACATCTGCATTAATTTCAGGTTGTAAGGAATAATGGGAAAATTATTACACAGAAGATCTAATATTTTACAATGGGTAGTAAAGTGAAAACTCTGTGGTACTTTGCTTGAGAAACAATAAAGTTTATCGCCTCTTTCACGGGTTTATGGGCTTTTTTAAAAAGTCACAAGCTTTTTTAGGACAGACAGACTGACTGACTAACTGATTGATTGGATTTATTATGACCAGATATATTTTTAGATTACTATAGTTTGATTCAACCTGAAAAATGAAACTTTTTATGATGTTAGAGAAGTGAAAAGTAACTGTAATATTTTTGTGCATTTGAAAATCTTTAAATACAGTGTTTTGCAATGAATGGTGCCATGGGGGAAGTATTTAGCATGATTATAAAATGAGGCACTAATGGGGATTTCAATTATTCAAAAGCCAAAAGTATCATTGATGGAGCCTAATTAAATTTTGTTATAGGCAAGCCAATATCTGTGAGCAAAGGCTTTACTTAATTTAAGTATGTATTGTACAAGTTTTATTTAATTATATTTTATCTTAATCAAACGGGTGTCCAAAGTTACACATCAGTAAATATCACTCAGAGGCTACATAACCCATAAATAACTACATTTACACTGCTTAACTATCAATAATGTAGCATTAATATGGTTACACATTATTTTACAATACATGTACTTACAGTGTACTTACCTAAGACAGTACTGACTAGTATAAGGTAACTACATTGGTTAAGGGGTAGGTTCAGTGTTATTACCCAGTTATTGTAATTACTATAATAAGTACATAGTATTTACATGTGGAACAGGACTGCACGTACTACCATTATAGTGTGTATGGAAAGATACATGAAATAACACTTCTTTAAAATGACAGTGTTGTAAAAAAGGTTTTGTTGTGAGTAATGTCTTGTGTTTCCTGTGAGAAATACATCCAGCCTTTGCTTCATTCAGTTGAGTTCATACTTTCATAATGGGTTCGTATTCCCTACATCAGGGGTCATCAAACTTGATCCTGGAGGGCCGGTGTCCTGCAGAGTTTAGCTCCAACTTGCCTCAACACACCTGCCTGGAAGTTTCAAATATACAGAGTAAGACCTTGATTAGCTGCTTCAGGTGTGTTTGATTAGGGTTGGAGCTAAACTCTGCAGGGACACCGGGCCTCCAGGACCGAACTTGGAGACCCCTGCCCTACATCAAAAGCATTGAGGAATTAGTTCATTGGTTCCTTGGCAAGTGGCATGTAAAATAAACCGAATGAATGGAAAGAACGAAAGGAAAAAGCCAAGATTCTGTCTTTACTTAATAATGAGGAAAAATGTATCCAGTTAACTTCTCCTGGTCATAATAAATAATGTTTATGCTACGCATTCTGTGTCTCTTTTATACATTACACAGCTCTGCAAATACATAAAGCACGTGAACACTTGGACTTGCTACAACTGACATTTACAAACATACGGACCATGTTTTCTTCTAAATGGAAATCAGTTCGTAGGCAGAAATGTAGGGAAGGGGTGTAGAAGGGTGAGTTCTAGCCATGGGAAATGCCACTGTAATCTACTGCAAGGGATACTGTTTATCCCGTCCAAACACATTTCTGTAAACATTTCCTTGAACGTGTTTTATTTCCGTTTTACCCTTCTGCTACCATGTTTGGAGGGGGTCGTTTTTCTGTCTTTGTGTCCTCACACGGTACATGAACTCTATTATGTGTGGTAATATACAGCCTGGGGATTAATTACATATTGAACTATGCTGGTGATGCAATCACTCTGGATTGTCATTGGCTGAACAAACGTGGCATTGCTTCATGACCCAAATGATCTTCTGCCAAACTACTGGGTTTATATAAAGTGTGCTTGTTTATAATGTTCCGTTATCCACCCTTACTGACAACAACTTGTCTATAAACTACAAATGTTGCTGTTTTCTAAACAGGAAGTGTTAGCAATTAACCCTTTATGTTCTGTTGAGATTTACTTTACTTTTGAGGTCCCACTTACTTGAGTCAAAAAAGCTAAAGTTCAGCTAATTGCATTTAATATAAATGTAAAACATACTGCTTTTCACTTAATTGAAATTAACATGCCATTAAAGGTCCAAAACATTGCATTAAGTTCGGACAAAGAGATAATTACTGACTCTCAAGTCATTCCAAACCTATAAGACCTTCGGTCATCTTTGGAACTCAAATTAAGGTATTTTTGGTGAAACCCGAGAGCTTTCTGTCCCTGCATAGAAAACAATGACTTTAATCAACAATTTGAGCTAACCCTTTGAGTATTTCCGTACTCTTTTAAAAAATATTCTAAAGTATATTTATTTTTTCAAAACAGTATTTCAATTATTCTACAGGACTGCATTCCATATCGTGCCACTTTAATTCCAAATTAAACACTTTGTCTTGAAAACATATGCATCAAAAGGTGGTGGTGAAAATGACTCTGACATGGAAACTGTAATACTTAATGTTGGCATATACAAAGTAAGTCTACTATGCCCTGAAGACCATCTCAAAGCGACCATGTTGTGCTTAATCAGAGACAAATCCGACTGCACCTCTTGTTCTTCCAAAAGCATAGGATGGCATTCTGGTGACACCCTAGTTCACACAAGGTCTCTGTAACCTAGGGGTAATGACTATGACAATCAACATCATCCCATGCACAAGTGCACTCTAAACAAACAACAGCAACTTTACTGACTGTGAAGAGCAGTGCAGGACATAGCTACTCCATGAGTATAATTAGTGTTGCATAAGATATTACATTTATAATGACTATAAGTGACAGGGAGAGCATGTGCTCTGACACACATTCCACGAATGCACTTATGTTTGGGCAACCCAAATTTCCCAGAGTTGTCTATTTAGGAAAACATTTCCCCTCTGTAATGACACAATTTAGCACTGGTGAAAATGTCACATCAGTTCACAAAATATTTTGTTATGGCTTGAACCACAATATATTGTAATGTAAATGTTAAAATGTTTGGTGTCAGTAAGATTTTATGTTTTTTTTTATTTAAGAAAGCTTTAAATTGGTCAAAATGACAGCAATGACATTTCATTATCTACAAAAAAGGATGTGTCCCATGAATGCTGATCTTTAAACTTTCCATTCATCAAAGAAACAAAAAAAAAGCAGTACAGTTATTTTCTGCAGCTATAATAATCAAGATTTCTAATAAAAATAAAATATCAAATCAGCATATTACAGTAAAATGATTTCTTAATGATCATGTGAAAACAGTTTTACCCTCACAGAAACAATTACATTTTATTTATTTATTTTTATTCAAACTGTTTTTTTTATTGTAATAATGTCAAAATATTGCTGTTCTACTTTATTTTTGATTGAACAACAGAACTTTCTTTTACAAAGAGTCTGGCCTTAAACTTGGGAATGTAGTGTATACTTATAGTATAAATATACTAGTTTAACTATACAATAACTATATAGGTCATTATCACACAAACAAGACAATATAAAGTACATTTTGGTCAATTTAAGATGAAAACATTCTCCCCCATTGTTCTCAAATTGCATTAAAAATTACATCCAAACTTAATCGTAACCATTCAAAAACCTTCAAACTTCATCACAGTTGGTGCAATACATGTTGAGATAGAATATTTGTTTTTGTTTTGAGTGCAAAGTAGATGTTCAGAGTATTTTTAACATAGTGTGCAAGTAAAATTTACTATTTTTAGTGTAGTTTAAATTGTTTGGTTATTAATGGAGCATCACAGTAAAAATCTGTATTTTTGAAAGAAAAGTGTTGTTTAGATATTCTGTAAAAACAAAAATAAGACAGCAGAATATGACAGAGAATCACATGGTATAGAATGATATAAGGCAGAGTATAAATGAAGTTGGAGTCACCATTTCGACCCTAAATATCTCGAATCCTCTGAAACGAGGAAAGAAAACACCAGAGTGATGTTTTGGTTGTGTCAGATAAAGGAAATAGATACAATCTGAAGCAACTTTAGGCAATATCAGGCCTAGGATAAATAATGGAAAAGGAAAAAAATCTGAAAGTGTACTAAGTTGTAGGCAGCACAGCTGGAGGAGGAGGAGCAGAAACAGGCATTGTATTATCAGATAGCAGCAGGCAGATGAAAAAAAAATCCCCAGCAGCATTTCTTTGGGTTTTCAAATGTCTCAAGATGCAGAGGGGCAGATGGTGATGTGCAGTTGATACTTAATCTGTTTCCACAGCATGACCACTCCACTTCCCCTCTTCACCACCTCCACTTACTCATGTGCCTTATTGATTCTGTTCAGCTACCTTGTCAAAACAATCACACAAAAGGCAAAGCAAAGATCAAGACTCACTCAACATCAAGAAAGTGATATCAGGCCTCGATTATAAAATACTTGAGATTCATAAACTGACATTTTATGTGTGATGATCTGGAGAAATTATAAACAGCCTTATCATGTTGCAACACTCCCATGTGAGCACTAGTATAACTAATGTGTTACTTTTGCTGTTTATGCTTACCAAAGAATGGTGTAATTGAAAATTAATTCACAAATATTTAATGATACAAATGCAAACATTAAATATTTAAACATTGAAAACAAGAGATTTTTAAACTAGATATCTGTAACATAATGGTTTCTGGTTGTTCCATTTTCTAGTATTTCCTCGGTTGACATTAGACATTTAAATGTGCATGCTAATATGGACTTTACATTATCTTTGCCATAATATAACACTCAACAAAGATTACATAACACTGACAATTATTATTATATAATAAATAAGCATAATGGTTATCCAGTTTGGTAAAATTAGGTAAAATTATACACTATTATTATTTATTATTATTATTATTATTATCATCATCATCATACTCTCAGTTCTGTTTCATCATTGGTTGATTCTTGTCATGTGACCTGTATTGTTTGCTATACGTAGCCATCATGTTGCCATTGTCTCTCGTTTTGTATTGAAGTTGTATCCTGCTGTCGGTGAGTCTAGTCTGTTCATGTCAAGTCTGTTCATGCCAAGTCAAGTCTGTTCATGTCAAGTCTGTTCATGCCAAGTCAAGTCTGTTCATATCAAGTCTATTCATACCAAGTCAAGTCTGTTCATGTCAAGTCTGTTCATGTCAAGTCTGTTCATGACAAGTCAAGTCTGTTCATGTCTAGTCTGTTCATGTCAAGTCTGTTCATGCCAAATCAAGTCTGTTCATGTCAAGTCTGTTCATACCAAGACAAGTCTGTTCATACCAAGACAAGTCTGTTCATGCCAAGTCAAGTCTTTTCATGCCAAGTCAAGTCTCGAGTTAGGTTTGTATTTGGGATCACATCTGTAAATAAACAGCACTTGGGTTCTCACTACACTCGCCGTTCAGTGGACTCCTCATTAAACCTACACAGCATTTTTGGATTGAATTGCACAAAAATTGTATCTCTTTACTGGGATAAAACTATTACTCATCTCAACATTTGGGTAATTTTGCTTATCACACACAGTTACTCATACGTTCAAATAAAACAGCTACTATAAATGCACTGTATGTGCGACCCTTAGGCTAAAGGGAACTATTAGCTCTCCAAAGTTAGTAGCCATAATCTTGAGGCCTTACCCTCAGAGTAAAGATATGATTCACTTATCCAGCTTCAGATGCGTTTGCCCGTGCAGAGCGGTGGCACAGTGCAGAAATGTTACCTTGCCATCAAGAGCACAGCAAACACTACTTCACAGAGGTTAACTGGACATTAGCTCAGCTTAACCCAGACTGAAACATGTGTACAAAACCCTTAGAGCATCAATACTTTGTTTGGGGAGTGTCTGTTGGTGTGGGTCTGAAGCCAGGCGGGGAGCTTTAAAACACTTAATAAGCTCCCACTGCGTTTGCTCCAGAGTCATGGCTCATAAAAGGACAAAAAATTTGAGCACGAATAACAAGTGAGGATCTCACTCCCTCACTATCCCTCACGTACAAGGCAAGGCAAGTTTATTTATATAGCACATTTCATACACAGTGGTAATTCAAAGTGCTTTACATAAAAGAAAGTGAAATTATCATTCACAGCAATAAAAACAAGGTGTTAAAAATAATAAAACAAGCAATTTTACAATGATATAGAATTGATTTAAAACAAAATTTAAACCAGTTAAATAGAAAAGGATTATACATAAGATAATGCAGTCAGTTTGGACGTAGCACAGTGCTCATTCAACAAACGAACAGTTCACGATTTCACACTTACATCTACTAGCATGATAAACGTAATGCGTATTTGGCGTGTATGGTAATACGTTGTAGGCGTGCTGTCCTGGGGGAGGGCTCCTAGCCGGGAACCCAGTGAACCCCCCCCCCCGTGTGATTAGAATTCTAGTGATATTGGTGGAGAAGGGGTGGTGGAGGGATGCTGCTTAACCGTCAACTAGATGGAGGTAAGACAGCTGTATTTATGCCCCAGGATTGATTACCTAGATTGTGTACCACCTGTGCTAATTAGCCTGAGTACTGAGTATCTGACGTGCTCCTCCCGAACTTAGTTTATAAACTTTGTTTCTAAACTTCATCTAAATAGATGAGTTTTGAGACTGGATTTAAATGTGGCTAATGTTTTAGCACATTTGATCTCTTCTGGAAGCTGGTTCCAGCTGCGGGCAGCATAATAGCTAAAAGCGGACTCCCCTTGTTTTGTGTGAACCCTTGGTATTTCTAACTGACTCGATCCTAATGATCTGAGTGGTCTGTTAGGTTTATATTCAGTGAGCATATCTGCAATATATTTAGGTCCTAGACCATTGAGTGACTTATAAACGAGTAAAAGTACTTTAAAATCAATCCTAAATGTAACTGGAAGCCAGTGTAAGGACCTGAGGACTGGTGTGATATGCTCAGATTTTCTAGTCAGAATCCTGGCAGCAGCGTTCTGGATGAGCTGAAGCTGTCTAATGGTCTTCTTTGGAAGGCCGGTGAGGAGACCATTACAATAATCCACCCTGCTGATGATAAAGGCATGAACAAGTTTCTCCAAGTCTTGACTGGAAACAAAACATCTAATTCTTGCAATGTTTTTGAGATGATAGTATGCTGATTTAGTTGCTGCTTTGACATGACTTCTAAAGCTAAGGTCTGTCTCCAGAATCACCCCAAGATTTCTGACTTGATTTTTAGTTGTTTGACCCCTAGAGTCAAGGTATGCATTCACCTTGAGAACTTCATATTTGTTTCCAAATACAATGACTTTAGTTTTCTCCTTGTTTAACTGAAGAAAGTTTTGGCACATCCAACTGTTAATTTCATCAATGCATTGGCAGAGGGAGTCAATGTGGCTATAATCATTTGGAGATAAGGCTAGGCAGATCTGGGTATCATCAGCATAGCTGTGATAGGCAATTTGTTTCTTCCTCATTATCTGACTTAGTGGGAGCATATACAGGCTAAACAAGAGCGTTGCAAGAATTGAGCCTTGTGGGACTCCACATGTCATGGATGTCCACTTAGACTTATCACTTATACGTCCACGTACAACTTAATCAGACATGGAATACATGAGCTGGGAACATCAACTCTCGCTTAATTAAAACCAGTCTGACCTGTTTGTAATTACAGATCTGTATCAAAGCTGAAGGTGAGAAGTCAAATATCACAAATTGGCTTTGAAATCTTTCAAATATGCTTCAGAAAATCAGATAATTATATTCACTAACAGTATAAAGCAAACAAAAGTGTTTTAGAAATAATTTTATATTTAATAAGACAGTCATCAGCAATTTATCGATTCGTTTAACATGTTTTGGATGAGGTTCTCATGTAGGTGAATTTTTCAGCAGAATAGAAAACCAGCCATTGATAAAATTCAATAAACCTCCTGCCACTTGCATGCATGTTTTCCTAAAAAGTTTGATTATGTATGACCATGCAGAATTCCTATTATTTTTCCTCAAAATTTGCAAAAAATAAAATATATGTATTCCACCCGAGTAACTTGTAGCTGTTTATGTTATATATTGGTCAAAGACAAAGACATCACATTTTGGTGTCTGCATTAAATAAAATTTACGAAAGTGCATATTAAATGCAAGTAAATGTCTACTTTATTGATTTACTTTATTTATTTACTTTTTTACTTTTATTTTTTTACTTTTGTGACAATAAATGTGAAAATATGTGTAAAATAATGTTCCATCATCATTCAGTGTAACATATATGTTTATGTAAAAAAAAGAAAACAAATAAATAAAATGTAAAAAAAAAGAAATATATTTTTTTTAAGTATTCAAACTGCTTGGTTGCTACTTTAAGTTGTGAGAAGCCGATTAGTTACCAGAAGAGACGGATGGCATGTAAGTGTCTGTAATACTTGTTCATAGATCTGTTGTTTAAATTATTTACTTGCTGCTAGGAAGGCATACTTCGTTTCCTACCTATTTTTAGTCTGCATTTTCATTGAGGTTTATATGTTTGATTGTGCTTACTGGTAATTATAATCATTTGCACCTCCATTGCTCCTTGGGCAAAGTGTTAGTTTTGTCTCAAGCTATTGGCACTCTGTTAGGCTATTGGCTGGGCTAATCAGAAGCCGGTAACAGCTGTTTTCACTCTAGCCTCTTAGATTGTGTATTTATTTGATGTCCGAGCGCTGATGCAGAAGCGTTCAGCCTCCTCGTGTGAAGACAGACGAGTGTAAAGACAGACGTCTTTTTCCTGCAAGACTTTAACCGAGCAACGACACCGAGCAAGACACTTAAGTATCATTTCTAACTTCCCTCACACACTCTCTTTTGCTATCCTCTATCTTTCCACCTCTGTCATGTGTTTCAAAACCATTCCGGTTGTCTCTCGACCACACTATAACATCACACGCAGATGTCAACGTAATACTGCTAACCTACACCCTATCTCTACATCTTCTACTACACCTCTTTCTTTCTCCATGGCTCTCTGGAATTGTCAGTCAGCTGTCAACAAAGCAGACTTCATTTCCGCTTTTTCTTTACAATCCACACTCTGCATCTTGGGCTTGACTGAGACTTGGATTCGTCCAGAAGACTCAGCAACCCCAGCTGCCCTCTCTAACAATTTATCTTTCTCTCACACCCCATGTCAAGTTTGCCGGGGTGGGGGCACTGGTCTGCTCATTTTAAATAATTGGAAATACTCAACCCACCCTCCCTATACAATTACAGCTCATTTTAATCTCATGCGATTACTGTAATAGCTCCTATAAAACTCCAGATTGTGGTAATTTACCGTCCCCCTGGCCAAATTCGAGCCCCCTCCCCAGAGGAGCTGGACGGTTACTGTCCTCTTTTGTGGAGGATGGCACTCCACTCTTAGTTTTTGGCGATTTCAACATTCATCTAGAAAAGCCTTATGCTACAGACTTCCATTCACTCCTAGCTTAATTTGATCTCAAACACCTTACCACTACTAGCAAGCACAAATCAGGCAACCAACTTGATTTAATTTACACACGCAAGTGTACTGCAGATAACATTCTGGTACAACCACTACATATCTCTGACCATTTAATTAAATTTGCATTACACTTTGCTACCCGGGTGCCACCAACCCCCTTACCAGTTACTTTTAGACGAAACCTACGGTCCCTTTCTCCCTCCCTCCATCTTTCCTCTGTAATATCCTCCTCTCTTCCCTCACCTACCCATTTCTCATCTCTGGATGTGAATGCAGCTACTGACACTTTATACTCTACCTTAACCTCTTGTCTAGACGACATTTGTCCTCTCTCCTCCAGGCTAGCAGGGACTGCCCCTTCTAACCCCTGATTATCTGATGTTCTTCGTGAACATCAAACCAGACTCCGAGCGGCAGAGAGAAAATGGCGAAAATCAAACGATCTGTTGGACCTAAGTATGTATCAAATGTTGCTTTCATCTTTCTCTGCTGAAGTCCACACTGCCAAATCGTCACATTTCCATAACAAGATCAACAGTGCTCCAGATATGCGTAATCTCTTCAGAACATTTAATTCTCTACTTTGTCCCCCTTCACCACCTCCCACCACTTCTATAACAGCTGATGACATTGCAACTTTTTTTTACAGACAAAACTAAAACAATCAGTAGTCAGTTTTCACCTCCACTCACACAGGACCTCCAATCAACTAGATCCACTGCTCAAACTCCCATCTTCTCCTTCTGTCCCCTCAGAAGTATCCAAACTTCTCCTCTCCAGCCATCCTACAACATGTCCTCTAGACCCAATCCCCTCGCACCTTCTCCAAGCAATCTCTCCCACACACTTACCCACACTCACACACATTATCAACACATCTCTCCTCACAGGCATCTTCCCCACTGCATTCTAGCAGGCAGACCTGTCTCTCTCCTTCCATTCATAGCCAAAACACTCGAACGATTTGTCTTCAAACAGGTCTCATTGTTTCTTTCACAGAACAACAAACTGGACGCTAAACAGTCAGGTTTCAGGAGTGGCCATTCAACTGAAACTGCGCTACTCTCAGTCACTGAAGCCCTGAGAACTGCAAAAGCCGATTCCAAATCATCAGTCCTCATTCTGCTGGATCTGTCTGCCGCTTTTGACACTGTCAATCAGCAGATCCTCCTGTCCACCCTCTCATCACTGGACATCACTGGGATTCCACTTCGCTGGTTTGAATCCCGTCTCACTGGTCAGTCTTTCAGGGTGGCCTGGGGAGGGGAGGTATCCAAAGCACATCAATTGGTCACTGGGGTTCCCCAGGGATCGGTTCTTGGACCCTCCTCTTCTCCACATACACTACATCACTGGGTCCCATCATACAGGCACATGGCTTCTCCTACCATTTCTACGCTGATGACACACCGCTCTATCTCTTATTTCGACCAGATGATCCAACGGTAGCTGCACGGAGCTCAGGCTGCCTGGCAGACATCTCGGCATGGATGAAAGAACATCACCTACAGCTCAACCTGGCAAAGACTGAGCTTCTTGTCTTCCCTGCCACTCCAACTCTACAGCATGACTTCACGATTGAGTTGGGTTCATCAACAATTACCCCATCAGTTTCGGTCAGAAATCTTGGTGTAATCTTTGATGACCAGATGACCTTCAAAGAGCACATTGCAAAGACTGCTCGATCTTGCAGGTTTGCACTACACAACATCAGAAAGATCAGGCCCTTTCTGACAGAGCATGCTGCACAACTTCTTGTCCAGGCCCTTGTCATTTCCAGGCTGGACTGCAATGCTCTTCTGGCTGGACTTCCATCAAGTCCAGCTTCAACAATTGGAAGAGCTTCACAAGGAGTGAACTGAAGCTGGAGTCAGTGCATCAAGAGTCACCACACTCAGACATCTTCAGGAAAAGGGCTACAAAGCCACTTCTGAAACAGAAACATCGTCAGAAGCATCTTACCTGGGCTAAGGAGAAAAAGAACTGGACTCTTGCTCAGTGGTCCAAAGTCCTCTTTTCAGATGAAAGTAAATTTTGCATTTCATTTGGAAATCAAGGTCCCAGAGTCCGGAGAAAGAGTGGAGAGGCACAGAATCCATGTTGCTTGAAGTCCAGTGTAAAGGTTCCACAGTCAGTGATGATTTGGGCTGCCATGTCATCTGCTGGTGTTTTCTGAAGTCCACAGTCAATGTAGCCATCTTCCAGGAAATTTTAGAGCACTTCATGCTTCCTTCTGCTGACAAGCTTTATGGAGATGCTGATTTCATTTTCCAGCAGGACTTGGCACCTGCCCACACTGCCAAAGGTACCAAAAGCTGGTTCAATGACCATGGGTTTACTGTGCTTGATTGGCCAGCAAACTCGCCTGACCTGAACCCCATAGAGCATCTATGGGGTATTGTCAAGAGGGAGATGAGAGACACCAGATCCAACAATACAGATAACCTGAAGGCCGTTATAAAAGCAACCTGGGCTTCCATTACACCTGAGGAGTGCCACAGGCTGATTGCCTCCATGCCATGCCGCATTGATGCAGTAATTAATTCAAAAGGAGGCCCAACCAAGTGTTGAGTGCCTAGAAATGGACATACTTTTCAGAAGCCTGACATTTCTCTTTAAAACATCCTTTTTCTATTGATCTTTTAATATTCTAATTTTCTGAGACACTGAATTTTGGGTGTTCATTATCTGTAAGCCATAATAATCAAAATTTCAATAAATAAAGGCTAAAAATATTTCACTCTTTATGTAATGAATCTAATTAATATATGGGTTTCACTTTCTGAAATGAGTGACACAATTTGTTGACCTTTTTCATGATATAATTTATTTGTTTTGGTTGTACCTGTACTATGCTTTTTCACTCAGCACCTCAAGTCACATGTCTTTTCAAACAATCTTGAGAAATATCAACATAATTAATTATTAATGTTCACCCATGGACACTGTGAAGAACAAGTACTTGGTATCCCATCAGATAAAAACATATTTTGCAAAATGAGGTCTGTTGTTGCTTGGGGACAAATGATTCAGTCTATAAATTCCTGTGACTCGGAAGGTGTACAACAGCAGCATCCACAGCAAACTATTTGTTTTATGAAAACATGCATAAAATATGGTTCTATGAAGATAATTGGTTCTTCTTGTAACCCAAGGCTTAACCAAACACCATTTGGGCCAGACAACATACAGCATTACATAACTGCTGCATTCTTTGATGAACAAAAGATTTGAAGAACAGCATTTACTTCCAAAAATATTTTGTAACATCTGAATTTCTTTAAAAAACTAATAAAAGAATTTGAGGGCAATACTGGCTGAATTTATTTTTTCCTGCAGCAAGATTGTTTTGTCTGTCACAGATGTAGGTGCACATCAAATTGTCTTCCTAAATCCTAGTGCTCACTTTCGTTTCACAAACCACACACGATTTTTCTCTCTCGCTTTCTTTGACAGCTTCTCTGTGAGAAAAAAGTCTGAATGATCAATCTAGCGAGATCACTGATGCAAACCATTTTGTTAAGCTGTCTCATTCTTATAGCCGAGCACCTTGGAAACCAAATCTAGTGCTGATTCCAGAGTGATATCAAAAGCTATTTGAGCTCTAAACAGATCAAAAAAGTTGGTGAACTGTACAAACCCGGAAACCTTACACTTCCATTCTACATGCAGTCCTGATATCGAACTGCCATCATGTAATGTTTTCACCACGGTATAAATATAATTACAACTCCCAGAGGAGAGGGACGAATGTTAAAGAGAGGTATGAAAAAAAAAAAACATAAGTACAAGGAGTTCAGATTTGAACTTTGCTCTCATCCCTCAAGGGCCTAGTAAACAACCCACCTGTCACTCAAACATGACCTTTGGGTTCAAGGGGCGCAAGTTCAGGATGTTTTGTTGTCTTTATATTTCTTGCTGTATAATTTCATCAGACGCTCATATCTCGGGGGAAAGTGGGAGAGAGGCTGAGATGGCTCAAGGTCAGAGTTTAGCTTCAGGAGGGCCCCTGTCCACTGACTCGCAATGAATCTTATAACACAGAGCTTACGTTCCACCGTCACAGCTCTGGGCTTGTCTTAAAATGCAACACTGGCTTTATATTAAATACAGTACAATGCTATTCAAGTTAAATTCATTGAACTATTCAGTGCTATTCAAATAAATGTAATGAAATGTAAATATTATGAATATATTCTAAAAATATTGTTATATTTAAAATGTGCAGTAACCGAGTTAAATAAAAAATATAATTTGAAATAATTAAATTAACTTGATAATTGACAAAAAAGTAATTCTTAAGACTCACATCATGAAAAATGTTTTTTTGTTTTATTGCACATTTTTCATGTAACCCTGAAATGGAAGTCATTATTTAATGACAATCTTTCTGCAACAGGATTATTCTATCTATCTATCTATCTATCTATCTATCTATCTATCTATCTATCTATCTATCTATCTATCTATCTATCTATCTATCTATCTATCTATCTATCTATCTATCTATCTATCTCTCTCTCTCTCTCTCTATCTATCTATCTATCTATCTCTATCTATCTATCTATCTATCTATCTATCATCTATCTTTTTCTAGCAATTTATTGTTTTGGTATTGTAGCCAGTTTTAATTCTAATGTGAGGTTTACATATTACATGTTAACATTTTAATGGTAATTCAGGGTTTAAATGAATGAAAAATAAGTAAAATAATTTCACATGATGGAACGGTTGTATTATTATAATTTTTTTTGAGTGGGTCTCACGTCACAGGCAGATAACAGTAATTTCCTGTAATGCCTCTCAGCCTGCCAAAACTCACTCAGGTACAATGGTGGTATTGATATCAAGATGGCCTCAGATCACAATTTGTCAGCAAGATATCGAGCCAGTCTTTCCCCTAACAATAAAAATTGGCACCGTTTCCCTCAAAATAGGAATGCTCACGGACAGTCATTATTTCAGCCAATCAAGACCCACAGTTAGGTTCTTAAAGTAAAATTCCCATTAATTTAATATTACGTATAAATCTTTCAGACCTACCTTGAGCTCCGATCCTATGATATACTCTACATCTGAAAATTCTGGGTTTGGTATGATCTAAAAAGCCATCTCAGATGCTCACCAATATCAAAAAATACAGTAAAAATAGTACTAACATAATTACAAGTGGAAGTGGAACACAAAGTGTTTTGTGTTTTAATATTGTAAACATGTTTTGATTCCATTACATAATTCACAATGTTGATGAATGGGAATAATACTTCTGAAACCAAGGTCATTGAGAAACTGGACAGTCCCTGTTGCAGACCATTCATTAAACATTTCTTACCAGTTTTTTTTCACGTTTCATAAATGAGGATGTAAAAGAAAGAAGCAGAGAGAAAATCAACTAAAAGGTCAAGAAGTGTGGCTATTGAAAAAAAAAAGCGCAATCGGCCCAGGGCAGGCTCTTTTAGCATTAAGTGTTTAAGGTCATCCCTCCGCATCGGGGGTTGCATAATTGTGCTGTCCGCTACATTCCTTGTCTCTGTCAGATCCTGTTGCCTGATCCCTTTGTTGTGAGAGCAAACACAAGAACACAGCATGATTAGAAACACAATTTGTTGAGGGAAGGAAAAAGAGACTGAAGGAGGATAGCTTCAGAGACACAAGGCTGGGTAGCACTTTGAGAGCGTGATCAAATTGAGTTAGATTGGTACCTTGACAGTGGGAGTTCAGAGAATCTGGGGCTTGTTTGGTGGCTGGTCTATTTCCTGTGGGGTTTCTCAACAGTGCAACTGCTGCATACAAATGACCCATAAGCGCATGTCAACTGACACTAGTGCTGCTAGTCTATAGGCAGCTTGCTCTAATTTCTAACTCAAATTTGTAAACTAAAATCAGATTTGTTCATTTTAATCATGCTAAATACTGTATATCCACAAAATAATAATAATAATAAAAAAGTTAGATAAAAGATACATTGATTTCTACATGCAAATAGCTGTGTATTACAATTCATGGTTGCAAAGACAAATTTATTTGTTGTTCAACTGGCCCAGAGAACAACAGCCTGGATAGTGGACCCCAGGCAATTTGAGTTTGAGATCCCTGCCGTACAGCAAGTGATTATCCTATACATATAATTCATTGTCATAACCATTGGGAACAAACAAAAACACTTCTGTAAAATATAGATGGAAAACAATTTTATCAAAGTGGAAGCGGTTGTTGAAAGTCAACTGAAGTAGATTTTCATGTTCATGGGCTATTTCCATTTCATTGAATCTATGATAGAAAATAGATAATAATAATTTGTTACATTTATATAGCGCTTTTCTAGACACTCAAAGCGCTTTACATAGTAAGGGGGCTATCTCCTCATCCACCACCAATGTGCAGCATCCACCTGGATGATGCGACGGCAGCCATAGTGCGCCAGAACGCCCACCACACACCAGCTTATTGGTGGAGAGGAGACAGAGTGATGAAGCCAATCAGTATATGGGGATGATTAGGAGGCCATGATGGTCAGAGGCCAGTGGGCTAGTTTGGCCAGGATGCCGGGTAACACCCCTACTCTTTTTCAAGGACATCCTGGGATTTTAATGACCACAGAGAGTCAGGTTTAACATCTCATCTGAAGGACGGTGCTTTTTTCAGTATAGTGTCCCCTTCACTATACTGGGGCATTAGGACCCACACAGACCACAGGGTGAGCACCCCCTGCTGGTCTTACTAACACCTCTTCCAGCAGCAACCTAGTTTTTCCCAGGAGGTCTCCCATCCAGGTACTGACCAGGCTGAACCCTGCTTAGCTTCAGTGGGCAACCGGTCTTGGGCTGCAGGGTGATATGGCTGCCAGCAGAGAAGGACGCATAAGCAAACTTAAACCTTCCATTTGGTTATTCTTTTAACAAGGTCAATAAAAGGTTAGAACAAAAGCAACAAGAATTTCCACTACCGTTGAAAGGATTGTGTTTGGAATGATATATATATATATATAAATACAAATATCCTACCAAAAATAGATTTATTTCATTAAAACTACAGTAAAACAGTACTATTTTAAAAATAGTATGGCAATTTGATTTATTTTTTTATTGTTTTTACAATTTACTAAATGTATTTATATATGTACATTTTATAAATGTAATACATTACTCCAGCCTTCAGTGTCACAAGATCCTTCAGAAATCATTCTAATATGCCGATATGCTGCTCAAGAAAGATTTCTTATTATTATCATCAATATAAATTCTATAATAGTTTTTCTTTGACATATATAGAGAGATCAAAAGAACAGCATTTATTTTAAATAGAAATCTTCTAACATATTTTTTTTACTGACACTTTTGATCAATATAATGTACGACGGCGTTTTAGTGCCACATTAAAAAAATAAATAAATCTAAGATTACGAGATTAAAGTCGTAATATTTCGAGAATAAAGTCGAAACTACGAGAATAAAGTCGAAACTATGAGAAAAAAAGTCGAAATGTTACGAGAATAAAGTCGAAACACTTCGAGAATAAAGTCGAAACACTTCGAGAATAAAGTCGAAATGTTACGAGAATAAAGTCGAAACACTTCGAGAATAAAGTCATAATATTTCAAGAATAAAGTCGAAATTACGAGAATAAACTCGTAGTAATACGAAATTAAACTCCTAATATTTTGAAAAAATCACAGAATTGCTAGAAACAATGGATGTGGAGGATTTGGTTAAATCCTACTTTAGATTAGGATTTTGCAATAGGGAAATTCTTTCTCTTTTGGCGCATCAGCACAGAGTTATAATTAGTAAAAGGACACTGCCGCGGTTATGTAGGAAACTTAATTTATTCAGAAGAAAAAATCAGACAGACATTGAGGAAATTGCCTCTTTTGTGCAGTCTGAAATGGCGACCAGTGGTCGACTCCAAGGATATCGATGGTTACATCTGCGTGCTTTTCGAAGAGAATATGTTGTTTCTCAAGAGACTATGAGGATGGTGATCAAAGAAATCGACCCTGAAGGAGTTGAACTCCGGGCGCCGACGCCTCCGAATATGCCATAATGCCACAACGCATTGGGACCCCGGCTGAAGTACTGGCGACGCCGGAGACGCCGAGCTACCAAGTTCAACTCCTTCAGGGTCGATTTCTTTGATCACCATCATCATAGTCTCTTGAGGATGGTGGCAATTTCCTCAATGTCTGTCTGATTTTTTCTTCTGAATAAATTAAGTTTCCTACATAACCGCTGCAGTGTCCTTTTACTAATTATAACTCTGTGCTGATGCGCCAAAGGACAAATCATTTCCTTATTGCTAAATCCTAATCTAAAGTAGGATTTAACCAAATCCTCCACATCCATTGTTTCTAGCAATTCTGTGATTTTTCTCAAAATACTAGGAGTTTAATCTCGTATTACTACGAGTTTATTCTCGTAATTTCCACTTTATTCTCGTAGTGTTTCGACTTTATTCTCGTAACATTTCGACTTTATTCTCAAAATATTATGACTTTATTCTCGAAGTGTTTCGACTTTATTCTCATAACATTTCGACTTTATTCTTGAAATATTACGACTTTATTCTCGAAGTGTTTTGACTTTATTCTCATAACATTTCGACTTTTTTCTCTCATAGTTTCGACTTTATTCTCGTAGTTTTGACTTTATTCTCGAAATATTACGACTTTAATCTCGTAATCTTAGATTTTGTTTTTTTTTATGTGGCACTAAAACGCCGTCGTAATAATGCATCTATGCTAAAAAAAAAAAAAGACAGACAAAAGTAAAAAAAAAATAACAATACTGTATTTTATTAAATATTAGGTTTCTTTCTAAATTGAGAAGGTTTTTAAGACTATTAAGACCACCTTTCATGCTTTTATTTGGATGATCTGCTTCCCATTGCTCTGACATCTCTCTTGTTCAGGATGCTGAGAGTGGAATCACCACAGCACATTTGTATAGTTCTGCTGCAGGCAAAAACCTTTAGGTGTTGTGCAGGTTGTTCCTATTCACCCTTTGGTCATGGCACCCAAGGCGGTAAAGGCACATATTCAGGTCTGTCAGTGTATGATGTGTGTAGGGTTTACTTGCAGGGCCAGGCACATGGGGGTGGCCCGGTGGCTAGAGCCACTGCTCATTTGCCCTCATCGGCGAAGGTGTCCTTCTCACCAATCAACCACCTGAAAGTGGTCTGTTACCGCTCTGCTAAAGATCTGCTAATTCCGCTCCATGTTTTCCCACCGGCTCGAGTCTGCAGCATCACTCACAATCTGTGTTCCCGCTCTCTGGAGAGTGAAGATCACAGTTCCTCAAGGTTGTTGCATTAATAGGTTGATGCATTAGAATCCACATTATAGTCAATGGATGATTCGCTGAATTAGTAATTTGGTAGTTTGTTTTTGTATTTGTGTCGGTAATGATTTGCTCTCGGTCTTCTAAAAATGATAACAACAAAATATCCACGTTCTTAGAATTGGAATGTCGAATCAAATTATTGTACCCGATCATATCTACAACCCAGATTCTGGAAATGTTGGGACATTCTTTTTTTTAATACAATTTAAATTGAAAGAATTTGAAATCACATGAGCCAAGATTTTATTCACAATAGACCATAGATGGCAACACATTTTTAAACTAAGACATTTTTAAATTTTATATACAAAATGACCTCATTTCAAATTTGCCTGCTACATGTCTCAAAATAGTTGGGACGGGGGCATGTTTACCATAGTGTAGCACCTCTTCTTTTCAAAATAGTTTAAAGACATCTGGGCATCGAGGTTATGAGTTTCTGGAGTTTTGTGGTTGGAATTTGGTCCCATTCTTGCCTGATATTGGTTTCCAGCTGGGTTCGTGGTCATCTTTGATGTATTTTTCATTTAATGATGCGCCAAATATTCTCTATATGTGAAAGATCTGGACTGCGGGTAGGCCAATTCAGCACCCGGACTCTTTCTATCTATTTAATAGCTGCAGTATGTGGTTTTGCATTGTACTGCTGAAATACACAAGGCCTTCAACAATCATAGTGCCTTCCAAAACATGCAAGCTGCCCATTCCGTATGCACTTATGAACCCCCATACCATCAGAGATGCTGGCTTTTGTACTGAATGCTGATGACACGCTGGAAGGTCTCCCTCCTCCTTAGCCCAGAGGACACGGCGTCCGTGATTTCCATCAGGAAGGTCAAATTTGGACTCGCCTGACTATAGAACACTTTTCCACTTTGAATCATTCCATTTTAAATGAGCCTTGGCCCACATGACACGACAATGCTTCTGGACCATGTTCACATATGGCTTTCTTTTGGCATGATAGAGCTTTAGTTAGCATCTACAGATGGCATGGCAGATTGTGTTTACTGACAGTGGTTTCTGGAAGTATTTCTGGGCCCGTTTATTAATGTCAATGACAGAATCATGCAGATGAGTGATGCAGTGTCGTCTGAGAGCCCAAAGACCACGGGCATCCAACAAAGGTGTTCGGCCTTGTCCCTTACCCACAGAGATTTCTCCAGTTTCTCTGAATCTTAGGATGATGTTATGCACTGTAGATTATGAGATTTGCAAAGCCTTTGGAATTTGATGTTGAGGAACTTTGTTTTTAATGTATACCACGCTATTTTTACGGACTCTTTCACAGATTGGAGAGCCTCTGGCCATCTTTACTTCTGATAGACTCTGCCTATATAATCCCTTTTATAGCTAATCATGTTACATACCTGATGTCAATTAACTTAATTAGTTGCTAGATGTTCTCCCAGCTTAATCTTTTCAAACTTTCTTGCTTTTTCAGCCCTGTTGCCCCCTTGCCAACTTTTTTGAGACCTGCAGCAGGCATCAAATTTGAAATGAGCTAATTTAGTGGATAAAAGTGTATATTTTCTCCATTTAAACATTTGTTATGTTCTCTGTGTTCTATTGTAAATATAATATTGTCTAATGTGATTTGAAAGTCTTTTTAGTTTTCATTTTATTCAAATAAAATAAAAAATCCCAACATTTCCGGAATTCAGGTTGCAATATAAATAACACAAAATTCACTGTTATTGGCACAGTTTGTAAACAAAAAAAAATGTCTTCACAAAAAAATGAGGAAAGAGTGAAGGGAGGCTGCTAAAGGCAGTTCAACATTGCAAACATGAAATCAGCAAGTAAATAATCATATAGAATATTTAGCCATTTGTCACACTTTAATTATTGTAATTAAGTATATTTACTAGGGATGAGCGAGTACAGCATTATCTGTATCTGTATCTGTATCTGTTAACCATATGAATTATCTGTATCTGTATCTGTACTCGGATCAAGGGGGCCTAACCCGGAAGTGGGCGGGATTTAACCTAGAAGTGGGTCGGGTTGTCTTGAAATGGGCGGGCTTTAACCGGTATGTTATTTTAAGCATGCAATTGATATGGGTTGATCAGAAATTGTTATATTTATTGGCATATGGGTATAAAAGGGCGACATGTGCGTCCACTGATTCAATTTTTGCTTCGGAGCCGAGTGGATGAGAAGAGTGCTGATCTCCACAAAGCCATTTATCTTTGTTTTGTTCCTGGTTGGCGTAACGGTGCGATCAGCGGAGTCCCTCTCATCAGCGATTCCCCTGGGCACTTCAACTAAGAGAGCAAATTCTAAAAGAGCAAATCACGGACGATCGCGTCTTTTTCAAGATACCGTTTCGTCCGTGTCGTCCTGGTTGCGGTCGTTTCCTGTCTGCGGATGACGGACACGATCATTGTCTTCAGTGTCCAGGCTTCCAACACGCTGAAGATGCATACGTGGATGACTCATGCGGCTGTTGTGGGCGTATGGGTCCCGGTGGGCACCAAGGTTAGCGAATTTGCTCTGGGGCGGTAAGAAGGTTGCAACCTCTTGCATGGCATTTGTCTATCACGCGTTCGCTTGTCAACATCTGCATGCCACAAGGTTGTGACGGGGTTCAGCTTGTGGGGCTTTCCATAGGACCCCTATGTCGTCACGACATAAATCGTAGTGACCGACAGATAGGGAACGCCCAGGTTACGACGTAACCCCTGCTTCCCTGATGGAGGGAACGGAGACGTTATGTCCCCATGCCACAATCTTGAACCATCGCTGGTTGCCAGGGACCTCGCTCCTCGGCTCCTCAGTGTAAAACCTAATCAGTGGACGCACCTGTCGCCTTTATACCCATATGCACGGGGAGTGGCTCAGGTATGCAAAATCCACTAGCCAATTTCATTGGCGTTTTCTCTTTAGTCAGAGATGATCGGGGCTTCCAAGTAAATCCCCCATGTTGTCACGACATAACGTCTCCATTCCCTCCATCAGGGAACGGGGGTTACGTACGTAATCTAGACATTCTGTTCCTAAGTTAATGTGGTTTAAGCTGATTTTAATTAATTCCTCGTTTAGTCCTGTGTATTTATAGAGTGTTCTGTTCCTTGGTTCCCTGGTCCGGTATTAATGTTGATGTCTTGTTCCTGTGTGTTTCTGCCCTACCATGTATACCCGTTTTGGATGTTTTAGATTAAAGATTGTTACTTTGAAGTTATATAAATGTTCTAAATTAATTGTTTCTTATTATATAATATATATTTATGCTGTAAAATATTAAATTTAATTTAATGTTAATACTTATAGGGGAGAGAGGGGTACGATTAGCCTTTTTATTTCTTATGTGGTCCTCAAGATAAGAGAAAATAATGCAGAAGTACAATGAAAGTATCTATCCTATCCAATCAAGTATTCCTATCATTTTAATTGATCGGAATGTATCTATGACAAAGGATTCAAAAATATGGCTTCTTATAAAAAAGTGTTCCCATTGCTCAGTTTACCCCTGGGTTAGGTGTAAGTTGACCCGAGTCAGTGGGTAAAGGCTGGAATACACTACATGACTTTTAAAATCTGAACAGATTTTTAAAACACTAGGCATCATACACATACCGACTTTATAAATGGTGACAAAGGAAAACTGGGCATCATTCACTACATGTCTGAAGATCATACAGTATCGTGGACGGCGCGAGGACTGGAATTGAGAACCGCTGCATTACCCCAATGTGTTTCTCCTTTTTCCACAGACTGGAAGAAATGATGGGTGGTTCCAAAATACATGACAGTAAAAGCGTACTTGTTGAGATACAGAAGGTGGGTCAACTTACCCACTGGCTCAACTTACTCCACTCTCCCCAACTTCCTTTGAAAATTGGGCAGAAGCATTTTCAGGGAGTGAGGGAGAGCCCACTCTTATCAAAACATCTAAATTAAAGTCTGAAATTATTACGGAGTGTGCTCTTTTAATTGTATATTTGTAACAACTGGATAATATGCATTAACAACCCACCCCTTTTTTTTGGTTTGGGCCACTGCCCCTCAAAATGTCTGTGCACAGCCCTGTCTACTTGCAATGTAATTTCATTACCATGAGTGTCATTATGACACTGCTGATTTCATACGTCAAGTCAAGTCACCTTTATTTATATAGCGCTTTTAACAATACAAATTGTAACAAAGCACTGCACAATATCAAAATAGGCAAATTGTGTCAATAATGTAAAATGACAGTATTTAACACTCAATTATCAGCTGAATGCATTACATTATTGAATTTAGTAATGGCATTGTCCAGCTTAGTTCAGTTTAAATAATATCTGTGCAATCAAGTCGATGATTGTGCTGGAAATGAAGTGTCCCCAACTAAGGGGACGTTTCTCGTTTGGCACTCAACAGAGGTAGTCGCATATATTTCACTCCCCGCCCTACCCTTTTTTCCTCCCTGCTTGCTTCTGCTGTCTCGTCTCATCTATTGAAGAGACTCTCTCTGCACGGCTCTCCAAACTAGAAAATTATGGATTTGATCAACTGGTCTCTTAGCGCGATTGATACCATCTTCTCAAGGAGAAGTCTGGGTTCTGGGGAACCTGTTTGTCCTGACGGGACGTCGCGTCGGATATACGAGGGATGCATGGGAGAAGTGGCAAATCGTGTGTCTGGCGGCTTTCCGTTGAGGACGCTGAGGATATCTACCTTTTCGGCACCATGATAACAGGTATTCTGCTGATTGTATTAGGCTTTACCCTGGGTTATCGAAAAATTCGGAAGACGGGAACAGCTGTCCAAAGTCTCACAAGGCTGCCCGCTTTGATTGAAGCTGTGGGAAGAGCGGTCAGCAATGAGACTGAGACTATAAACCGGAATATGGATGCCATCATGATAGAATTAACAGCTTTGCAAGTGAAACTTGGTGATTTCAGAGATCAGAATGGACAAAGAGAATGAGCTGTGGAAGTTTGCAGCTGTTCGCCCAAAAGTCACAACAATTCAATCTTTCTGGCTCCCTCGTACCGCGCCTTGGCCAAGGCCGCCTGGATAAGCTACCCTGAGAGAGCGATGCAGTGGGACTCTCTTTGCCCCATCCCCACTACAGACATTACTCCCCTCCCCCATTCAACTGCCTCTGTAACGCTTTGTACCGCCACCTGTCGAGCAGGTCTGTGACCGGCGCCGTAATAAATGGCACCGGACCGGACGGCTGCTTGCCAGAGCTGGATATGTTCCCCCTGTTGCAAGTCATGTGTTTATGGTATATGTGCTTTTGTGCTGAGGTGTTTTTTTTTCTGTTCTCAGACTGTACTCCAAACATGGAGCATAGTCTGGGGGTTAAAAAAATTTTTCCTCCTCTCTCTCCTCATGTAAAAGCTGTATTTTTCTTAATACCCTGTCTTCCTGTTCTGTCTACCCTGTTGTCATATGTATGTTGTGTATGTATGGACAGGTTGATGGCTAATTTCGCTGGTACTTGTACTAGTGACAATAAAGGGCTACTACTACTACTACTACTACTACTACTACTAAGCAAGCCAGAGGCGACAGCGGCAAGGAACGAAAACTCCATCGGTGACAGAATACACCACACATGTCAGAGGTTGTATAGAGGGATTCCATCAGGCCTTGCTATGGACTGAAACACAAATCACACTAGTTTGTTTAACTAGTCCTCAAACAATTTCATGCACAAAAGGAGAACTCAACACAATAAAAAAGTAAATCTGAAATTAAAAAATGTAATTAAAAATCATCCCCTGTGACACAAAAATGGAATGTATGGATAATTCTGGCAGGTCACGTTAGTCAAGCTCGCATCAGCTGACAATCAGCTGATCCACGTCTACCTATAGGATCACGACACCTATCATAATTCCCTTCATAAGGTCCCTTCAGTCATTATTCAGCAGCTATCGCTTCGCTCAGGAGCTAATCACTCACCTCCATCCCCAGCTCCTCCTTGTCCAGTCAGGACTTGGCAGTGAATATATATTGAGTCAGACCACTGAATCATGTTGTTAAAACAATCACATAGAACATTAATGTTATCTGCTACATTTATCATTGATGTTGGTTCTGTTCTGTTACCCTAGGGGGTATTCTGCTCTCCGTGCTCCTATCCATGCTAGGCTGCGTGGATGGGCAGGGAGTGTTTGCCCAGAACAGAACCATTCCCCCAACATAAAATGTATTCATAGATGAAGAAACACCCCATACCTGTATAAAAAACTGCCCATTATTCACATTTGTAAGTGCTCCATTGAGAGTTTATATTTCATTACTGATGTATGAATGTCCTTTCGCTGCAGAAAGACTTTACGCACTGCTTTGCAATATTAGTGCTGTTCAGAACAGTATGGTTTTATGCAGGTTGAAAATATTGAAAATATAGACAATTATTGACACCCTTCACAAGGAGGGTAAGTCAAACATTATTTGCCAAAGAAGCTGGCTGTTCACAGAGTGCTGTATCCAAGCATGTTAACAGAAAGTTGAGTGGAAGGAAAAAGTGTGAAAGAAAAATATGCACAACCAATCAAGAGAACCGCAGCCTTATGAGGATTGTCAAGCAAAATTGATTCAAGAATTTGGGTTAACTTCACAAGGAATGGACTGAGGCTGGGGTCAAGGAATCAAGAGCCACCACACACAGACGTGTCAAGGAATTTGGCTACAGTTGTCGTCAGAGACGTCTTACCTGGGCTAAGGAGAAGAAGAACTGGAATGTTGCCCAGTGGTCCAAAGTCCTCTGTTCAGATGAGAGCAAGTTTTGTATTTCATTTGGAAGCCAAGGTCCTAGAGTCTTGAGGAAGGGTGGAGAAGTTCATAGCCAAAGATGCTTGAAGTCCAGTGTTAAGTTTCCACAGTCTGTGATGATTTGTGGGTGCAATGTCCTCTGCTGGTGTTGGTCCATTGTGTTTTTTTGAAAACCGTCACTGCACCCGTTTACCAAGAAATTTTGGAGCACTTCATGCTTCCTTCTGCTGATTTCATTTTCCAGCAGGATTTGGCACCTGCCCACACTGTCAAAAGCACCAGAAGTCGGTTAAATGACCATGATGTTGGTTTGCTTGACTGGCCAGCAAACTCACCAGACCTGAACCCCATAGAGAATCTATGGGGTATTGTCAAGAGGAAAATGAGAAACAAGAGACCAAAAAATGCAGATGAGCTGAAGGCCACTGTCAAAGAAACCTGGGCTTCCATACCACCTCAGCAGTGCCACAAACTCATCACCTCCATGCCACGCCGAAATAAGGCAGTAATTAAAGCAAAAGGAGCCTCTACCAAGTATTGAGTACATTTACAGTAAATTAACATACTTTCCAGAAGGCCAACAATTCACAAAAAAATTTTACTGGTATTATGAAGTATTCTAATTTTGTTTACATTCTGTACAAATGACTGTGTCAGTGTGGAGCCCATTCAATATATAGTGAAATTCTCCGATGATACTGTTCTTCTTAGTCTGCTTACAAAAAACTCAAATTTGAACACCTGTTATGTAGCAGTAGAAAACCGTGTAGCCTGGTGTGATGCACATAAATTGCAGATTAATATAAGTAAGACAGTGGAAATGCTGCTGGACCCTGGTTCAGTAGGGGATTATGGCCTTGTGGCCATTTATGGCCATGAGATCGAACAGGTGAGCTCATTTAAATATCTTGGAGTTCACATTGATAGCGATTTGGGCTGGCGCACACAGGTGACAAGTGTCTGTACCAGAGTTCACCAGCGCCTTCATTTCTTGTGCAGTTTTAGACCATTTTGTGTTAGTAAACATATTATGTTGATTTTTTACAGAGCAGCGATTGAATCAATTTTAACGTATGGCATGATTAACTGGTAATTTAACCATTAAATCTAAAGCACAGATCTCCAGCTTAGTTAGGACAGCGGGTAAAATTATGGATACTCCCGCTCCCCTTAATTCACAGGAGTTGTTTGAGCAGACTATATGCATCCAAACTAGACATATTTTATCTGACAAAACACATGTGCTTTACCCTAAGTATAGGCTGATGAATCCAGGGAGGAGGTTTAGGGTTACATTGTGCAGGTATAAATATTATCTTATCCCGTGGTCAGTTACGTTTTTAAATTATCAAAAGGGAATGTATTTTGAGGGTTTGGGGAGGGATTGGGGTGGGAGTGTTATTTAAAGAAGCTCACCTGGTTAAATTGTATTGCATTTTGAGTATTTTCTATATATGTTTAAAATGTCCTTTATGTTTATGTTGTTATGATTTATGTTATTTTGTGCAGCACGCCCTTTGTCCAAGCGAAATTTCTCCCACAGGAGACAAATAAAGTTAACCTAACCTAACCTACTGCAGATTTGTCAGCTGCACATCCATGATGCGAATCTCCCGTTCAGCCTCATCCCAAAGGTGCTCTGTTGGATTGAGATCTGGTGACTGTGGAGGCCATTTGAGTAAAGTGAACTCATTGTCATGTTCAAGAAACAAGTCTGATAAGATTTGAGCTTTGTGACAAGGTGCATTATCCTGCTGGAAGTAGCCATCAGAAGATGGGTAAACTGTAGTCATAAAGGGATGGACATGGTCAGCAACAATACTCAGGAAGGCTGTGGCGTTTAAAGGATGCTCAATTGGTACTAAGGGGCCCAAAGTGTGCCAGGAAAATACCCCCCAAACCATTACACCACCACCAGCCTGAACCATTGAGACAAGGCAGGATGGATCCATGCTTTCATGCACTTTACACCAAATTCTGACCCTACCATCTAAATGTTGCAGCAGAAATCGAGACTCATCAGACCAGGCAACATTTTTCCAATCTTCTATTGTCCAATTTTGGTGACCCTGTGCAAATTTTAGCCTCCGTTTCCTGTTCTTAGCTGACAGGAGCGGCACCCGTTGTGGTCTTCTGCTGCTGTATCCCATCTGCTTCAGGGTTCGACGTGTTGTACATTCAGAGATGGTATTCTGCATACCTTGGTTTAGGGTTGGGCGATATGACCAAAATCTTATTTCACGATATGACAAATTTGATATCACGATACAAATATATCACAATATAGTATTTTTTTTTCTTTTAAAATGTTTTTTATTAAATTAAAATCTTTGATACCATAGAATTTTCATAATCCTTGTCACCAATGTCAATATCAAACTAATACAAGCCTAAAGAGAGAGAGAGAGAGAGAGAGGAAAACTCAACCTCACTGAAGATAAATAAACATTCAGTGATGAAATAAGGATAAAAAATTAATTGCAAGCAATAGGACAAAAAACTACAATAAATAAGAAATGCTACATACATTGTGTAAATTAATTATTCTTCACTGTTAGTTATATCTATCTATGATGTATATAATTAACACATGTATTATGTATAGATTATATACATATTATAAATATATCGTTATTATTATTATTGTTCTTTTTTATTTATTCTCATTAAAGTTACAAAAGTGATTCTCCACCTGCTTGTATCTCCCCTTCACGCCCTGTGGTGGGCGGCGTATAAAGATCGCAGTCACTCAAACGATGAAAAGGTATTACCATAAACAATGTGTTTTGCGAAACCACAAAATAAATGATAGAACATAAAATGAAACCATATACTTTTTATTTCATCCATCCGATATATTTCGCCATATCACACAGCCCTACCTTGGTTGTAACAAGTGGTTATTTGAGTTACATCAACAAGGCATTTTCGTCCACACAACTTCAAGCTCGTCTGGCACCAACAACCATTCCACGTTCAAAGTCACTTAAATCCACTGTCTTCCACATTCTGGTGCTCTGTTTGATCTTCACGAAGTCGGCTTCTCCACATCTAGATGCCTAAATGCATTGAGTTGCTGCCATGTGATTGGCTGATTAGCAATTTGTGTTACCAAGCAATTGAACATGTGTACCTAATAAAGTGGCCAGTGAATGTATGTATATGTGTGTGTATATATATATATATATATATATATATAAATGGATAGTTGACAAATAAAAATTGGACTGTGTCCAATGGTGTGACATAGCAAAAATCTAAAATAAAAATAAAACTTAACATACAAATAACAAATAAAAATGTATCTTTATTCTTAGAGTTACAAATAGCAGGAGAGAGGTTTATTTCAGTGTTAGAGTTTTTTTTTTTTTTTACATTTTTCCGTCACACCATAGGACACATTGATATGTCAACTACCCATCTATCTATCTATCTATCTATGGGTAGTTGACATATCAGTGTGTCCTAATGGTGTGACAGAAAAATGTAAAAAATCATAATAATAAGAAGAAGAAGAATATTTTGTAGCTGCAAAAACAAACAAAATTTTGTATGCAGAGTTCTCCCTCTTTTTATGAAGAGAGCAATGTCCATTATCAATTCTTCATTCCTTTCAAAAAGAGGAACATACCATGAGAGCCATCCTTTATCTTGAGAGAACAGAGCAGAGTTAAGGGGCAGGGAACTTGGCTTGTGAGGGCACCTCATCCTGCCCTGGGCTTTATGTGGAAAGCGTGTCCTCTAGGGAATGAAGACACCAGTCTGAACCCCACACAGCCTGTGGGTCTGTTCTCTCCTCAACCACCACCAAATCCCTTTAGTTTACATCCTAGTCAGACTCTGTCTCACCACGGACCACCCTACACATCGGAATCAACACCTCTCTGCAATGCAGAAAGACAATGAGGGAAAGTCACAGATGGATTTGGGCTGTGATATGATGGATGGGTTTGACAGGTTTTTATGGAGGTTGAGACAAAGGGAAAGGAAAATATGCAACCCAAGCATGGTGCAGACACTTGACAAAGATTTCTGTGTTGAGAAAAATAACTGTGTTCAGGGAAAAAGATCAAAGGAGGGATTTAGGAGCAGCCTGAAGGAAGCATACTGATTGACTGTGAGAAGGTGAATTGATTTGTATAGGGTTCATGGAAGTATGATGGATTTTTTCTGTATTTTTTTTCCCATCACAACAATCCCTGAGGGATAAGAGTCCAGGGAAGGGGGCAGGTGGGGTGTAAATAACAAAACCTAGAGAGGTTTTGCATGGTGTAAAATAAGCAATACGCAATGTAAGAAGACGCCACTGCTTATGCAACTCCCCCACCTGTTTCCAAAGCAGACGACGGCAGATGAATATGTAGTTTGTTACACTGCATATCTGATATCTGTATTTATTTAAAAACAAAAAAACGAAAATGTATCATGAGTGAACATTGAAGGAACAAACTAAGTCACATTGGTTTGACAGACAAATCAAAAAGATCCAAAGTGCAATGAAAACACGTCCGTGAGCTTCACAAATGTGATCCTCTAAAAACAGCACGTTGGGACTGAAACAAATGGTCTCACAATTGTCTGTCTGGATCAAATCCCTCACCGCATCACTAATGAGATATTTTATTTGTTTACCAGATGAGCTCGACGTTGCTTATGGGATACCAACACTAATAATGTAATCAACAGGAAACAAAAACAACAGCAGCAAATAAAGCAGATCCATTCATTCAAACCTGGCTCCCGTGAAGCCTTGATTGTCTGACATTGCAAATATCCTGCCTTTTACGAATGGATTTAAAGCAAATTTCACTGCGCAGTGACATGCCTGATTAGTCCTGTGTTTCAGGGGAAGTTATTCGCCATCAGGCAAATATTAAAAAAGGCCCTGGATTAAAGAAGGACTGAAACAGGAAGTCAAATCAAAGCTCCCCCTCTATGAACGAGTAATGAAACATTTTCAAATGAAAGCAATTCCAGAACAGCGGAGAGCACAGCGTGCTTTTAGAAAAATACAAACACACACATGAACCCCTGCCTCTCAAGTCAGTTTTCAGAACAAACATGGATGCCCCCACAAACATACAAAGTAGCTTTTCCATGTGTGTTCGAATGGAAAGGTTAACTAAGGTCAAGCTCTAGATGTAGCTTCCTGAACTTATCCTGGTAACACTTTAGTGAAGGGACCAATTCTCACTATTAACTAGTTGCTTATTACTATGCCTATTATTAACATATTGGCTGTTTATTAGAACTTTTAAAGCATATATTCTGCATAAACATATTCTACATCCCTAATCCTACTCAGTTCTCAAAGTTAGAGAAAAACTACCTTACTAACTATAAATAAGCAGCAAATTAGGAGTTTGCAAACTTGCACACACTGCACTGCACTTTAAATTTTACACAGTTCAACTGGACTACACGCATACACTGCACTGCACTTTAACTTTTACACAGTTCAACTGGACTACACGCACACACTGCACAAATACAAACATATGGTGGTTCTAATGCACATCCATGACATTGCGTAGTTTAGGTATAATCTGTTGCACCTTCACACATTACTGTGTGTATATATGTGTACATAATGTAGAATGTGTAAATAGTGTGTATAATGTGTATTGATAACTGTAAGTATGTCTAATAGTACACTGTGTGTACGGAGCATATGTATGTGTATTTGCACATTGTCATCTGTATAAGTCTGTAAGTATGTACTGTCTATATGTAAATTGTTTCTTTACTGTCTGGAGCACGCTCTCAAGAATTTCACTCACCAAGGCACATGTGCTGTGGTGATGTGACAATAAAAGTTATTTGATTTGATTTTGATTAACAATATGAAGTGTGTTAAATATTTGGTTGAATAATAAGAGCTATATACGTGGTAATGACATACTGTGAGCCTCAAACACCATTGTTTCCTCCTTCTTCTGTTTTGGTGCTTCTGGATCTTAGCGCAGCGTTTGACACTGTGGATCATGCGATTCTTCTTGACCGTTTGCAGGAGTGGGGGGTGGAATTGAGGGTTGTTTTAAAATGGTTCTCATCCCATCTATATGGAAGATCCTTTGCGGTGGAGCTCGGAAGCTTTATATCATCTTCACGGTTTATTTCCTTGGGGGTTCCTCAGGGCTCATGTCTTGGTCCTGTGTTGTTCTCTTTATATATGCTTCCTTTGGGTATAATTTGTCAAAAATGTAATGTGGCTAATCATTGTTATACTGATGACATCCAGCTGTATTTGCCCCTAAGATGTAACAATGACTCAAATATTTCTACTTTGTTGGAGTGTTTGGATGAAATAAGTGCTTGGATGGCTTCTAGTTTCTTGCAGTTCAATGAGTCCAAATCGGAAGTGGTGATTTTTGGCCCCCTAAAGTTAGCCAAACAGCTTTCAGTACATCTTGGCACCTTAGCCAATAATATCAACACGCAAGTAAGAAATCTTGGTGTAACCTTTGATTCTGAGTTGAGGTTTGATAGACAAGTCAGTGCTGTTGTTAAAAGAAGCTTCTATCAATTGCATATTATTGCCAAATTGAAGATAATTCTGTCTTTTGAGGACATGGAAACCTTGATTCAGGCTTTTATTTCATCCAGGTTGGATTATGACAACTCGCTATATTTAGGATTGTCTAAGAAAATGCTCTCACTGCTGCAGCTAGTACAACATGAAATGGACTGGCGCAAGGAAGTGGTCCAGCATCTCTCCAGTGCTGGCTGGGCTGCACTGGCTTCCTGTTGATTTTAGAATCCAGTATAAAGTTTTGATAATAATTTGTTTAAGGATTGCCTGGCCTTGCTCCAGAGTACATTTCATGTTTGTTGCAGCAAAACTGTGTTACTAGACCTCTAAGATCATCTCAGAGTTTGATTCTACATGTTCCAAGATCACGGTTGAAAACCAAAGGTGATTGAGCCTTTTCTGTGGCAGCCCCACGTCTGTGGAATAGTCTACCATTGCACATTAGATCTTGTGACTCGTTCGACTGCTTTAAATCAATGTTGAAACACACCTCTACTATGTGGCATACAGTTGCCCCTAGCTGTTGGGAAATTGTTGAGTGATGGATATTGTTGTGTCTTATGTCTGTTTTTTGATAAAAAAAATTATATGTAAAGCACTTTGGTCAGCTGGTGTTGTTTTTAAATGTGCTATATAAATAAATGTTGATTTTGATTTGATTTGATTCTTTGTTTGGTCCATTTATTAAACAAATCTATTGTAAAACTTGGATAACTGTACCAGTTGTTTTGGCTACTTTTATTATATTTTTGGTGTGTTTGGATTCGTTTTGAAGCTTGGAATGCAGCATGAAACAGCATGGAATCAAATTCATTGTATTCAAATTTAGTTTATATTGATTGGTAGATTTAAATGACATTTTTGTTGTTCATGTTGTTAAAAATTCAAAGAAAACACAAATCTTATGACTGGTAGATGTCACTTTTATTTAGAGTTGGAAAACATAAAAATAAAACATGAATAAGACATTAAGTATTTTCCCTTGTGCCACATAGTTTAAGTATTTCAAAGTATTATAAAGTATTTAGATTATGTTACTAAACTTGAGTAAACTAACGGAATATATTACTTTTTAAAGCATGTATTTTGTAATTTGCAGTGAAATACATTTTAAAATTAACCTTCCCAGCCCTGGATATACGTTATATAATATACTTTGAAATAGCCTATCATTTAATTCAGTGATGCAAATCAGAAATTTCGACAGCTGTTACTCCAGTTTTCAGAGTCATTTGATCCTTCAGAAATCATTCTAATATATTGTTTTTATTACCAGTGTTGGAAACAGTTTTGTTGCTTAATATTTTTGGAACCTGTGACATTTTGTTCAGGATTCTTTAATGAATAGAAAGCTAAAAATAACAGCACTGATTATAAATCAACATACAGATGCTGGTCATATAATTAGAATATCATCAAAAAGTTGATTTATTTCACTAATTCCATTCAAAAAGTGAAACTTGTATAATGTATACATTCATTCCACACAGACTGATATATTTCAAGTGTTTATTTATTTTAATTTTGATGATTATAACTGACAACTAATGAAAACCCCAAATTCAGTATCTCAGAAAATTAGAATATTACTTAAATCCAATACAAAGAAAGGATTTTTAGAAATCTTGGCCAACTGAAAAGTATGAACATGTACAGCATGTATGTACAGCACTCAATACTTAGTTGGGGCTCCTTTTGCCTGAATTACTGCAGCAATGCGGCGTGGCATGGAGTCGATCAGTCTGTGGAACTGCTCAGGTGATATGAGAGCCCAGGTTGCTCTGATAGTGGCCTTCAGCTCTTCTGCATTGTTAGGTCTGGCATATCGCATCTTTCTCTTCACAATACCCCATTGATTTTCTATGGGGTTAAGGTCAGGCGAGTTTGCTGGCCAATTAAGAACAGGGATACCATGGTCCTTAAACCAGGTACTGGTAGCTTTAGCACTGTGTGCAGGTGCCAAGTCCTGTTGGAAAATGAAATCTGCATCTCCATAAAGTTGGTCAGCAGCAGGAAGCATGAAGTGCTCTAAAACTTCCTGGTATACAGCTGTGTTGACCTTGGACCTCAGAAAACACAGTGGACCAACACCAGCAGATGACATGGCACCCCAAACCATCATTGACTGTGGAAACTTCACACTAGACCTCAAGCAACGTGGATTATGTGCCTCTCCTCTCTTCCTCCAGACTCTGGGACCCTGATTTCCAAAGGAAATGCAAGATTTACTTTCATCAGAGAACATAACTTTGGACCACTCAGCAGCAGTCCAGTCCTTTTTGTCTTTAGCCCAGGCGAGACGCTTCTGACGCTGTCTGTTGTTCAAGAGTGGCTTGACACAAGGAATGCGACAGCTGAAACCCATGTCTTGCATACGTCTTGTTTTGTTTCACACCTCTCCAGGGTGCGGTTATCCCTATTGCTTGTACACTTTTTTCTACCACATCATTTCCTTCCCTTCGCCTCTCTATTAATGTGCTTGGACACAGAGCTCTGTGAACAGCCAGCCTCTTTTGCAATGACCTTTTGTGTCTTGCCCTCCTTGTGCAAGGTGTCAATGGTCGTCTTTTGGACAACTGTCAAGTCAGCAGTCTTCCCCATGATTGTGTAGCCTACAGAACTAGACTGAGAGACCATTTAAAGGCCTTTGCAGGTGTTTTGAGTTAATTAGCTGATTAGAGTGTGGCACCAGGTGTCTTCAATATTGAACCTTTTCACAATATTCTAATTTTCTGAGATACTGAATTTGGGGTTTTCATTAGTTGTCAGTTAAAATCATCAAAATTAAAAGAATAAACACTTTAAATATATCAGTCTGTGTGGAATGAATGTATACATTATACAAGTTTCACTTTTTGAATGGAATTAGTGAAATAAATCAACTTTTTGATGATATTCTAATTATATGACCAGCACCTGTATTGAAATTATTTCTGAAGCATTATGAAGACTGGCGCAAAGGCAGAAGAAAATTCTAATTTTCATCACTGAAATAAATTACATTAAATATATTTTGAACGACAGTGTGTGTGTGTGTGTGTGTGTGTGTGTGTGTACACACACACACACTACATAAATTATATTTCTAAATAAAAATAGGCTATACATATACAGTAGGCTATATGATCCAAAGTAACTAGTAACTAACTACTTGAGTCGTTTTTTTATCCAATACTTTTTTACTCTTACTCAAGTAACTATTCAGACTATTACTTTTACTTGAGTAAATGTTTCTAGAAGTACTTTTACTTTTACTTGAGTACAGTTTTTGAGTACTCTACCCACCTCTGGTCCTTACTATGTTTATGGACCTTGATCGTGGCAGTGTTAATTTTGGCAGGCATTTTTTATTTAGTCTTAGTCTTTATCTTGAGACTAAAATGCTTAATAGACTTAGTCACATTTTAGTCATTTGAGTCTTTCATAGTGTTAGTCTAGTTTTAGTCTACGAAAAGTCATTGCATTTTAGTCAAATTTTAGTCAAATTGCAGTTACCAATGTTTGTTTTATATGTAGTATTCAAAACAAAATAGTCATTCATTCTTCTCTCTTTATACCAAATCAATTGAGCTAATGAGAAATTTGAATCAAGGATTGAATTAGGAAAAACTGGAATAAATGTTTTTTGGTAGAGATACAAATTAAACTCATTTTTCAGATACAGTAGGTTTACTTAAGTACAAATTTATTAAAAATATTTAGTTGGTTAACATTGGTGACACAGATAGGCATTTAATTAGGAACGCTGTCCTTTTAAGACGGAAGATATGCATGTAATACTGACACACATTCAGTTTTCACCCACCTATTATACGCTCACTTAAGCCATAAACAGTTGTATTTACGTGAGATACTATACACAATAGACATTCACGAGTTCACCTTTACATTTAATCTGAAAGCAATAGTAAGCATATTTTGGCTTGTTGTCCTGGGGAGGGCTCCAAGCCGGAATATGGCCGAACCCAGAGAACTCCCCGTCCCAGATGTGGGATGAAATAGATTAGGGGTGAGGAGTTGGGGTGGAGGAGGGATGCCGGAAAACTGTCACTGGACAGAGGTAGGCAGGCTGTATCTATCTATATACGCATTGTGCTCATTAGGATGGTTAGCTAAACGAGTTGCACCTGTGCCAAATCGGTTGATTATCTGATCGTGCTCCTCCGAACCTTGTTAATAAAACATCATTTCACGAGTTCACCCTTACATTTAATCTGAAAGCAATAGTAAGCATATTTTGGCTTGCTGTCCTGGGGAGGGCTCCAAGCCCGAATATGGAACAGAGAACTCCCCAAAAGAAGCTTAAGGCATGGGACAGCAGCCAGAGAGCAAAGGTTAATTGCCCCCAAAATATGCATGCTGTGGAGAGATATGGATTAAAATTTGCAAATGAAAAGGAGGCAGGGCGACCGGTGAGCTCGTGTAGTGCTCGGCGGGAGCTGCGGCGGACTGGCGAGCCCCACGTGCCGCTAGAAGAGGAGCACGACGGCAGGTATCAAATGAGGGACTCTCGCTGCGTCCGAAGGAGCTGCGGCTCTGCTACACCGGAAGGGAGAGTCCCGTCCGTCGCCGTACGCAGCATGACTCCAACGACAAATGTGGGGCTCACGGCTGCGACGAATGGAGCTGAGGCTCTGCTTCACCAGAAGGAGAGCCCCGTCCGACACTGAATAGGCAAGGATATTCGAGGCGGTTTGACTCATCGGATGGAGGGCTCCCATGCAACCGAAGGGAGCGGCTCTGCTGGCTCTGCACCGGGAGTGAGAGCCCCGTCCGCCACCGAGCACGCAGCGCAACTCGAAATGACAGACGGAGGCGCACACTGCCCGAAGGAGCCGTGGGTCTGCTGCACCGGAAGGGGAGCCCCGTCCGACGCTGAATAAGCAAAGAGATGCGACTGATGGAGGGACTCTCACTGCGTCCGAAGGGAGCTGCGGCTCTGCTGCACCGGAGGAGAGTCCCCTGCGGCTTAATGCAAGGCGCGGTTTGACGTCGGAAGAAGGGCTCCCATTACAACCGAAGGAGCCAGCGGCTCTGCTGCACCGGGGAGAGCCCGTCCGCCACCGAGCACGCAGCGCAACTCGAAATGACAGACGGAGGCGTCACACTGCGACCGAAGGGAGCCGTGGTCTGCTGCACCGGAAGGGGAGCCCGTCCGGCGCTGAATAAGCAAAGAGATGCGACTGATGGAGGGACTCTCACTGCGTCCGAAGGGAGCTGCGGCTCTGCTGCACCGGAGGAAAGTCCCTGCGGCTTAATGCAATGCGCGGTTTGGGCGTCGGAAGAAGGGCTCCCATTACAACCGGCAGCCAGCGGCTCTGCTGCACCGGGAGCCCGTCCGCCACCGAGCACGCGCAACTTCGAAATGACAGGCGGAGGCGTCACTGCGACCGAAGGGCCGTGGGTCTGCTGCACCGGAAGGAGCCCGTCCGATGCTGAATAGGCAAAGAGAAGCGACTGATGGAGGGACTCTCACTGCGTCCGAAGGAGCTGCTGCTCTGCTGCACCGGAGGGAGAGTCCCCTGCGGCTTAATGCAAGGACGGTTTGACTGGCGTCGGAAGAAGGGCTCCCATTACGACCGAAGGGAGCCAGCGGCTCTGCTGCACCGGGAGAGCCCGTCCGCCACCGAGCACGCAGCGCAACTCGAAATGACAGGCGGGCGTCACACTGCGACCGAGCCGTGAGCCGTGGGTCTGCTGCACGGAAGGAGCCCGTCCGGCGCTGAATAAGCAAAGAGATGCGACTGATGGAGGGACTCTCACTGCGTCCGAAGAGCTGCGGCTCTGCTGCACCGGAGGAGAGTCCTGCGGCAATGCAAGGCGCGGTTTTGACGTCGGAAGAAGGGCTCCCATTACAACCGAAGGGAGCCAGCGGCTCTGCTGCACCGAGTGGGAGCCCGTCCACCGAGCACGCAGAGCGCAACTCGAAATGACAGAGCGGAGGCATCACTGCGACCGAAGGAGCCGTGGTCTGCTGCACCGGAAGGGAGCCCGTCCGGCTGAATAAGCAAAGAGGCGTGACTGATGGAGGGACTCTCACTGCGTCCAAAGGGAGCTGCGGCTCTGCTGCACGGAGGAGAGTCCCCTTGCGGCTTAATGCAAGGCGCGGTTTGACGCGTCGGAAGAAGGGCTCCCATTACAACCGAAGGGAGCCAGCGGCTCTGCTGCACCGGTGAGAGCCCGTCCGCCACCGAGCACGCAGCGCAAATGACAGGCGGGCGTCACACTGCGACCGAAGAGCCGTGGTCTGCTGCACCGGAAGGGAGCCCGTCCGGCTGAATAAGCAAAGGCGCGACTGGTGGAGGGACTCTCACTGCGTCCGAAGGAGCTTGCGGCTGTGCTGCACGGAAGGAGAGTCCCCTTTGCGGCTGAATATGAGGTGTGTTTTTTTTTTTTTTTTTCTCAGTGAGTATATTACTCACTGTCCCGGAGCTTTAGTTGTTTCAGTTTCTAAACAGTCTTGGCTGGTCCTAGAAGCGTACGGTCATACCGGTGTAATTGGAACGCGTTCGTGCGCCACGTCATCAACTGCGAATTCAACTGCCGAATTCAAATCTGCTTTCATGCTTCTGGCGCGGAGCCAGATCAGACGCAGCTGAGCATTTGTCATATTATCACAACCTTTCAATGTTTTCAACCATGTAATGCTTATTTTAGGCTTCAGACATTTAAACACGCATGAGTATAAGCAAAACCCTACATTGTAGTTTGTGAAATACGTGCTGATTTCTATGAAAACGGCAATAATGATCATTACAAATATAATGTGATGACATGTTTTATTGATATCGTACACAGATTGCGAAGGTAACTATAACGTTTACTCTGCTCTTCTCCCCGTTTACCGTAGACTTACTTTAACGTGTTTTGAGAGGAGAGGATGAATTTACGTGTTGTTTATCCCACGGCTAGGATTCGGCGCAAGCTAACATGGCGGCGCCCATCAGCTGGTATAGATCAACTAACACGGTCATTATGGGAGTGTTTAAACTACCAAATACATTTACTTGCGCATATTTCAGAATCGGAATATCAGATATTTCATAATATAGTGAGGATGTTTGTGAATATGTTGACTAAAAATGAAGACGAAAATAAAAGCGATCCACATGTCGTACAGAACTATGTAGCTGCGAGTGCTGTGTCACATGACAAGCATGACGCGTTGCCATGGAAACAATAAGGTGATACGTTCTAAAATAACCGTCGCCCAAAAACTCACGCTGGGGGCTCAGCTAGAATATTTTAAACTCACGTGCGAAAGGGTTAAACTTATTAAACTCGTGTATTAAGAATTGTATCATTGCAAATGATGTAACTGCTGGTTTTACAAGTTCAGTTCTGTTGTCTGACAGGAAATATGTAGCGTTAAATAACAGTTTTATACTGGACACTCGGTTTGTAAATTAAAGTACGTTATGTGAGCACGGATTAGGGAAAACAGTTCTACAACACCGTAATTTTAGGAAGAATGCAAAATAGGACGCGATTACGTCATTAATATGCAAATTTACGCATGACGTCATCTAGCGACATTTAGCGGCTTTTCGAGCAGACTTTAGCTAACGTTATTTTCCATTGAAAATAGTTGGCAACACTGCTTGACTTCATGAGGAGCCGGAACTTGGTCTGGAAGACGATGTTGGAGAGACATGATAGTTTCTTGTCTTGCGGGCTTTAGATACCTTTTTGGGGTGGGTGTATTGGTGTTTTCCAGAGAAACGTAAAGATAAAAAAAATAATTAAAATGAGCTTTGCTCATTTTCCGAGAGAACTTAACTTCGGAGTTTGACAGTGCTTGTCTCAACCCCGCGACGGTCCATTTCCCGATAGGAGGGATGGATGGTGAAGCCGAAGCGTATGACGATGGTGGAGGTAAACGAAGACCTCGTGGCTTAGGTGAGGGAGTGGCTGGCGTTGTGGGCCTCCGCCCGCGCGCCGAAGCCTGGGGCTCAGCGGTGGAACCGGGCCGAGGAGGAAGCGCCTTGGAGCCTGCAGAAGGAGGTGCCTTGGAGCCGGAGGCTTGACCAAGCTGTGCCTTAGAGCGAGTGTAGCGTCGGGCTCGTTGTCAGACGAAAACGACTCGAGTTCAGACATTTTCTGGCAGACGAAGAAAGCTGAAATGCCGGAAAACGCTCCGGTTACTATGGTAACCTCGGTTCCCTGAGAGCGGGAACGAGACATCACGGAGATTTCTCCGTTATGGGAACTTCTTCCCTTCAACCTTTCCTGAAGTCCTATTGGCTCACGCCAGTCAAATGACTGGCCAATTGTCGCAAAGCATGCAAATACGACGAGCTCGAGACAGTATAAATGTGATGCTCGCGACAATTATATCAGAATCGGATACTGAACACCGTAAGCTGAGGAGTAGCGAACACGGCGTCTACCGTGATGTCTCGTTCCCGCTCTCAGGGAACCGAGGTTACCATAGTAACCGGGCGTTCCTATCGAGCTGTCACGAGACATCACGGAGATTTCTCCGTTATGGGAACGATATTAAATCCCGCCGTGAGAGAGGCTACAAGCCCTACCCCAAAACACAGCAGATAGAATACGCACGTAGACACTTCCCACAATAGTGACGCTGTAGGCGAGCTCACCGCTGATAGGTGGCTGTAAGCCAATGAGCGTCTAACCCAAAGGTATACAAATTTGCATATCTGGATAGAAATAACGTTGGCTGCGCTGAAACAGGGCAACTTGCACAACGAGCATAAGGAACTGCACAGACTGTATAGCATGACCCCAACCTAGCATGATAAAGTATCGCTAGATAAAACAACACAAATACAGGAATCTGCACTGAGCACAGGGCAGAACAACCGTGATTAGTAAAGGGTATGCAGAGCAAACAATGTAGTAAACATGCATCAGCCACTTACCGACAGCACCTGGGAGGCAAAAGACTGAACGTCCAGCCTGTAAAACCTGGCGAAAGTATTCTCAGAAGACCAGCCGGCTGCAACACATATCTTGAATAGACATACCTCTCGACCAAGCCCACGAGGAAGCCATGGCCCTCGTTGAATGCCCCCTAATGTGTAAAGGACATTCCAAACCTTGGTTCGTATACGCAGCCGTAATAGCGTCCACGATCCAGTGGGAGAGCCTCTGTTTAGACACAGCACGGCCTCTCGCACAACCACCATAGCATACAAATAGCTGGTTAGATTGACGAAAGCTCGCTGATCGTCGATGTAAATCCTCAAAGCCCTGACAGGGCACACAAGTCTGAGCATCTGCCTCACTCGAGGCTGCTGACTCGGAAGACAAGGCAGACAGAGAAACAGTCTGTATCTTGAAGGGTGTAGAAAGTGATTTAGGTACATACCCCATTCTTGGCCGGAGAGTGACGCTGCAGTCACCGGGTCCAAAGCGAATACAGTCACTATCCACAGAAAAGGCGTGCAAATCTCCTATGCGCTTGGCTGACGCGAGTGCAAGAAGGAGTGCAGTTTTGAGAGACAACTCCTTCAAACCCACTGATGATAACGGCTCAAAAGGTGGCTGAGAGAGAGCTCTTAATACCACCTCTAGGTCCCAAGGCGGAACCGAAGGTGGCCTCGGAGGGTGTAGCCTTCTCGCTCCCTTAAGAAAACTCACCACCATGGGGTCTCTGCCGATCGACTGGCCACCCTGCGGTGAACGGAACGCGCAATGGCTGCCACATAGACTTTTAGCGTCGGTGGTAACGATCCACTATCCAGCCTGTACTGCAGGAAACTCAGAACATCCAACACGGTGCAAACAACCGGTCGATGTGAGCCTGATGGCACCATTTCACAAACACTCCCATTTTAAGGCATATAATCGTCTTGTAGAGGGTGCTCGCGCTCGTGAGTGTGCGACCACACGAGCCTGCAATGCATCTAGCTCCTGACAACCCTGAAGCAACCACACATGAAGGTTCCATAGTTCTGGGCTCGGTGCCACCGAGCCGTCCACCTGAGATAACATGTCCTTCCTGACCGGAATCGGCCAGGGGCTATCAGCAGCTCTGTCAGGTCCGGAAACCAAGGCTGGTTCGGCCAGTTCGAGCTATGAGTATGACGGACGCCGCTCCTCCCTGATCTTGCATAACACCAGAGGCAATATCTTGATCGGAGGAACGATAAAGCCTGGTTGTCGGCCAGCGCTCCAGAGCGTCCTTCCAACGGGAGTGGGACAGAGAGAAGAACGACGGGCAGTGTGCATTCTCGCCGTAGCGAATAAATCCACTTCTGCTTCCCGTGAGGTTCCAAATCATCCGAACCGACTCGGGTGTAACCTCCATTCCTTGAGGAATTCTCCTCCTTGAAAGCATGTCTGCCCGCGATTCAAAAGACCGGGATGTGCGTTGCTCTGATGGATAGAAGGCGAGAATCCGCCCATAGCAGTAACATCGCTGCCTGCTTGCACAAAGCCTTCGAACGGACGCCGCCCTGGCGATTTATGTACGCCGACTACAGACGTGTTGTCGGTGCGAATCAGTACATGCTGCCGCTCCAGTTGTGCTTGAAACTCCTTCAGAGCTAAAAGACTGCTTCCAATTCCAATCGGTTTATGTGCCACCGGATCTGAGGCTCTGACCACTGCCCCGGTTGGCATCCCGCACACCGCCTCCCCAGCCGAAAGGCCGACAGGCCTGTTGTGACCACCACGCTGAGGTCACCAACCCCAGGGGACTCCCGGCTGAAGAAATTGGGTTGCGCCACGGAGCCAGAGCTTCGATGCAGCCGCTGGTGACCGCGATACTCAAACGTCCCGAGGTCCATGCCGCCCAGGACTCGAGTTTTCAGCCACAGCTGCAGTGGTCGATGTGTAATAAGCCCAGATGACACACTGCGAAGCTGGACGCCATGAGTCCCAGTAGTCTCTGAAATTCTTTCAAATGAACAGAGCTGCCTTCTGAAATGGCGTAGGTAAGACAAAATGGCCACGTTCCTCGCGAGAGGCGGGTTTCATTTCTAGGAGTCTATGCAAACTCCCAAATACAGAATGGACTGACTCGGGCGAGAATGCTCTTTCGCCTGTTCACACATAGCCCTAGGGACTCCAGGTGAATAAGCAGCGAGTCTATATGGCTGAGTAGCGTGTCCCGGGACTATAATAATGCCACAAACCAGGACTGCAAAGCTCTACAGAGAGTCGTGCGCTTAGCTGAGCGCATCTCGGGATCTACACTCCCCTCTCTGCAGGGCATCTACCTCAAACGCTGCAGAAGCAGAGCTGCTAAAATCACCAAAGACTCAAACCACCCCGGTAACCATCTTTTCCGTTTACTGCCATCTGGCAGGCGCTACAGGAGCTTGATGGCAAAGACAGAGAGACTGAGGAAGAGCTTCTTCCCTCAGGCCATCAGGCTCCTTAACACAAACTCTGTTCCATAAACTTTCACAAGACTCATTATTATCTGTAAAAAAATAACAAAACATTCATATTCTCATCATCCATATTGCCGCTATGTGTGCATACCCAGTACAACTCACGTTGCACATCCTCTCATCCCTCCTGTTTATACTAATATTTATTAAGTCCCATATACTGTTTTTTGCACATCCAATTTGTTTTGCACATCTTACTGTTTTACTGTTTTGCACTTTTCTTTATTCTATTGCACATTTTACTTCTTATTTCTTTTTTTACCTATATATATATATACTCTTGTGTGGTGTTACTTTTATATAATTAAATTTTGACCTTATTTTTTTTTTTTATATATATATTTTCTTTTTTTTAATTCTTTGCACTGTCCACTGAGCGGACCTGATTTGAACTACATTTCACTTTTGATTATACCCTGTATAATTTATCATGTGACAAATAAAGAAACCTTGACCTTGACCTTGACCTTGACTGAGCTAAAATCAGCCAATCGTCCAGATAATTTAGGATGCGCATCCCGCCCGCCTGAGGGGAAAGTGCTGCATCCACGCACTTTGAAATGTGCGGCCAAAGCCAGCCCGAACGGGAGAACAGAGTATTGGTACGCTGTGTTCTCGAAAGCAAACCTCAGAAACCGCCTGTGATGCGGCGCTATCTGAATGTGAAAGCACGTCCTTCAAATCCACGGACGCAAACCAGTCCCCCGGGCGATCTGCGCCAGGATCTGCTTCAGCGTTAACATCCTGAACGGACGTCGCAGCGCTCTGTTGATGGGTCTGAGATCCAAATTGGTCAAGCCCCCATCCTCTTGGGTACCAATGGCAGCGGCTGTAAAACCCGCTCTCCAGCTCGTGTGGGACTCGCCTACTGCTCCTTTCTCGAGCAGACAGCCAATCTCTTGCCTCAGAGCCTGGGCATTTCGAGGCGATGTTAGAGACTGCACCACGCCATTGAAACGGGTGGTCTCATCCTGAATTGAAGTATATCCCGCTCTATCACGCTGAGTAGCCAACGCCAGATTCCCGGAATAACCTTCCACGCGCTTATGAACTGACGCAGCGGCTTTAGCTGCTCGGTCTGTGGCTATAACCTGTGTTGGATGCGGACCTGCACTGCACTGAGGCGGGCAAGGGGAACCCATTTATTGAGTGAGGAGGAGAAAGCTCTTTGTGAGAAAGTATACATTTTATTGAATGGACACTCAACACACACACATTTGAGCAGCTGAACTTTGGGCGCTTTGGGAGCTGCTCGCCTCCTCCTCCTCCGATCGTCAGGAAGACGGCTTAGCAGCCGGGGCGGGCGAGAGTCGCGTCGCTGGCTTCTCCGCTGACCTTGGCGCTTCCTGCCGGAGCCCCACACCTTCCTCCGGACGCCTGGCTCCTGTCGAGGAGCAGTAGCAGTAGCCCCAGCCTGGGCAGGCCTGGCAAAATCTCTCCGCTGGGCAGAGCCATGCTGACGAAGATCTGGATCTAGCAGTCTGTTGCTGGGGGCACGTCTGGCATCACGTGACTCATCGCTTCCGCTTTTGAGTCTCAGCGACCGCCGGTTATGGTCTCCACGGCATCACCGAAGAGGCCGGAGGGAGATAGGAGCGCTTAGGAGCACCTTCGATCGGCATCCTTTAGGTCAGCTAAGTTTAGCCAGAGGTGCCTCTGAAGGACGACCATAAAGCCCATGGCCTTACCCACAGACTGGGCCGCTTCGCCGCCATCAACGCTAAGTCCGCAGCGCCGCAGATCCTTCGTCGCCTCAGGAGTGAGGACTCCGCCTCCGCCGCTTGCAGGAGTTTGGCCTGAACACCTGCAGCACTGCCATGGCGCAACGCTGATGCCGCCCGCCATCAGAGGCATACGCCTTATTAGCGAGATGGGCGGTGGTTCTGCACGGCTTCGACGGCAGGCTGATGTCCGGGCTAGGGACTTCGCTGCTGCAGGGCACAGGTGTGCAGCAACGGTCTCGACGGGGAGAGCGACGTAACCGTGGCCTCCGCCCCATCCACGTGGGAGAACATGGCTGCGTGTTGAATGGACGCTACCGATTGGGGCGCAGACCACGCCTTCACGAGCTGTTCGTGAACATCGGGAAGAAAGGCACCATGTCCTTGCGCCAGCTTATGGCGTGTGGACCTGAAGTACCACGAGTCGAGCTTACTCCTGACAGGCTCCTCCGGAGGATTCCAGGTGAGCTCCAACTCCTGAACAGCTTTCGACAGAACCCTCATGAGCTCCTCCTGGAGGCCTGAAGGCTCTGAGCTGCCTAGCTGCTCGGCTCCGATCCAGCCCAACCTTCCTTCTCCGAGGCCGAGATGGACATGGCCTCGCCGCCTCCTCGTGGCCAAAAGCTACGAATCCCTCAATATTGGAAGGGGGCGAAACAGTCCTCGGGAAAGAGATCGGCGACGCGGCGACCTGGGTTCGGCGGCACGGCAAGACGACGCCCCGCCGCCAGGAGAGAGGGGGCTCACCAGCGCACGCTGGCGGCAGTGAGCCCCACCAACAGGCCGCGAACCACATCGCGGGCGGGCGGAGCACGCGGACCGGCAGGTCCGCCGCAATGTCCACAGTCGGATCGTCCAGCGCCGCGGCGTGGGCCAGGCCCAGGCAGGCGACGCAGTGGAGATGCTGATCCAGCGGTTCGATGGGTCCCGCAGATCTTACACACTGAAGCCATCACGAGTTCAAGGTGAAGTAAAAGATTCTGATATAATTGTCGCGAGCATCGCATTTATACTGACTCGAGCTCGTCGTATTTGCATGCTTTTATGGCAATTGGCCAGTCATTTGACTGGCGTGAGCCAATAGGACTTCAGGAAAGGTTGAAGGGAAGAAGTTCCCATAACGGAGAAATCTCCGTGATGTCTCGTGACAGCTCGATAGGGAACTGTCACTGGACAGAGGTAGGCAGGCTGTATCTATCTATATACGCATTGTGCTCATTAGGATGGTTAGCTAAACAACAAGTTGCACCTGTGCCAAATCGGTTGATTATCTGATCGTGCTCCTCCCGAACCTTGTTAATAAAACATCATTTTGGACTGCTGTGTGTGTATTTGAGCACTGAGAACTGATCGCGCGCTGAACTGAAAAAGTGGAGCGATTTAATCAACTGTGACTTAAGTCTGGTCACCCAGTCTCTAATGCTTCGGGTGCTGAGGCCATTGTTTCAGATCGCTAGTTTGCGTTTGGTAGCCTATCCGTCCACTGCGGCTGCTATACTGAGACTAGATATGCAAATGCCCCTTATCCAATTACACAGACACACATTTTGAAAGACAAGACGGTTAACTTAGCCTATAGGATGTATTTTGCATGTCCGGTAGTCCTCAAATAACATTTTAGTATCGTCTCGTCTTGTTAACGAAGACGAATACATTTCGTCATAGTTTTTATCATTAGATATTCATTTCTATATTAATCTGAAGCAACCAAGCCCCATCCTTTGAAGTTCATAGCTGCTTGTGTTAGGGGCAGTCGTGGCCTAGTGGATAGAGCGTTGGACTTGTAATCCGAGGTTGTGGGTCGAATCTTGGCTCCGGCAGGAATCGTCCACGACTGAGATGTGACCCTTGAGCAAGGCACCGAACCTCCAACTGCTCCCTGGGTGCCGCAGCGTCGGCTGCCTACTGCTCCAGGTGTGTGTGCACTTGGATGGGTTAAATGCAAACATTTCACTGCTGGTTATACTCTGTATAATTGTGTATGTGAAAAATAAAGCTCATCTGAGCTTAATCTTAATTTTAGCTCGTCAACATCTCATCTTAGTCACAGAAAAAAGGTTAGTAGACGAATATTTTTCTTCCTCATTTTCGTCGACGAAATTAAGACTGGATCGTGGTAGTACCCTTGCTGTATGGGAGGGTCAGAGAGCTCTCGGAATTCATCAAAAATATCTTAATTTGTGTTCCGAAGATGAACAAAGGTCATCGATTTTGCCATCAGTAAAAACTATTTGCACAATTTGAACAAATAATAAAGTAATGAGACCAAAGGCGGCCCCGTGAGATTTACCCAAAATAAATTATATTTCATGTTTATACACAGCCAGCAGCATACCGAATGACCTCTGATGCCCTGGAATCTCTGAAAACATTGACGTACATTTTCAAATCGACATTATTTTTATCTAAAAAAAATATATATATTTTTTAATCTAAACAAGTACAATTGCCTAAAAAGAATACTAAAATTATATTCCGTGACATAGAAACAGTATTACAGTGAATTTTTGTGTCCGCCATGAAACTCACTGTTAGAAACACCGCAAGCAGAGTGATACAAAAAGTTAAATGGTTGGAGTTCTGTTATCACTAGAAAATCTCACTGCTCTTATCCAATCAGATTCAAGAACCAGAAAGAACTGTTATATAAACTGATATATGTTGAGTTTTACTGAGTTAGTTAGCGTAATGTAACCTCACTGACAATAAAGTTGTGCAAGACCGCTTAATAAACATTCACTTACCGAAAATGTGACCGTGTTTTCTACAGTCTCTTAAGCAAGGCAAGGCAAGGAAAGGCAAGGACATTTTATTTATAGCACATTTCATGCACAGTGGTAATTCAAAATGCTTAATAGTAAATAGTAAAATAGTCATAAAAAAATTATTACAACAATAAAAACAATACAACAAATATTATAATAATCACCACAAAAAAAAGATATTTAAAAACAAACATTCTCAAACTTTGTTCAAACTCTTACACACTAAGTGAAAAAAAACTTCCCAAACAACTAACTATTCCACTACTTCACCCCCTACTTACTTTGACGATCGTAAACCAAACAAATATAACTCAGAGGTGCTACCTTAAACTGATTAACCAACACCCTTGTCTTTCTTTGCCCACATTCTCTTTACCATCACAGCACTTACTTTAGCCTTCTGTTTAAACTTAAAATGAATTTACAGTTAAGAATAAATAATGATTATATATAAAGTACAGTGCAATCAGGTAGCACAGTGTTCCCATCTCTTTAACCTGGCATACACTTAACACTAATACGCTTCTAATATTCAAATCCGTTAAAGGATTGTTAGGCTGCATTAGTTAGGTCAACTGGAACCAGGAACACTTCCCATAAATCACGATGTACTTGTTACATCGTAAGAAGATTGACCTCTACGCTAATATTAGTATTTTTCTTTCTTATAGGTCACCGTAGCCACTCAATCCGGTCCTTATCCAGCCCAGTTTATCACTGCATTCACCAGATCCAGTCCGTATTCAGATCAGATGGTTGATCAGCACCTAGAGACAACATCTACAGCTCTGAACGTCAGCGGAGACAGGACACCTAGATGAGCCCCAGATACAGATCTCCAGTGAGGACCTCGTCACCTAGACAGCCATCGAGAAAAGATCACTGGAACCAGTGTAGCCCTTACAATCTCACTTTCCTGCAGTTGGAACAAACTACTGGTTTGTCTGGCCAGAGGGGAACTGGCCCCCCGACTGAGCCTGGTTTCTCCCAAGGTTTTTTTTCTCCATTCTGTTGCTGATGTTGTTTTGGTTCCTTGGCGTTGTCACCTCTGGCTTGCTTAGTTGGGGACACTACATTTCCAGCGATATCAACGACTTGATTGCACAGATACTATTTCAACTGAACTGAGCATGACATCAATGACATCACTGATTTCAATAATGAAATGCCTTTAACTCCAAATTTTCCTGTTTTGATACTGTGCAGTTGCTTTGACATAATTTGTATTGTTAAAAGCGCTATATAAATAAAGGTGACTTGACTTGACTTTACAGTGTTCATTCAACAAATGCACAGCTAAACAGATTCGTTTTGAGTCTGGATTTAAATGTGGCTAATATTTTAGTACATCTAATCTCTTCTGGAAGCTGATTCTAACTGCAGGTGGCATAATAGCTAAAAGTGGACTCCCCTTGTTTTGTGTGAGCCCTTGGTATTTCTAACTGAGTGTTCTGTTAGGTTTATATTCAGTGAGTATATCTGCAATGTATTTAGGTCCTAGACCATTTAGTGATTTATAAATAAATAATGTAGTATAAAATGAGTAACAAGTATAAAAATGTACTTTAAAATCAATCCTAAATGTTACTGGAAACCAGTTTAAGTACCTGAGGACTATATGCAGATTGTCTGGTTCTAGTCAAAATCCTGGCAGCAGCGTTCTGGATGAGCTGAAGCTGTCTAATGGTCTTCTTTGGAAGGCCGGTGAGGAGACCATTACAATAATCCACCCTACTGGTGATAAAGGCATGAACAAGTTTCTCCATGTCTTGACTGGAAACAAAACATCTAATTATTGGAATGTTTTTGAGTTGATAGTATGCAGATCTAGTTACTGCTTTGACATGACTACTAAAACTAAGGTCTGTCTCCATAATCACCCAAAGAATTTTGACTTAATTTTTAGTTGTTTGACCCCTAGAGTCAAGGTATGCAATTACACTTCAAAACAAATATTTGGCAGTGAAAAATAGAGATCTATTCACAAACAAATGACTCATATGAGCTGCTTCTTTTAGCGAATCAAAACATACACCACTGTGTTGTTGAACAAAGTACTCTTGTGAATTGTTTCCTTTAAAGAATGGTTTAAAACAACCCATGGGTTATAGGTTTGAATCAGCTTGTTTGAATCAGCGTGTTTAGCGTTTTCCTGTGGCTCGGTGGTAGAGCATTGTGTTAGCCTCGCAAAAGGTTGAGGGTTCATTTCTCAGGGAACGCAAATACTGATAAAAAAATGTATAGCCTGAATGCACTGTAAGTCACTTTGGATAAAAGCGTATGCTAAATGCATAAATGTAATGTAAACAAATCAGCTTTGGCAAATACTTCACTGAATCAGTCAGAGAGGTTATTGATTCTGACTGACTCACTGACTGATACTGTGATATACACTACCTGGTTTCATGGCATTTATGTACCTGGGTGCACTTTTTAGCAAGACACGAAATACGTACCAATAACTGCATATTACTGCAGTTTTCAAAAGAAACAAACAACTAGAGGCAGTAAAACTCTGCACCTTTTACTCCTTTTCACACAAATTTACAGAGTTTTGATTAATAAAGCATATTTTTTACATGATTACTTGAAGAATATCATGTTATGACTTCAAAACAATATTAAAAAGCTGGGAGATTTGAAAATTGATGCTTTTGAACATTAGCATCACACATATCCTGCTTCGTATCTATGGGTTTTCATAGACGGTAAGTTTGTTCGGTAGCTCACAGAGTACAGAGACGTACTTAGGTGGCGAGGTGCTCCGGTTCCAAACCCGTGTAATCACTGTTCGACAAAGCAGTTTAAACCAGCATTTAAGAAAGTTGAAATGGAACAGTTGCATTAACAAATACGTATTTATATCATTTTTGCATTTGTTAACACTATCGGGTAGGTTTAGGGTTGGGTTTGGTGTAGGGTATATTTCAAACACGATAGAGCATTAACTTTTAGAGACAGATCCCGGATATTTGAATTCTGAACCGCTGCTATATATATACTTTGCCTGTTCTTTTGATTCCTGACAGAAGTAGATACAACTGCTGTGATGAGGACAGTCAACAAAATCTCACATTTCCATACCTAGCTACCTGCAACAGTATACCTGTGCAAGTAAAATTTATATCACAACAAGTAGTAGTATTAATAAGCTCTCCGTATGAAGTCCATATGCAATGCATCACTCTTCTGGTATGTTCCTGTTTATTCTGCAATCAGACCCGGATGTCTGCTTTCTGCAGCACCACCAACACTAATGCTGCTCCATAAGTATGGAGCACTTATGCAAAATCATATCTGTAATCTCTTTATTCCATTACCGTCAATGACAAGTTCCAATGAGTCATACATATTTATTCATCAAGAGATTTCATATATCCCCGTTTGAAAAGCATTTCGCTCGTCCAGTTATGGAGCCACATTACAACGTCCCTATTGCGGAAGCTTTATTTCAGAGGCCGATAAACCGTTCCAATTTGACTGTGGTCACACGTTAATTAATCCTCAAGGAGGATTCAAAGTGCTACACTTTAACACAAAGCTTTGTCTCCAGAGCCCAAATGACTCTTTGTTCAGGATTAAATAAGAGGGAGAAAGGAATCAGTCTCACGTGATGGGGACAGTGAGACGCTTTGCTCTGTTTGTAATGCTCCAGCAGTGCCGTTAACCCACATTCAAATCTGAATTTATGCACACACTTTGAGGTCAAAGACTATCTCCTATCCCCTTCACCCCACACCACTGAGGCTTTAAAAAGGAATGGGGCATCACAGTGACAGTTAAATGACCACACTTTGCCTGCTGAGAGATGTTTTAGCAGTGATAGGCCACAGTTTCCATCCCATGCACTTAGTCCATCAAGCTGATAACAGAAAACTTTTCACCTGACTAAAATGAGCAAAAATGCCATTGGTGGTAAAAGAGTGCAACAGTTTTTAACAATGGGTTTATATGCATGTATAGTCTGGCTATTTGCTTGTAGCTCATTTTGCAACAGTTGAAGATCATTTTAAAAGACAATGTCAAATAATGTTCTTAAACAACACAAAATAAATTAACTGAAATATATCTCTGCCCGAAACACAAGCCTGACCATTTGCAGTTCTAAACCAAACTCTTTTGTCAAAATGCCATGAATTAGCTTTCTTTATTTTGTTCCACTGTTATTTGTTTTTTTCTATATGGCTTGTTTTAATACCTGGCATGTAAATTACAAACTGTCAACTTTGCGAAAGGTCAAATGTCAAAAGGCAATATTTCTTTATGAAATAATGCATACAGTAATAAAAAAGACACTAAAGATTAGTGAGACTTGTTTAGTTTTCGATTCACTAATATTGAAGGATTTACTTCAGAAAAAAAATGACTCCTTGTTGATGTAAAGGAAAACATGAAATGTATTATTTTGTGTCACAGTTAGTTTTTAAAACTATATTTACTTATTTATTTTTGTGTGTGTGTTCTTATTTTAATGTTGTTGATATTGTATATAATTTTCAATGTTCAAAGACCATGAAAGGCCATATACATTGCCTTTGGGCTTCTTACTATGTG